>JAJSPL020000044.1:0-331312 GCA_021272945.2 Cytospora paraplurivora | reverse complement strand
AACCCTAAACCCTAAACCCTAAACCCAAAACCCTAACCCTAAACCCTAAACCCTAAACCCTAAACCCTAAACCCTAAACCCTAAACCCTAAACCCTAAACCCTAAACCCTAAACCCTAAACCCAAACCCTAAACCCTAAACCCTAAGTAGACCTAGTCGAAAGCCCTACTAAGGTCGAGGAGAAGTAGCAAAGCGATACTATTATAGCTCTATACTATCCTCGCTGCATCTATGATCACCTATATCGCGTACTCTATACTCCTATATGCTCTATTCCTTATCTAACAATCTAGGAGGAGCCCTTATTATTCTATAATAAAGTAACCTTCTAGGCAATAATCTTCTCTATAACCTTACTAAGGCAACTAAGTAGAGAGATTAGCCTCTAGCTACTAGCCTACTTTATCGCTTCTACTAACTTGCCTAGCTTCTATAGTACTATGACCTTCGCTAGCTTAAACTACTCTAGGAAGTATCCTAGGCAGAAACTAGCTATAGTCAAATAGTAATTACCTTGTAGATAGGCTCCCTATATCCTTGAGGAACTTGCTATTTATCTAGTTTATCCCTCTGCTGCCTTCTAGCTATGAGTATCCTATAGGGCCTTTATGATATCGACCTTTATAATACTAAGCTTATCCTAGGTCTATTCTATCTTATCTTAGCTAGCTAGTCTGCTCTAGGGTTACCTTAGCCTCGATATATAGGAAGAAATCGTTTTACTAGGATCTCAGCTTTCTCGTAGTATAAGGAAGCTAGCCACCTGCCCTCTATAGTTTATAGGCTAAGCTACTCTTATTAGCTAGCTGCCTTAGGAAGCTATATAGATACTATATAAATAAGCTCTAAATAACTAAGCAGGTAGGTATCTCTTTAGCTAAGTAGTAGACAAGATATTAGATAATATATAACTACTAATCTAGATACTAGGAGCAAAGTATAAGCTATGAGTTTCTAGAACTAAATACTAAATCTATAAGGCTAAGCTACTATATAGGGAGGAAATATAAAACTACTAGCTCTTTTCTTTTTTTCAACCTTCTAGAAATAATAATAACCTTGAACCTAACTTATATAGCTATCAAAGGATAGGATTAATATAAGACTAATAATAGTAAAGATAGCTTAGATCTTAGGCTAATTATACTAATAGGGGATAGTAAATAGGTAGTAAGTTAGCCTATAGCTCGACTATAGTAAGAGAGCTATAAATACCTAAGGGTTTACCTAGGGCTAGATACCTTTACTCTACTATATATATAAGAAGGGGATATTCTATACTAAGTCGACTATTAGAAACTACCTAGTAGCTATAATATAGTAGGAGAAGATATTAAAGCAGATATTATATAGCTAGTAGATAAAAGGCCTAGCCTAGCTAATAACCCCCCTATAAAATAGCTAAATAAGATATAAGATATACTCTTAAGGTACCTATAGAGCTAATAATAGGTATACTATATACAAAGTAGTCTAGTATATAGTATATAGGATATACCTCTAGATAAGAAGCAGGCGAAGAAGTACTTTACTAAGAAGTACTCGCTCAATAGGTAGACTAAGATATTAATAATAGAGGTTGATAGCTAAGCTATTATAATCTTTAATAACTAGAGGTACTTTGCTATTACTAGGTAAGCAGCTACTAGGGGCCTAGCGATAAAGATAATAATAGAAGCTATATTTGATATAGATGATAAGTAGGTCGATAATAGAGTAGGTATTATTTAGAGCTAGAGCAGCTAGATACTAATATATTCGTTGAGAAGCTAAGGTTCTCGAGATACCTTAGGGGCTATACTATACTAGAATATATAAGCTACTTCTAGTACTAGGAATTAGTTAGGACTAAGATCAGTAAGCTATACGAGGCAATATACTAGGTAATATATAGTATCTAGTAGAAGATAAGGGAGAATAATATAGACTTACTCCTAAGGTTCCTTAGATAGTATAGCGAGGATATATAGCTTAGTAAGGGATTTAGGTATAAGATTATAGCTAAGACTCTAGGTAGGTATATTTAATATAATAAATAAGGTTATTAGCAATATATAAAAGTATATATAAAGAAGGATATACTAGGGAAGAAGCTATATAAGATTACTAAGGAGTAAGCTATAGTACTTATATATACTCTCGACTATAACTAAGAGGACGAAGTACTAGATAAAAAGCTTATTATATATAAGCTCTTTAGGTTGATCCTTAGCTAAGTTATATAGGAGAGTAGCTTTAAGAGTATAGTTGCATTAGTACTAGTAGCTCTAGTAATCGACCTAGTAATATATAGCTAGAGGCTAGTTAAGATATATAGAACTATAATTTAGTAGTTATCAAGATTAAGCTATTTATAATCTATAGTATAGCGATATACCTAGAGTCTACTAGAGGTAGTAAGTTAGTATATATTATATTTAACTTATCCCTCTTAGTATAATTAATCTAGCTAGGCTAGCTAGCCTATATAGCTAAAGTAATTAGTAATTATAGCTAATAGCTATATACTTAGCAATAGAGAAACCTTAAAGCCCTAATAGCTAATATATCTATAACTCAGGAGTAGAGGGCTCTACTAGTACTCTACCTATAATAGTCTTCTTCTATATAAAAAAGGATATTATATATATATACTAATATAAGAGCTTAGTATTAAATATCAAGTAGCTAGTCTAAGGGGGCGAGCTTAATTATTAGAGCTCTAGAGTAGATAATATACTAGAGATGAATTAGTAAGATAATATAAGCTAGTAACTCTTATATTAGAGAGTACTATAATAGTATAGCTATTAGGCCTTGATATCGAGTTAGAGGAGGTCTAAGCTATTATCCCTATAGACCTATATAATATATATAATAATAAGTCTAATAAGTCCTTTAGCTTCTCTTTCCTTAGGTATAGGGGAAATATAGCTCTATTTAAGTAGGGGAAGTAGCTATTAATTAGGCGAATCGATAGTAATACTACTTTAAAAGATAAATAGGGTAGGAGCTCTATACTAGACTAGGCTAAGTAAGACTAGTATAAAGCTAAAGCTAGAATTATAATAAAGAAGCTATCTATAGCTATATACTAGGGGGGCAGCTAGCTAGTATATAGGCTAAAGCTTATATTAATCTAGTAGAAGAATACTACTAGTAGGAGTCTATATAATATCTTTATATACGAGGGCTTAGTAGCTACTAAGACTATATATAATAAGACTAAGTAGTAGGAGCTAGTAGTAACCCTATAAGTATAGTAGCTCCTAAACCTAAGGTATAATAGGGCTATAGTAGTATAAATCGCGATCATTATACCCTTTATAGAGTTTATAGAGAGAGAAGTAGAAGGTAAAGCTAGGGATAAGTATAGCTACCTTCTCTCGTATAAGCTTATAGGGGTAAGTAGGATATATAGATTAAGATTATAGAGCAGCTAAAGCTACTTACTATAAGGACCCTTAGTAGGCTAGTAAATATATAGAGCCTATAGTATATACTAATTAGCTAGGCTTATAAGTACCTTAAGACTAGGATTAGTATATAGAACTTAGCTATAAGTAATAAGTAAGATATAGATAATAACCCTAAAGTAATAGAGATAATAGACTAGTAGGCTAAATACTTAAGCTATATAAGTAAAATATTCTATACTATCGAGTAGGACTAGAGTATAATATTCGATAGGGCTATATAAGTATCTAAGAGCTTCAATAGCTACTTTAGTATAAGGAGGACTAAGTATAACTCTAAGGGGAGGATATAAGGGAGTCTATTAAGGAGCAATAGAAGAGAAGCTACTAGGAGCTACTATTAGTAATAGTAGAAAAGCTAGAGTAACTGATCTTTTTCCTCCTAGTAAAGAGCTAGATAGAGCTCTATAGCTACTAGAGAGAGGTACTAGCTATACTTATAGATAGGATATATAAGGACTTTATATATATAGTACTAATAAGGTCTAGGAAATTATTATTCTTTATCTTTTAGTGCTTATTAATAACGAAGGCTAGTTTATCCTTATAGAGCTAATATATATACTATAGGATAATATAGTAGAGAAGCTAGAAGAAGCATTTATCAAGATATATATATAGTAGCTACTAGTAGAGAAGTAGGTAAATAAGCTAGAGGGGGTAAAGGTTATTATTATTATACTAGAGTTATTCTATATATAGGACTTCAGCTAGATATATAACTACTAAGTTAAAGAGTATAAGCTCGATATAATTATACTCGATAAAGCATATAAGGTAATAAATACTATCGAGGAGGGTAAGTACTACTAAGTTGCCTATAAGTCAATAGGGGGGTAGATAGTATAATATAAGGAGGTCTAATAGTTATACTTAATAGTAATACTACTAAGCTACTAGGAGATATTATTTAAGGTAAGGCTAAAGATTAGCTACCTTAAGGTTATATATAAGAAGAGTAATATATTAGGCTATATATACTTATTCATCGAGCTATAGGAGGATAGCTAGTTTATCCCCTTTATATAGGAGTATCTAATACGATTAAGATAAGGGATAAAGCTATAATATTTATCTAGAGGAAAGATAAGTATAAGACCTTCGTAGATAAGCTAGGGGTCCCTTAATACTATAGTAGCCTATATAATAAGAAGAGCTAGCTAGAAGTATAGAAGGAGATAGGAGAGCTTATCTATACGACTTTAGTACTACTTATTAGCCTAGATATAACTAATATTAGCCTAGTAATATTCAAGAGTACTTACTCCCTAATAGACCTCATCTAGGGGTTTAGGAGGGCTAGGGGAATAGCTACCCTTATATTATTCGCTAAGCTTACTAACCTTAGTGCATTTATAAGGAGGTTTACTAACGAGGACTATAGGAGAAAGATAGTCTCTAAGTTTCTAGATAAGAAGGAGAAGAAGTACTCGACTAAGGATAATAAATACAACTACTATATAAAGTAGATATCAATAGTATTTAAGAGGTAAGATAAAGGGCTAATAGTAAATAGGCCTAATATAATAGGTAGTAAGCTATATAGTTTTAGTAAACTAAGACTAATACTACTAAGTAGCTCTTTCTTACTAGGTATAAGAAGGTAGCTTAGTACTATATCTAAGGATAGAAGTTAGTATATACTAACTAATAATAGTAGCTATTATCTATTGATAGAAATACTATATTAGTAGTAGTATAGTACTATATCTAGGGGTAGAGGTTAATATATACTGACTAATAGTAGTAGCTATTATCTATCGATAGAGATACTATATTAGTAGTAGTATAGTATTATATCTAGGAGTAGTAGTTAAGGAAGACTAACTAATAGTAGCTATCGTCTATCAATAGAGATACTATATTAGTAGTAGTATAGTACTATATCTAGGAGTAATAGTTAAGAGGGATTAACTAATAGTAGCTATTATCTATCGATAGATATACTACTAATTCATTAGTAGTATAATACTATATTAGGTACTAGAGGTTAGAGTAGGCTAATAGGTAGTAGGCGCTCTATAGAAGTAGAGATACTAGCTTTTAGATAGCTATATAATATACTTACTACCTAAGGAGGTAGTAAGCTAATAAGTAGTCTAAGTAAGCTAAAGAAGTATAAGCTAAAGCTTATAAAGAACCTAGGCCTAAACGACTAGTAGATATAATATAATATATTATTATTCGAGGAGTAGTAGGAGAGACTTAAGGCTAACTATAGTAAGTATAATAAGATCTATATCGACTACTATATAAGGATAAGGGAAAATATAAGCAAGTTACTATATAGGCTAGAGTATTATATTTATAGGGGTTAAGAGGTTATAAAGATATAAGATAGGCTAAATATAGAGATTAAGTTGAAGAATACTAAGGTAGTACTATTAAAGTAGATATATAGCTAATGCTTACTACTATAATATTTCTGCCCTAGGTAGGAGGAGATAGAAAAGGAGAACTACTTTATAAAACTAGATATAGCGAAGTACCTAATATAAGATATCTATAGCGATATTATAGCTTATATACTTATCTACTATAGTAAGTATATCTAGCCTACTATAGAGTAGATAAATAGTAGGTATAGTTAGATATATAAGAAGGAATACTACTAGAATAATAAGTTAGTAAGCGAACTAAGAGAACCTATAGGGAGCTAGTTATAAGAGAATAAGAAGATAATAAGTAGCTAAGAGGGCTTATATTAGTTCTTCGTTATATACTGCCTTATAGGAGATTATAGTATAACTTAATTCTATACTTAAGGATAAATATAAGATAGATATATAATAAGTAGTTGATTTAAGGTTAAGATAGACTAATATTAATCCTCTAAGGACTATAATCTTAAGTTTTATTAGTGAAAATTAATAGGGCTTCAAATATAATATATAGTTAGGAATATTCTAGCTATAAAATAATATCTATAAAATATAAAGTCTAAGTTTAGCTATATAGTATTATAGATCTTATAATAGGTAGGATAAATAGAATACTATAAATATTAGAAATAATATAAATAATATAGAAATAAGTATATCTTATTAGTCTCAAATACTCTATAAAAATAGCTTAGTTAGACTAATAATAGTAAAGATAAATAATAAAATAAGTAGGATAGAAATACTAAATTAATATAATATAATAATAATATAAATAATATATAAATAGGTCTAATTAGCTTAGTTAGTCTAATTAGTCTATAGAATTATATTAATTAGACTAAGAAGGCTAAAATAAATAAATAATATAATAAGTAGGATAAAAATACTATATTAATTTAATATAAAAATAATATAAGTAATATATAAATAGGTATAATTAGCCTAGTTAGTCTAATTAATCTATAGAATTAAGTCAATTAGACTAAGAAGGCTAGAATAAATAAATAATATAATAAAGAGGATAGAAATACTATATTAATCTAATATAAAAATAATATACTTAATATATAAATAGGTATAGTTAGCCTAATTAGTCTAATTAGTCTATAGAATTATATTAGTTAGACTTAAGCTAAAATTGATAAATAATAGAATAAGTAGGATAGAATTATCAAAATAATATAATTAGTATATATGCAGGTATTTCTAGCTCTATTAGTCTAATTGAGCTATAGAATTAGGTTAATTAGACTAAGCAGGCTAAAATAGATAAATAGTAAAATAAATAGAATAGAATTATCAAAATAATATAATTAGTACTTATATAGGTATTTCTAGCCCTATTAGTCTAATTAGTCTATAGAGTTATATTAATTAGACTAATAGGGCTAGAAGAAAATCAATATAAATAGTTTATATTAGAACTCTAAGTAAGTTCAGGTAACTGAACTAGAGATATAAGGAGGATTTATAAATATAATTACTATATTAATAGAGTATATTATAAAATAGCTAATAGTTTATATATATATAACTAGATTAATACTAAGATAAACTACTTATTCTTATATTAACTAAGACTAATATCTTTATCAATAGACGATAATAGTAAGAACTACCTAGGAATATATTCTATCTAAATTTTATCCTCTACCTTCTTAATAATATTCTTGACTAAGGCCTTGATAATAACCTTGAAAGCCTAGTACTAGGTAGGATCTTAGATTAGCTCCTAGCTAATGAGCTAGGCTATATATATCTCCTTACTATAGGTAGTAGCCTTATAGATATTCTCTACCTCCTCTTTATCTACCTCCTCCTCCTCTATATCTAGAGTCTAGATATATATAGGGTAGTAAGTATTATTAAAGATAAGGGGAGGACTATAGCTAGTAAGATTATAGGGGCGAGTATAAGAGCTAAAGGTATAAAGAGCGTAGTAGTAGGAGGCAATAGTAAAGCCTAGGAAGATAATATCTATACTTAAGGGTTAATATATAGAAATAATAATTAGGTAGTAAATAAACTATTATTATCCTTATTACTAATACTAGTAGGCTAGTAGGTAGTAAGGGAGAAAATAGTAGGTATAGTATACTAATAGCTACTATTATTATTATTATTATTATTATTATTATTATTAGTATAGTAAGTATAGTAGATAGGGTTATAATCGCGATAGTCCTTAGGAAGACTAGCTAGAAGATAAGGTATTAGCGATAGAAGAGAGAAGTAGTAATCACTAGCGAATATAATAATATACTAGGGAACTTAAGTACCTAGCTAGAACTATAACGAAAGGATATAATTGCTTTTATTTATATGAAGGTTTATATTTATTGAAGGGCTCTAATTAGTAGTTAAGTAGATAAAGTCAAGTATAGTTATAAGGTTGAAAGTTTAAGAATTAGAGAGAGAGGGAGAAAGGTTTAAATATAGTTCAGAAGTAAGGAAATATATAAGACTCGAGTAAATAAGTAGTTGCTTATTAAGTAAACTATACTATTTATAAAGCTATTATATAAGTAACTATAATAACTTAATAGAACTATAGTTATATATAATTAGGCGATCGAGTGATTCAATAGAATAGAAACTCGTAATAGAATATAAATAGGAGGAGCTATAATAGGTAGTTACTCGAATAAGTAATTAGATATTAGTATTGATAATACTATTTATAAGCCTATTATATAATTGACTATAATAATTATATAGTACTATAGATGAATGAGAATAGTAGATTTAATAATTGAATAGAATAGCAACTCGCAAAGTAGTATAAATAGTAGTTACTCGAATAAGTAATTAGATAATAGTATCGATAATACTATTTATAAGCCTATTATACAATTGACTATAATAACTAGATAGTACTATAGACAAATATAAATAGTAGATTCAATAATTGAATAGAATAGTAACTCGTAAAGTAGTACGAATAGTAGTTACTAGAATAGATAGATAGGTATTATATTAGTTTATACTATTAAGGAGGCTATTATAGAACTATATAGATTAACCTAGCGAATATAGCTCGTATTAAGTAATCAGTAGCTAATAGCCTATTAAATAAGATAAGGAGGGGGGAACTATAAAGCGATAGGTATATAATACTATAGTAGGTCTATTATATATATTAGTATAATAACTTAACTATATAGTAGCTATATATAAGAAACTAAGGGACTATCTAAATATAGTAGGCTAGGTAGATGAGTATCTACTACTGAATAGGATAAACTCTATTCAAAGTATAAGGAGAATAGGTGAATAGCTTTACTATTCTATAAAGATATATACCTATATATCTCAATAATAAGATATAATAGAAACATAAGTATTATCGACTATAGACTAAGCTATCCTTCTTAGATCAATTAGACTAAGTAAGTTAGAATATAAGTCTAGACTATAGGTTATATTCGCTATAGTAAGGAAAATATATAACTATTCCTCTTAGTCTAATTGATCTAATAAGGATAGTAGTAGACTAGATTACTACCCTGATAGATCCTATAGTTAACTTGATAGATCAATCTAGACTATGATTTAGAATAATAAAGCTAGGGCTAACAAGGAAGAGGGGACTAGTCTTATTATAATAGATCTATACTAAACAGATTACTTGCCTAATAGATCATATACTAAAGCTAATAGATCATTCTAGATTATACCTCTAAGACGATAGATTAGGGGCCTTATAAAAAAAGTGACTGATCTATTATGATAGATCAGTAACTTTGAAGTATTAAGATCTAAAGCGCTTATATTTTAGATCTATAATATATATATGCTCCTCCTACCCCCCTTATATTTAGAATCTAAATATATATAGACTAGAGATTAGATTATCTAGTAAGTCTATACTTAATAAAAGATCTAGTTAAGCAAATATAGTAATAATATATAAATAGTAGAAGCTATATAGTATTATAAGGGTAAGCTAGTAGATAGGTATATATTAGTAGGTAGGTTAATAAGTTATTCTAGTTACTATAAGTAGGCTTTATCCTTACTAAGTATAAGCTCTATTGATAAAATATAGCTTAAAGAGCTATAAATAGAAATTGCACTATACTATTAGAGTTTTATCTAACTAGCTACTTATTTAATTTAACTCTAACCCTTAGGGTTAAGACTTAGGGTTTAGGGCTATAATAAGAAGTTTATTATAGACTTAAGCTTATAAAGTACTATAGTATTATATAGAGGTTATATATTAAACCTTCTAGATAAGAGCAATTAAAATATACTAATTATAGTAGAAGTTGACTAAAGAGTACTTTCTACTATACTTAGGGGTCTATATTAATAAAGAAGTTCAAAGTATTTTATATAATATAGTTACTATAGTTAATTAGAGATTAATTACTAAAGAGCTAACTAATACTATCTACTTATATAAGAGTATCCTTTTTATATATCTAGCTCTTTATTGATAGCTATATTAGATATATTAGTAATCTAATATATCCTCTTTTAGATATATTAGATATATTGCTAATCTAATATATTTAGTCCTACTAACTAATCTATATAATATAACTTAGTAGGTCTTATATTATATCTTATATATTATACTATTTATTAGTTTTTTTCTTTTATTTCTTTTTATATAATCTCTAGTACTTTAACTATAGGTTATAATAATTAGATAAAGAGATAAGAGTTAGATAGTAGCTTTTATTAAAGCTACTAGTATACCTTCTTTAGCTTAGATTAATTAATGAACTTATACTTAAGTAACTTTACTTATAGTAATCTATTATAAATAGATTATTATAATAGAAGAAGTAGATTTTAATCTAAGTTATATATATAACTTAAATATAAAACTAACTAATCTTAACTTAAATTTATAAGCAATACTTATATATTTATTTTTAATAGATATCTAGTTATAATAGATTAAATAAAGTAATTAGATAAAGTATTCTACTAAGTAGTATAGCTTATACTAATCTAAAGAAGTCTTAGTCTACCTTAGTAAGCTTACTTTAATAGCTTTCTTTTTAGAATAGCAATTAAGATAAAAAATACTACTATTTGCATTTATACTTAATAGTACTACTATATACTCTATTTATTCTTAAGTTATAAATAAAATAATAAGATTATATAATAGCTTTATTAACTATAACTTATTTATATTTAATATTTTATAGAAACTAATTTTAGATAATAAAGAATAATAAGCTTTCAATAGAAGAACTAGCTAGCTTATAGTAGAAAAAGAAAGCTAGCTTTTAATAAAAAAAAAGAAAGTTAGCTTCTTATAAGAAGAGAAAGCTAGCTTTTAATAAAAAAAGAAAGCTAGCTTCTAATAAAAAGAATAGCTAGCTTATAGTAGAAGAAAAAGCTAGCTTCTAATAGAAGAAGTAGCTAGCTTCTAGAGAAAGCTATATCTAATTACTAGTAGAAGAGAATCCAGGGATGTTTATGCCTTGAGTATAGGACCTGTAGATATTTATAGATATACATGGGACCACGCATTAAAGGGAAAATAGTCAGTCTTCTTGAACTTTTCTAGTTATATGGAAAAAGAGGCCCTGCGAGGACTGGCGTGACTAGTGTCTGGCATTCTTGTGGGTTTAGCCACGTCAAGACCTCTCACAGCCAGTCTCAAAATTCAAATAAGCCACACTCGATCTGGGCCTCGAATTCTGTCAAATCTAGCACGCGCGACATAGCCCAGCGGTACATATCATACGCGACCTCAGGTACATCGTCGAACGCCTCCACTGGCAGCGACCAAAAGCCGACGCTATTTTTCGTCCTGGCAAACTCGCGGAAGAAGGGATCCCCATCGTCAGGATTCGCTGTTCCGCGCCACAGCCGATCGTGGAATCCGCCCGCACGCCACCGCCCCTCCCATACGTCCTCCTCCCGCTGCCGGAAGCGGCACGCCTCCTCTCTGGCAGCAATGCTACGATAATAGCAAGGCCAGTCCTCCTCATCCTCCTCGTCGCGAACTGCCGCGAGCAGCACACGCATCCTTCTCGCGGGGGGCGGCAAGACCACGTACGCCGCCTCCAGCATCTGCCAGGCACGGATCAGGGCGCGTGGGTCCCACCCGACGCACACCTTGTCGAGATAGGGGGCAATGGGCCGTGGATCCGCGGGCAGGACCGTGAAGGACGCCGCGCTGGACCACAGCGGGAATGCGCGGTTGAAGCGTGTCTCGGCGTGGAGCAGGCTGGCGAACATCTGGCGCGCCTCGCTGCCTGCGATGTGGATCAGGCTTATACTTTGGAGCTTGCTGAGGGTATGCGCCAACGCGGCTCGCGCGCGGCTGTGGACGGCAGAGGGCTCTAAAGGGGGCTACGTTAGCAATGCTTTCTGTTTTGTCTTTAAACTGATTATGCTATCCTCATCTCGTCAGGTGGATCATCAATTTGTACTTACGAAGAGGTAGTCGAACTTCTGAGGGTAGGCCGCCCCCCCGGATAGCTATGTGAATAATCCCGACGCCTTGAGGATCATACGCTAGCGCGTCGTGGACAAAATCTGCAAAGTGTATTTTGTTGGCCCCATGTTCGACGTTTACAGAAATTGTATCCGTCTCGGGACGGAAGCACAGGTACGCCGTCGCCTCTTTGCTAACGCTGCGGATCTCCCGGCCTATAACTGGAACATGTACGCGGTAGTGCTGGCGGACGAAGCTATTGGCTTCGCGATTAACGAGTAGCAGCGGCGAGACTGAGCCCGTCGAGTGCATACGCAGTACGTAGTCAGCATAGCTGACAACGTTCCCCAGTTCGTTTTGAAGCTGGTAAAGCTCTGTCTCGGTAGTGGCGTTCGGTGAGGGTTCTTGAGAATAAGAAGACACAGAACTGCTTCTGGAATGTTTGGCGCTTATATCAATCCCGAGAAGACGCTGGCGCGGAAGACAGTGTTCCCAGATACGCAAGCGTAGCTCTACTGGCAGTTGCGAAAAGCGGGTGAACGGTAGTGCGAGGGGCGGAGACTCCTCTGCACCTGAGCTTTGGAAATGAGAATCGTTCAGAAACTTGTAGTCGGTTGCAAGCTTGGAGATGCGATCAACATTTAGGTTCTCGGGTACTTGAGGCGATATGAATTTTAACCAGGGGCGGTTCGTGTTGGATGGCGGCCAGGTTGGTGGCTCAGATTCATTCTCCATGGGTCAACGTAGTAGGTAGCTCCGGCACATTAGCTGTCATGGCAGCGGGCGATCTCACAATGGATTCAAGTAGCACCGAAGGGAAGGGTGAAAACAGCCTTCAATCAGTGTGTGTATAACTCTCGTGTGTGTGTGTGTGTGTGTTGAGGAGAGGAGCTAACTATGGTGTTGAGCGTCACACTGAAGTGAGTATGGCACGGCCCTGACGGCTCAGCTGCTTATGTAACATGGGGTTCGGACTCTGGCTCGAATACCATGGTGGCAATGTTCCGCGACGTTCAGGCGTTGAGAAGCTAGGTATAGGTTCAGAAAAGCTGCTTGACGATGTCAGAGGAGGTAGAAGAGCCATGGGGACGGCAGATGCTCAAGTGAAGTTGACTGGCATGGCTTGGGGCGATGAGACTGAGGATTCAGCTCATGCGGGCCGGGGTGGTGTGGGGGGAGGGGGGGGGGGCTGGAGGCCCGATCCTACGGCCGTGACGTCCTGTTCTTGAAACAGGTGAAACAGGTTAAACACTTGTCGAGACTCTTCTCCAAGTCAGCTTAGTCGGCCGGGACCATTTGGGATTTCCAAAACTATTACTGTACGTGGTGGCAGCCCGGACGGCACCTGGACAGTCAGGGGGCGAGTAATGTCGTGAGATTGGCTGCCAACACGAGCCCCGAGAGGCGCGCAAGCTGACATAATATAGCAGAAGTCGTATGATGAATGGTGTCTGATGTGGGCGGCGGGCATAAAGGTTCCGACCTATTATCAAACAACATCAGGTCGACTATGTACTGAGAATGAGCGCGATTTCTATTAATATGGCATATCTACTAGGTAGGTAATCCACAGTAGGTACGGCTGGGACGTTGTATGGCTACCAGGCCACCCCGCGAAGCCAGGAGGCTCAGAAGGCCAGAGAGCCCTTGTAGAACCATCTTAGAAAGTGATTAGACCACAGTCATCTGTAGTTGTAGGGCGTCGTGATTTCGTCAATAGAGAGTACTCGCTGTGCTAATTTGGATAGATAAAGCTGCTCATGCCCGTGGACATTATTGCAACACTTGAACCCTATAATACAGATTATGAAAGGCTACTTAGCAATACTGCGGCCACCGACATCTTAGGATCTCCGGCGATGACATCCTGGTTACGGGGCGTCGAGGAAAGAGATGAAGAAGTTTCAGACCTAGGTAGAGGTGAAGGCAGAGGACTACTCCGGTTCTTCGTCCATATGGCAAACTCTTTCAAACGCACCTCGAACTGGACGTGTCCACACCCTCGGTGGGTCAGAAAATACGCAGACGCTGAGAGATGGGCGTCTTTTGAATTGGAAAGAAATATGAGCGTCGAGTAATGGGCGAGGCGTATGATAGTGAGGTAGCGGGCAAGTGGAATGTGAAGCGTAGAGGTTCGAGGTGGGCTGTCCATGAAGACCTTGCGCAAGGTTCAGATTTGGGCTACCAAACCACTCGGTATGACTGATATGATATTTCACGAGTAGGGGATTTAGCAGCCCCATTCGACTTGATCCTATCAGCGTCGAATCAACTCGAGTATATATCGTTCTGAGCTCGGAAGGTTTTAGGCGGCTCGTTTAACCGTCAACTGATATCAACTGAAACCACACTTCCCAGGGTTCTCACCCCTTCTGTATTCAACACCTACTAGGTAGGTATGTGATTGCAGAATAGTTGTACCGATGGAACAAATACGTTGCCTACAGACAAATGGCAGGGGCTCTGATATAATCATAGTATAGCCACACCGTCCATTGTTGCAGCAGTCATGTTTATCTACTCATGGATTAGGATCCTATGGGATACCAAGTAAGCAGCCTGTCGGCAGCAGGCTGCTGGCTATACAGACTTTTCCGGAACCACTACCACTTCATTCTGCGGACAACTTGGCCAGGCCATTGAATTGCTATGAATCCAATTCCTAGGCTAGTATGCATCAGAGTCTATATTCTAAATTACCTAAGCTAATGCAATGCCGGTGGCATCTCCTAAATGGGTGACCAAGCCCTTCTTCTTCCTCGTTTTGATGTCAACTTTATATACACCCCCAACAAGATTTGTCACATAAGCCACATCTCCGTCTCTATCCACGGCCAGACCGATTGCTGCGTCCAAACTGTTGGCGAGTAGCTGTGGTACCCCTCCCATGCCAATGGCTGCTCTGTGCAAAGAGTTGCCATTGGGCGGATCACCGCGATCTGTCCAGTACAGCGTTTGGCTTTCCTCGTCCATTTCCAGGTCGATCGGTTCAGAAAGATCGTCGAAAACTACCTCGGTATCCCACCTCTTATCTGGAAAGAAACCCTGCGGCCCATCGATTGGGGCACGGAAGATGCGTCCCTGACCGCCCTTTGCCGGCCCCTTCTGTGTCCAGTAGAAATAGCCCCTCCTCTCATCCAGTGCAATACCAACACACCACCTCTTCTGGTCCTTCAGATCCTCATCTGTGTCCCCGTTGGAGACGAGTACTTCGACGTCACTGCCGTCCAGATTCGCTCGCACTACTTTCATCCCCTCCCTGTCACACCAGTACAGCTTCTGCGCCTGCTTGGCAATAGCAATCTGCTTGGGCGTGAACACACCCACTGAGCCAGCGGGAACGATTACTTTCCGATTCGACCCGTCGAGGTCTGCCCTCTCAATAGACCCGCTCTGGGTCTTTGGATCGTGACCCATGTTCGTCCAGTACATGTGGCCGTTGGTTTGGTCAATTGTGATGCCGTCCGGCACTTCGGTGAGGTCTTCGATAATTGTGCGCAGGTCACTCCCGTCGGTAAGACATGATAGAATGCGGCCATGGCGTGAGTGCGATCTGGAGAGGTTGGGGCTGAGGATGTAGAGGCGTTGTTGATGCGGTTGCGGTTGGGAGCCCATGATGAAGAATCAAGTTGGACGATGAGAACAAGGTGCAGCAACGCGTTTCGCTGTTACTACCTATGTATGATCAAGAGTATGCAAAGGGTTGATTGGTTGCCAGTCGAGTGTTGTGAGTTTCTTCGTCTTGCTCCTAGATGGCTTCATAAGCTCAGTCTTAGATGCGTGGCAACTCAGGCCAGCTATGGTGCTTTCCTGCCATACTTGACATCACAACCATCTCATCGTCGTTCCACATTTCGCTAGGAGAATATTTGGTGGAATTCAAACGGGACTCGCTGGCATTGTCGCTGAAGATTTTTCATAATGTTATTACCTAGCACACGGCAGGAGCGCGAGTCGACCCGGTCCGTTGCTCGTCACTCGGACTTTCTGCACGAATCATCAATACCTCGATCATCGATGAGAATGTCATCTTCAAGGATACGATATGCACGTAGGTGAGATTGTTAGGGGGATCCTCCACCTGCAGCGTTGCGTCAGTGGATCTCATTAGAAGCGGGTCCGGCGATGTCACTGCGGAACCAAGTGCGAAATCTGAAAGACGGCCTCGGTAGCTCGGGTGCCCTGGCAGCATCTTCAACCGATCCATGCAGGGCAACCTTGTCATACCGTTCCGGATGATCTTGATCTCCCGATGTAATCATACTGCCCACGTGAGGCTCTCTACTGTGACACCTACAGACTCAAGGACAAACACTTGTATACAACAATCGAGGCCGTTTAGAGCTCAGTGGTATATTTCAGATGAACCAGATGAACCTCTGTCCTTTGTAGTCATACCGGCCCATCTACCCGCACTACTCCGCGTTCTTTGGCCGTCTCACTTCTCAAATTCAACAACTTCACAACCTGCACGTCCCGCTGCCTCGCCAAATCTCTGTAGTCACGCCCAGCAACCTCCTCCAATGTTCCGTCCACCCACTTCTTTTTCAATTCCTCATCAACCACAGGATCCTGAGGAGCCCACCAGGTCATGAACGGCCGTAACAGATGGTCTGCCAAATGCTGAATCCCACCCTCGCCACCACCCAGGTGCAGGAGTAGATTGGGCCCCATCACTCCCCATCTCAGTCCCGGCCCGTAACTCATCGCTGTGTCAATGTCTGTGGCGTCGACCACGTTCTCTTGCATGAGGTACAAGCATTCGCGCATCAATGCGGCCTGAAGGCGATTGGCAACGTGGCCGACAAGTTCCTTCTTGACATGAACAGGCTTTTTTCCGACCTTCTCATAGAAAGCCATCGTCTTGTCGACGGTTTCAGGTGATGTCTGTTTCCCACCAACAACTTCCACAAGCGGAATCAGGTGTGGAGGGTTGAACGGATGCCCCACGACACATCGTTCCGGATGCGATGAGGGTTGCAGTCCCTCTTGAATGCTCGAGCAGGTCAGGCCGCTGCTGCTCGTCGCAATGATTATATCTGGGCGGACCAAACTAGCAATCTGGTTGAACAGCTTGTGCTTGAACTCCAGTCTCTCGGGACCATTTTCCTGCACAAAGTCCGTTTCTTTCAGCGCCTCCTCGATCTGGGTGGTGAAGACAATATCCGATGGCTTAGCGTCTGCCTTTTGGAGCAGGCCCAGTGATGAGAGGGTGGGAAATGCATCCTTGACAGTATTGCGAAGGAAGGTTTCGGCACCTGGATTGATATCGAACGCTGTGACGGTGAGGCCCTGGGCGAGGAAGAGTGCAGCCCAGGATGCCCCAATGCAGCCGCAGCCGATGATTGCTACCTTTTGGATATCGGCCATGGTGAGACGCGAAATTTATTGGGAGGTAGTGACAGGGAGTGCTGATGTGTCTTGAGGTTCGAGCGCCTGGGTAGCTCCGAATGATAGGTTTGTTACAGCCGAGGGTGCCTCTGACAAGTAAATAATAAGCTGGAGGTCAACTGGTGGATAGGGGGAGGGACCTCGGTATTCCATAGCCTGTAATCGGTAACAACTTTGCTTCCGCATGTTCAGCCCCGTACCTGTCTGAACAATTCCGCGTGCGGAAGAGATCCCTTCCTGTTAGTGGAGCCAGCGAGCGCGTCTTTCGCCACCCTCATGTACCACATGCCGGCAGTCGGGCACTCCGGGCTTGCAGATACACAGAAATCGCTCAAGTGGTGGTCCTCCACTTCGTAATATGCCGGGTGAGCCCACGCAAGCTCATACCAGCTATAACCGCGTTCCCAATGGAATCATTATCAAGACAAGAGAAAGCTTTGTACTTCAAGTGTAGTGCCTAGTAACAGCATCCAATGCGAACCCTAGATATGTTGCGAGGATTAGCCAGCTTGGTATAGCTCCATAATTAGCCAGCCGCGACTAGGGGACGATATTGTGGTATCATCACTTTCTGAGGGCGGCGCGATCCGGTGGGGGATTCAGTGCCGGTAGTTGGATCAAGATTCAGGGGTCTTGCTGATGCAGGCTGGTCGGCAGATGTCTACAATGTCCATATTTCCGGTTTCGGCCGCCCCGACATTTCCGATGAAATACCAGAAAACACAGTATAAACAAAGAGGCTGCGGTACCGGGTAGGGTTCGATCAGTCTCCCCGGAGCTTGTGACAAAATATCCTCAGAGCTCACGAGACATTCCTGCCGTGACTGCTTGCAACTTAAAGTTTAGCATTCCAAAGCCCAGACTTCAACCCCATTTCTTTCTGGACGGCTCCTACTTCCCATCCTCCTCCAGCCTTCCAGACTCAACCACCATGGCTTCACAGAGGATTCCGGATGTCTACGGACCGGGTAGCTTTACGGACAAGACCTTTACATCCGTGCAAGAAGACACAGAGCGCATCTTCCGCCTCCTCGCCAGTCAGACCCCTGGCTTCACCCAAGATGACTTCATTCTCTCCAAAGTACGATTCACCGGTGAAGCATTTCCCGTCATCCCTGGGCCCATCAAGGCCATTTCCGTTGCTGCAGCCTTACATGCCATGACCGGTGTTTTGGGCGACGAAATTCTTGCCCTGCGTGGGCAAGAAAATGATAGTCGCCAAATCACCATCAACACCACCCATGTAGGTTTTTGGCTTGGCTCCGTCGCTACCGCCTTCCTTGGTGGCGAAGACCTCGTCAGTATTCTCAAGCAGGGCAAGCTCAACCAGTTCGTCCCTGACTGTGAGCAAGGCTGGACGGACACCCCGCTCAAGTTCCGCGCCACTGCGATATACCCTACGGCGAACCCAGAAGTTTGGTACTCGCTACACGGCAGCTTGAACGCCGAGCCTGTCCTGCGATCTATTGGCATCGACCCTTCGGCGGATATTAGGACTCCAGAAGAGGCTGCTGCTCACATTGCGAAACACACATCATTGTTTAGCCCGGAGCAGCTCGAGTTGAACAACGTCTTCAACGGTTTCTGCGGCAGCATCTGCTTCACGCCTAAGCAGTGGCGCGAGACTGCTATGGGACGCAGTCTTGCTGCGCATCCTCTTGTGGATGTTAAGAAGCAGGATTTTGGTATCCCAACACCGCCTATTGCCTTCCCACCTTTGGACCCCAGTGACAAACGTCCTCTGGCGGGCGTCAAAATCGTGGAGATGACCCGTATCATTGCCGGCCCACAGATTGGCACAATTTTGGCTTCGTACGGTGCAGATGTTATTCGGGTCAACGCACCTCATTTGCCTGATCTTAACCTCTTGCAACTCACTCTCAACGCCGGCAAGAGGACAATCGCTATTGACTTGCGAAAGGAGTCTGACGCAGCCCTCCTCAAGTCCCTTGTAGGCGAGTGTGATGTCTTCATTCAGGGCTTCCGCCTCAACAAGATGCCCAAGTATGGTCTTGGAGTGAACGACCTGGTCAAGGTGGCAGGCGAGCGAGGGAGGGGCATTGTATACGTTAGCGAGAACTGCTACGGGCCGGACGGTTATTATGCTGAACGGCCGGGTTGGCAGCAGATTGCTGATACCGCTTCTGGAGCGGCGTATGTGACTGGAAGGAGCTTGAAGCTGCCCAACAACGAGTGTGTCTTGCCCAGCTTGCCGATTTCGGACATGTCGACGGGTGTCCTCGGTGCTGTAGGCGCCATGTTGGGCCTGAAGAGGAGAGCTATCGAGGGAGGCAGCTATTATGCACACGCGACCCTCACGGCTGTGAACGCTTACGCGCTGACGGAGGAGATTGGGTTGTACCCAGAGAATATCGTCGAGGAGTGCAAAGAACGGTTTCAATGGGCCGAGATGAGGGGACAGCACCACGTGACAGACTTGTTGGTCAAAGTGTGGGATGGCTGGAAGAGAGTGCTCGGCAGCTATTTGCAACCCGAGAACGGTTGGTTCCAAAGCTTTGAGAAAAGTGACTTCGGCGGGGAGACTCTGCGTATCTTGAAGCCAGTGGCCAAATTCGAAGATGAGGATACCAGTCCCGAGTGGAGGCTGCCTAGTGTGCCATACGGACACGAGAAGGCGGAAGACGTTATGTTTCGGACTTAGTTCGAGTATCTGAATTACATTGCCGGGTCGGAAGCCCTATGTGAGCCAAAGCGCCCAAAAGTCCACACATTAACGGTAAAGGGGGCATTGAGCTTACCTAAACCCAGGCCATTAGGGGTGCATATTGCTTACTAAGTCGTACATTACGCCTTGAAACCTTTTCGTGTCTCACCCATCATCAATGGGTTAGGCACCCATGCAACAACACTTCAAAGTCGAATGAACGGACAACCCTCAAGCACCTAAGAAAGGCAGGGCCATCCCGTGTATAGCTGGCATTCACAATCTCACTGCCTCATTCTCACCTGATTGGGGATATCACTCTCGCGACAGATCCCAAGACCGCGATGGCTTCCGACATCCCCACGACGATGAAAGCGTGGCTGGTCACCAAGAATGGCGAACCCAGAGATGCTCTCACCCTCAAAACCGATTATCCTGTCCCTTCCAAGATCAAGTCCAAGAACATACTCGTCAAAGTCGATTATACAGCGCTTAACCCCGCGGATTTGAACTTCATGGCCAGCATTCCCAACTGGATTCCTTTCCGCCACAACCCGATCCCTGGGCTAGACTTCGCTGGTACGGTTGTCAAGGTGGGATCAGCTGTGCCGCAGGATCTTGGTATAGGAGTGGGTACCGATGTGTGCGGTGCACTGAACGTGATGAGCGTTGCGGTGGGACGGGGAAGTCTGGCGGAATATATCGAAGTTCCAGCGAGTAAAGTTGTGGCCAAACCTAAAGGGGTCGAAAGGAAAGATGCAGCGGGCGCAATGGGTATCGCCGGACAGACGGCGTACATCATTTTGAACGAAGTCAATATTAAACCTGGTGATCGAGTCTTGGTCAACGGGGCCAGTGGCGGTGTCGGCTCAGTGCTTGTCCAGGTCGCCAAAGCAAAAGGCGCCCTAGTACATGCTGTGTGCTCAGGGTCGAATGCGGAGCTGGTGAACGGCCTTGGAGCCGACGAGGTGAGTGGCCTGCCGGAGAGGTACGGTCATGGACTAGGCCGATACTGATAACGCAAGCGCAGGTCATCGATTACACGGCTCTAGATTCCCTGACGGCCCATCTGGCCTCGACATTCGAGCTGAATACTCTGCAGGCAGTGTTCGACTGCGTTGGCAATGACATGCTTTTCCAAAGTTGTGCCAACTATCTAGATGAGAACGGGGTCTTTATCACCATTGTTGGAGGCGTCGGTGCGGGACCAATCGTCCGAAGCAAACTTCTACCGGTTGCGCTGGGTGGTGTGCCTAGAAGATACAAATTATTAGCTCTATGGCCAGACGGAGTCATTGCCAAGGAGGTTGCGAAATGGGTGGAGAATGGTCTCTTTACGAACTTCCTTACGGATTCGGAGTTTTCCATGGCGGACGCAATTAAGGTAGAGTCCCTCAGCGCGTTCCAAATCTCTGACCGTCACTAATATCAACATCAGGGATACGAACGAGTGGCGAGCAAGAGGTCGAAGGGCAAGGTCATTATCAAGGTCTCTATATGATCCAGAGAAGCTGGAACTCAGGATTCTTCCTCTCGCGATGTAGGTATACATGATATTGTGACATATCAGACTGACAGCGAGCTCATCATAAAGCTGGGTTTCACTTCTTGTCGTCTCTTTCAACCCGAGATGAGCATAGCCGATCAGTTCAAGGGAGCAATTGATAAACCCGTCGCAGCTCACTGCAGGCTTGACGGCGCTCTTATATGAGCCGCCAACATCGTAAATTACCTTTCCATGCGATGGCTGGAGGTTCCATGTGCTTATACGATCCTCATTCCACGCTAACATCCTTCCCAGTAGTCCTGGTACCACAACAAGCTGCTGTCTTAACATGGCAAAACACAGTGCTACGCAACACTTGAGAAGAGGACAAGGAAGCGGGAGGGGGCCATGGAAGGATTACCCAGAAAGGCTTGCGACATGTATCAGCTCCTTCCAGCTCCATGTCGCCCACCATATTAAGTAAACACAAATTACACGTACGTAGCCTCCGAAAAAGTATTGTGTTCTGGGTCAAGATTGGTAATTGACTTAAATGGTCTGGCCGGTCAGTACCCACCTGGGCAGGTGATTCTAGGTTGCTCCCTAGTTCCACGCGTCAGCTGTCTTCTTAGTATGATACCTACTATGTAGGTAGTAACCACCCAGTTGAACGTTGAACACGTTGGCACGTTGTTCAAACTGTTACGGTCTCTGGGGGGCATCCGCCAACAAAAAGCATCGGCCTGATGGCTACGTATTAACATGATACGATGCCTCACCAATTGCAATGTCAATATCCGCAAGGTTGACAAATTCACCGTGCCATATCCCCTAGAACCCTACACCATTTGGCACAGATTCCCAGGCTGTGATGTATAGTCGAAGACATATATTCCCCCTAACGTCCATATGACTGAATTTTGGATACATTCCATGATTAACGTAGCTGGATGAGTGACCTACTCAGTACCTTGGTACCTAGGTAAGTATTATATATACTAGGCTAGGGTAGTCCATGAGTGACGACTGCGGGACGTACGTTGCCAGCACGGACAAAAATAGAAGTGTGGATACTGAAGTGATTCAGTCAAGTGGTGCGTACATACTAAGCACGTAAGTGCCCAGTGGGGCAACTGATACGGATGCCGTAATCCGCGGAGGGAATTGGTCTGGCGAATCACTGCCTACCCAGGTACCTACCTACGTGCTCAAGTAGGTACTATGTAGTTAGTATGTGGGAATGACAGCTTAACAATGATTCCAAGGCGCCGGGAGACGCGAGGCCGGGTGACCTTCTGAGTCGTAAAAGTAACACCAAGATGCCACCAAACCCTACCTGTCAGTAGGTATTCTATACGCGATTATAGGTACCGCCGCTGCGTCACTAAGAAACGCCACCAACGTCATCAGACTACCAAGACGGCACGATACCTGAGACTGTAACTGTAAACCAAGGAAGTGAATGAATGAACTCGAACGTGGACAGAAGACCCCAGAAAATCGCCAGGACATAAATGCAGAAGCCAATCCCTAGCGAATGCTCACCCTAGACCGCGGACTCCAACTAAATTATAGACCACACCGTATCAATATCGTGCTGCGGAGTCATCCGACCACACGAACATTGGGACTACAACACTATAGCTGTGTTATCGTTATATCCACACGTATACACACCAACATACAAACACATTTGATTTGACAACTTGCGAGATATAGACGGACGTTGGAGATGGCATCCGCCGATTCCACGGACTCGTTACCAGTCAATCCGGTGTCAGGAGAAACAGGCCCGGGCACATCGCTTATAGATCTTCTGCCCATTCCTGATACACAGCCTGTCAGCGATCCACTGAAGACAGACACATCAAACACATTGGCCGAGGATCCATCCCTCTCCCATGCACTTGCAACACACGACCACGACGAAAAGGGGCTGGCTCAACAAGGCCATGCTGAGGAGGTCTTGGATCTAGGCTGGAGGGCGGAGAAGCAGGATGTCGCCGAACCCTTGGTTGGTGGCATGGACAACGAGGAACTATGGCTTCTTGTCAGGCGCTTCAACAAACAAATGTACCACGTCAAGTCCATTCCACATCCAGTTCCGGGCGGGCTTGACCTCAACATTGCCGATGAGGAGGAGTTCTCCCCAGACAAGCTTCGGGCGAACCTTGAAAGGCTTTACATGACCGTCATCACCGGACTTCTTGCTAGTGTCAAACACGTTGCTCGCCTTCGGTCCTGGCGGGAGAAAAAGCGGACTGCGTACTTCGCTGGAGCTTACTTTACTGCGTGGCTGTTGGATCTGCTCTTCCCGCTCCTGCTCCTGACACTCATTACTCTCATTGCATACCCCCCGTCACGCGAAGTACTATTCCCCCCTGCGCCTATAGCACTTGTCGACTCCAAGACTGGCGGCCTGCAGAAACCAAGAGCAGGAGTTCTTGGTAGTCATGACAGCGCAACGGGAGCCCCAGAGAATCACAAGGGAGAGGCGGTTGAGCAAGAGGCAAGCGGTTTCGTCAACGGGATCGCCACGGTGGCACTGAGCAGCGCCTCCGGGAAGCATCCAGCTGCTGACGACGAAGACGATAGTCTTGGAGATGTCGTCCCAGACCCGACAAGTATCGCATTGAAGGCCGCAGACGCAAAGGACGCTGCGGACGGATCCAAGCCGGGGGTAAAGCACGACAAGACCAAAGTTCCAATGGAGACAGCAATGTGGACTAAGATGAGGCCTATCATGCACGCCCTTGCAGATGTTGCGGATACATGGGAGAGGTTCGGGAACGCCCTCAGTCCGACACCTCCGTTTCCGAAGAACATCTACAGACTACGTCTTGCACTCCTAATAGCTCCACTCCTCTTGCTATCCATCTTCGTCACATCTTATATGGTGGTAAAGGGCACGACTTTTGGCATCGGCTTTGGCTTCTTCGGTGATCCCGTGATCTCCAGAGGGGTCGCCTTGCTCAACCGCGAGTTCCCCCACTGGCAGAAACTTCTCGAACTTAGAAACACCATCCTCAAGGGCGTGCCGACCAACGCCCAGCTGACGATCACACTACTGCGAATCGGCGAGGCGAATCACGCACCACTTCCGCCTCCCCCAACAGCCACTGCCCCACCTACCAATACACCAGCGACAATATCAGAGAAAGACCTGAGCGCAGCGGGCGGAGATGCCCCTCTAAATGCGACCGACGAGGAGCTGGCGGAGGCCATCCGACATGACCCTACCATGGCTCATATAAATGAAGGCACGGACATCCAAAGGTCTAAATCCGCCAGGCACGGCAAGAAAGGCAGCAAGATCTTTGGCTTCTTCAAGGGCACCGCCAGAGGCGCAATAAGAACCGCCATCGGCACAGACACTGCCAAGGCAAAGGCAGGGTCAGGGAAGGCCAAGGACCGTCTGGGAGTAATATCTAGTCATAAACACTTCGATGGGCCTGTAGAGTTCCAGGCACGTCATAAGGGGCACAAGGGAAGAGTGTATATCTCAACCAGGGCAACTGTACCAGCTGTGGCCTTCAGTACTGATGTCAAGTCCGATATGAAGCACCTAGATGATGAGCACGTCCATCCAGTGTGGAGCATCGCGGTTTCTGATATCGCCGAGCTGAGAAAGGTCGGCGGGTACGGGTGGAAGGCAAAGCTGGTAGTAGGATGGGCCTTGAATAGGGAGATTGCTGATGGGCTAGAGATAGTGACGAACACAGGGGACACGGTCAAGATCACAGCCTGTCCGTTGAGGGATGAGCTGTTCAACCGCTTGGTTGCTATGGGTGGACAGAAGTGGGAATCCTGGTAATTCAAAAACAAGTTCTCAGCTTCCTAGATATCTCTCGCGGTAATACAGCCAGAGACAATGGGACTTTTTTATTAATTCGGATTAGAGGTTCTCAAGCTGCCTCTAGTAGCCCTGTAAAAGTTGACAGCGGCAAGATATGTGGTACTGAAACGATTAGTCCGGGTCTCAATTGTTGCAACGTCCCCAACAGAGCCAGCACTGGATGATATGTATCTATATACGTGAATAATCGAGTGAATCTTTGCCCCGTGAGCGTAACCGGCATGGCCGTCTCCGGCGATCAGCATGAGGCGAGAACCCCAGACTTCAAGTCGGGTACACCACCATCGACGGTCCACCGCAGCACAGCACCGGAATGAGAACACTGGTTCGAATGTATCGAGCGGTACCCTTCTATACAGGACCGAAAGAATACGCAAATATCTGCACTTTTGCGAATGTCAGAATTTGATGGACGAAATAAAGGAATATTGGATGGTGGTATTGGATGGTGTTGTTCCAATTGATACTGCCAGGTATTCTGAAGTAGCATGATCGCCGCTAGTAACTTAGACAGCATCTGGCGTGTCGCGATACGCTTCTGGCAGGATTCCCTCAACCTCAGCCTTTATCTGCATCGCAAGAAACTTCGTACAATACCGATGATGTGCCGTCGTCCCGCCATGCGTCCAATATTTGTTCACCCTAAGATGCCTTTTCCATAGCCCGCGAACCTCACCTTCCTTGTCAACTCCCCATGCGCCATCTCTCAGTAAAGCGATATCCTGGGGCCCAAGGACATCGCTGCTGGTTTCCAGCTCGTCCACCTTTTTCCCGCCTAGAATTTCAGCGGTAACGCTGGGGTCTTTGTCCGCAAATCCAGTGCACCAGACAATCGCGTCGGCGTCCAGGGTTGAGCCATCGCTGAGTTCCAAACCCGTAGGTGTGTATCTCACCGGTTCGACGTTGCCCTTGACGGCGGAGATTCCATCCTCAAGCATTCTGATACCGTCACCAATCTCGTTGAAGTGCCCACCACCCCGCACCAGCAAATTGTGCGTTAAGTCAGCCCTTTCATCCGTGGAATCGTAGACGGGAAACCCTTTTTCGGACAGCGCCTTGTATCTATCCTTCTCCTTCTGGGCCAGGTGCCTGTACAATCCCTTCAACAACTGTCCACTGATTGCAGTGGCTTCACTCATCTGCACTTTGTCTGCCAGGTCGGGTGAGATTTTCTCGTACAAACCGAGACCCTGAGGAGCTAGAGAATAGTCCCATGGGAAGATGTATGTTGGGCTTCGTACAACCATTGTTACTTGGAGGCCGGCATTGACGCAGTCTTCCATAACATCGAAGGCAGAGTTGGCTGAGCCGATGATGGCGACGGACTGGGTGGACCCGTGGACATTCAGTTTCGATCGTCTCAATGTTTGACAAAAGGGGGGCCCTCACCTTCGCACACTGATCAATCAGTTGCTTTGGGTTCTTGTACTCCGCTGAGTGTACGCTCGTTCCCTTATATAACTCCTTTCCGGGGATCTTCGGAACGAAAGGTCTTTGACCGGTGATACCCGTGCACTGGACCAGATGTTTAGCTGTGATTGTCTTGGGACCATCTGGGGTGTGGATTCTGATGTTCCAAACACCCGTTGACTGGCTGAGCGAGCTCGCTTCTACCGTGGACGAGTTAATGATGTTGAGTTTGAAAGTTTCCGCGTAGTTCTTCATGTGAGCGGCAAGCATTTCTCTGTCAAGGATTTGGGGGTTGTCTTTCGGGTACGCTGAGCGGCATGGTCAGTGCTGAAGAAGCCTATAGACTTGTGTTGGGAATGAGGTACCCACAAAGATATGGAGTCTCGCAGTTACCCTTCGGGATGTGAAAACGCATGCAGTCATATCGAAGGCGCCAGTTGTCACCTGGCTGAGGGTTTTTGTCCACAATGAGGCTATCAACGCTCAGGGTCTTGAGAGCTGCTGCAAGAATTAGGCCACTGCAAGTAATGATTTAGCCACACCGACTGACCCCAGCTCGAAGTTTCTGACAGACAACTCACGCGTTGCCACCACCAACGATGAAGACGTCGGTATCGAAGTGTTCGACTTCCTTCAACTCCCGGCCTGCCACTTGCAGCTTAGACAAGTCTTGCGGATAATCTTCCAGAGCCTCCAGCCACGTCGACAAGCTCCATATCCTCCAGGTAACCTCTCCATCGTCCCCTGCTTCCGGTAACAGTGTCACACGGCCCTCACACTCTGCCTTGGGTTGGCGGGTCCTGAATTTGAACATGGCCTCAACCCATCTCAAAGTTGGGCTTACGACGACATTCTGTACACTTGTGGGAATCAACTCAAAGGCTCCCTCAATGCCTCTCTTCCTCGTCAAGTCAACCAAAACTGGAGCTATGACACCGCCATCGTTGAACGTTCGGAAATGGTAAGTGAACGACAACAAGTCACGCCAGTATGATTGGCTGGAGAGGAAGCATGACTTGACTCTTCCGACGTCCTGGGTGCTGAGGGCATCAAATAGTGAGCGGAGAGATCTAGAGACGAGAGCTAATGCATATGTGTCCACCTCTTCTGGCGAAGGCAGCTTGTCAGGGAGAGTGGGAAGTGGTCGGTAAACTTCACGTGCAAGGCTCGCCTGGGGGGGGTACTCTTCGAAATGCGGTGTTACTATGACAATTGTCAGTTTTCTGAGAGGAAGTGAGCCACACAGAACTCATACATGAACCCATCGTGATCTTCCGCGTTGTGAACTCAACGAAGCTGGTCATCCGAGGCCATCGAGGCGGGGCTGGCTACCTTTGTATATATATATCGGATATCGTTGAGCCGAGTGTTACATAGGATTTAGGTATGTTTCCCATATTCAACGTCCGATCTACCCCCGTCAGCACTTGTAAGCTGCATACATTTACCCCGCAATACTGTGCGTGAGCAGAAATGGGTGAATTGGCGGGTTGAAATACGGTATATCATTAATCCATCTCGGACACCGGCTCGTAGCTGCCCCTGGGCGGGGTACTGGGCGCGGTAGTTGCAACGGGACAAGTCAGTGCCTAGTACCCGCTGTCATACCTACAATGTTTGGGCCTCCCAGGCTGCTCCTCCTTGGGGTGTCGTGTCAATAGGGCCATCGGGCCATCTACTAGTCACAGTTGCAATGCCCCGCAAGCCTGTGTGTGCCCACAGTTTAGGACGTCATGGAGGAACAGGGACGCCTGTGAATATCGAGATCGAAAAAGGCACCAGAGCGAGCTCTGAGGCTCAAAAATACGATGAATTCTTTGAGAGATCTAAAACCTCGGTGATCAGATAAGGCCTCAACCCGGTACAACTTTCCTAGCCTGAATGGATTATAAAGGCTGCTCGGCCCTCGGAAGGTCTTCGCATCCCACATAGCATCATAGCAGTTCCACAATGATAGGTATGTGGCGGTGCGCGGTTGCGTTGTCGATCGCCGCATAATATGTGAAGCGCCGAGAGCCGTCCTAATTAGTCCGAAGCTGGCTGGCTTGTAACAAGACATGAACAGGAGTTACTCGGTGTTAAAGATGCTTATTTCCAAGTTTGAATTTAATCTGTGTACTGATTCCTGAGCACCCGGAGCAACGCCCCCTTTCTGTATACCGGATCAAAGGCTCGAGGGTCTTGATCGCAAATTGTCATGAAATATAGTTTTGAATTCCCAAGGACGCGGTCCAAATATTTCGCGTCGCAACCGCCTGCTATGGCATACTCGGGACGCTGCTGCAGCGTCGTCGGTCTCGATAACTACCAGCCCCTCCTCTGCTATCTCGACAGAGCACACCTTAGTACAATGCATATGTAGTACGCAGCCTCGTGGTGCTTTTCCATGTGAATTTTTACTCTAGCTTCTTCGCCTCGGCCTCTCTGCTTTTGATCAACGTCTCCAGCGTCTTCAACTTGAACATGCGATAGATGACGGTATCCATCAGCCATTCCCCGAGGCAGGTTCCCAACCATGCCTCCTTCGCAAGACCCCCGTAGTAATGCCAGTCGGGCCTGCATACTCCCAGCATGTTGAACAATCCGCGTAGGACCGGAGACCATTCCGGCTTCAGCGCGTCAGCCACCAACGTCTTTGCATACTTTTCCGGAGTTATAGAGCTCGAAGCATCCTTCGAGAACATGAGCCTCCACTTGTATACGTCAGTGATCAGCGTGTACAAACTGCCCTCGGGCAGCTTCCTATCCGTCTGTAGGTTGATATTCGTCTTCACAGTCCCCGGCAGCGCAACCATCACCCTGACACCAAATGGCCTCAGCTCCTGCCTCAACGTGCGGGAGTAACTATTGACGGCACCCTTGGATGCGCAATATGCTGACGCAAACGCATATGGTGTGATAGACGCTACACTTGAGACGTTGATAATGAGTCCTTTGGTAGGTATGAGTAAGTGGACAAAAGCCTTGGTTATCGCCATCACGCCGAAGACGTTTGCTTCGAATGTCGCTCTCACATCGTCGATGTCAAGGTCTGTAGCGGGGACGGTGTGTGTTCGGCCTGCGTTGTTGACAAGAATATCAAGTTTTCCCCCAGTTGATTTGACGACCTCATCTCTGCAGATGTCTATGCTACTTTGGTTCGTTACGTCCAGTTGAAGGCATGTGAAGTCAGGCCTGTCAGCCAAGTCTGACAGGACGGATGGATTGCGGGCTGTTGCGATAACGTGGAAACCTTCTCTATAGTCAGTTATCTGTAGCCTCAAGTCCTGCGTGGCTGTCTACCCTGAGGGAACTATGTATGTCACAGTGTATGACGTACCGCGCGAGTGAAACTCCTTGCAGAGCTCATGGCCAATTCCACCAGGTGTACAGCTGGTCATGTGAAGTCATTAGGGGTCTGTCCTGTGCCAGCAGATTTGCTTTAGACTTACCCAGTTATGAGCACCGACTTTTTACTGGACTCAACCGACATGTCGATGGATGTTATACGAGCTTCGAGGTTTTGCAGCCTGCCCAACTTCGTACTGGTGATCGGAGATGTAAGGTTGAAAAAGGATGAAGACGCCGAGACGTTTATAAAACGTGGCAGTCACAATCAGCTCAACCCGAACCCTCGCATTTTCATTTACGCGGCGTTTTACAACATCGGAACCCAAAGGTGGAAAACTGAGACATGTACACAGGAGCATGGTCCAATCAAAATGAGGAGCAGCGGTGCGCTGTCAATCTTGATGGTCCCCTTGATGAAGGTCTTCAGGGCCGGGACTGGAGGTCGCCGCTGCTTCTGGCCGGCCATAGTCCCTGGACACGTCCGGCACATGTATCATTAATGAACCGACACAACTTTGATACCTGGGTAGTAGGCCTAGGGTGACAATTTTGTTATGATTAACAAACAGCACAATTGAGATCTTGCACGTGGGATTGAGGAGCTGCCTGCTGAAGCGACATCTCCACACTAGGATTATTGACATATTGTGGTCAAGAGAGGAGAAACGGGAATCGGAGGAGGCCATGCAGCTGTGTGGGCAGGTCGACCCAAGTTTCGTCATCTTCTTGTCACTTTACTGAGAACCACCTCACATTTAACAGAGTATTAGAGTATTCGAGTATAAGTAGTCATGGATAACCCTCCTGTAGCTAGTGACTTTGGAGTCGAAGCATCATCCAGAATACCCAAGATTATCTCATGATGGATGATTTCAAATACAACGCCAATCCTGGCCGAGTCATATTCGGCCGCGGTGCTCAGGCCATCGGTAAACTTTGTAGCGAACTCGGGCGCCAGAAGCTCAACAAGCCGCTGCTCCTAACAATGCCACACCAGGCTTCGAAGGGCGAGGATGTCAAGGATGTTTTACTAGGCGATGTTGCCGGGGTTTTCAGCAAGGCCACCATGCACACACCCCGACATGTAACTGATGAGGCACTTATATACGTCAAGACTGTGGGCGCCGACTCCGTCGTGTCCATTGGCGGTGGCAGTACCATCGGCCTGGGTAAAGCGATCAGTCTTCGGACCGGCCTGCCGCATATCTGCATCCCAGCCACCTACGCGGGCAGCGAAATGACGCCGGTACTTGGTGAGACGACGGATGGTGCCAAGAAGACGAGATGGGACCCGAAGATCTTGCCAGGAACGGTCATCTACGATGTGGACTAGACCCTGACGCTGCCCGCGGCTATAAGTGCTGTGAGCGGGGTCAACGCCATCGCTCATGGAGGCAGGTCCTCCAATACCATCGCAGTTCTCTTCGTCCATACGTGAAGGCTGATGTCCTCGCAGTCGAAGCACTTTACGCCCGCAATACCAACCCTATTGTCAACATCCTAGCCATTGAGGGTACAAGAGCACTCGCCTCAACTCTTCCCATTATTGTGGACAACCCGCCGACATAGAAGCCCATTCGAAAGCTCTTTGTGGCGCCTGGCTCTACGGAACTTGTCTTGGATCCGTCGGGATGAGCCTACACCACAAGCTCTGCCATACCTTGGGCGGTTCCTTTGGTCTTCCTCACGCTGAAACACACACCGCTGTCCTGCCCCACGCATTGGCTTATGATGCGCCATATGTACATGAGGCATTGGCCAAGCTCGCAGAGGCTTTGCCAGAAACCGGAGGGGATGCCATCCACGGACTGAATGTGCTACTCGAGAAGCTCAGGGTGAAGAAGGGATTGACAGATTTCGGCATGAAGGAGTCGGACATCGATAGGGCAGCCGATATTGCCGTGAGCAGTCCATACTGGAATCCGCGCGAAATTCACAGGGACCCTATCAGGATGTTGATCAGAGGAGCATGGGCAGGTGAGCCTGCTAGAGCTGATTTATAGCCGTCTAATTAGGCTCAGCTGAGATGATGGGGTCGTCTTGTCCCGGGGGTCCGGGGCTTACATTCCCAGGGTCGTCGATGAGACTTCGGGGCACCCAAGTGGGTACCTGGGCTTCACGATGTCGCACTATTTCAGCATTGTTCGGCCACATGGATTAAAGCAGTGTGTACGATGGATGCAGACTGCAATAGAACCAAACTGATTGCCTGGCTCGAAACCTGTACCACCCTGGAACGGGCACCAAATAAGAGTCCGCCCGGCCTGCCCAAACAAGCATATACTCAAAAGGGAGTTGGATCTCGAGAACGGAAAATGATCTTGTAGAGGCACTTCCATGCCCAGGTGGATACAGAGGCACGAGAATTTGGATGTGGTGCGACTCCCACGCTCGCCTATACAATAATTATGACATGTGCAATCAAAGCCATGGATAGGAGTAAGGGGTGAGGCATCTATCTGTTGGAGACGATGGCATGGAATGTATGTAGTCCGCCAGGTCTACTTGTCTATCGATTGTACTTACCTACTTCCAAGGTTCCAAGGCTAATTATACTTGAGGATCCTGGAGTTGAAGTCGTTCTAGGCTACCCCGCATCAACACCGCGGGGTCACCTGGGGCGTTCGAGTGGACGAATCCACTTTCCCCGCGCCCGGCTTCTTCGCTTAGCTTCCTTCCAACCTTTTGGAAGCCCACCAACGTTGGAACGGAAAATCCAGGGCAACCCGATACTGACCTCCTTCGGGGATTGTGCCCCGAAAGGTTGTCGCGCAATTTGCCGAGCCTACGAAGGCAGGGTCGTCGAATTCTCTGCGGCTGACGTTGTCGTGCATGCGATGATGCCTGCCTACTTGACCTCTACCCTAGGGTTCTCGATACTCCCTCACGAAGAGCCTAAAACCGAGATCATGCCAATTCACCCAGGTTCAGGGCTGTTCGACCCCTCCATCAAGTGGGAATCTGCCAACCCTTTCTCGCTATTGGTACATAGCTATGCAGACAGCAAAATCGACACTCACTAGCGTCTTCCAAAGGGTGCTTGCCAGAACCCGAATTGTGGCGTTGAGCCCGCGGGCGTAATGCAGGAGCTCATTTCCGTCTTGCCGGAAAGACCTCGAGGTTGTGGAAGCGTCCGTGGGTATGGTCATTCATTCTGTTTTTTTCCTGTCTTATAAAGCTGTTGAACCCGTAAATATGAATGAACGGGTGGGAGGGTATATTATCGATGATCAGGATCCGAATTCTCCAGTACGTTTACTATAGCCAAAGGTTTGATTGAATGGCATGTAAACACACGGGCTGCTCCTGCTACACCACACTATCTGGGCTAGATACAGTACTCAGGGACTATAAACGTTAGTAACTTTCCACATGCACAAGGTCTACCGATTTGCTCCAAGGCCAAGGGAACCGGGCCCCGGGGGACGATGAAGTATCGAGACTTGAAGTTGCAAGCGGATTCGCCTATGAGACTCGGTAGACCCAGGTGTTGTTGATCACATCTACCAGTGGAAGGTAGTGACCCTTTGAAATCCTTGAGCACTGTAACTGGGAACTCTGCCGGGCAGTCAGGTTCAGAAGGCTTCCACCCTATGGGCGCGCCACAGATGTCAAGCGTGTTCCCAGTAATTAGCGGGAAAGACACGGCGAGGAACGGCCTCCAGAGATATGCAAGCCCGGAATCATCTAGTATATCTGTCCTGATTGTCGTGAGCCGTTTACTGTTAAGATCTGTGTTGTCCATCAAAACAGGAGATGTCAGCAGTGTGTCGAGGCCCTGAGGCGACGTAAGCTGCACCACCTGGCGTATGTAATAGCCGACAGCTATCGAAATTGGTAAACGTCTGTTTCCTCGATCCAAGAGATGGATGCTCGAACAACCGGCGCCAGTCGGAGAGCCATGTTCGGTTTGCTGGAGACCTGAGTCGGTCCTAGGTTGGGGCTGTATGACCAGCATCTGGTGTAGGCAAATACACGACACAATTATATGTGTCACATGCTACCAATATCCCAATATCTGCAAACTCCAAATCGAACGAAGGACATGTCTGCTACTCTCCCTTGTTCTGTAAATGATTCGACAACATCTACCAGCACGAACCCGACACTGTCTCACGTATCAACTGGGTAGACAGCTGTGTCGCCGCGAGATTTCCGAGGAACCGGACTAGACTACCGAATTTCGGCACAGGGTCGTGCTCAATCGAAGATTGAATAGTCGACGGAGGCGAACGGGGCGAGGGAGCCCATCAGTAAGACTTTACAGACGCCAAAGGCCTCAGCCAGGTGCCCGAAGTGGACATGTGGAAGCTAGCGGAACTCGCAGACAATGGGTGCGAAACTGAGGATACAGCCAGAGAAACCATACCAGTCAATCTTGATAACTAGAAATGAGGTTTCACAATCCAAGCAAGGAGGGAAGGGCCCACAACCGGTGTTACGCTGGCCAGCACGAGTGACATTAAAGATGTTGTTTGGGGAGGAGGTTTTGAGCACAGGCGAGGAGAGTGACAATCATCTACCGAAGTTGGTATCTCGGGATGTGTCAGGTGGCGACTGCGAACTATAATAGGGATCTAGCATGACATCTGAAGTCCCTAGAGGTGGTTGGCCTAGATATCATGGCAGAGGGTGTGTTATAGGTAGGCTGAGTACAATCAGCCCAATTGGATACATGGCTTGGAATCGCATCCTCTACACTCGACAGCTGTTCTAGCAAGTGGATTACGATGTTCACACAAATCCCCAGTACCACATCACAGAAGGTAGCGAAAGTGCGGGTTTCCAAAATCCGTTGCATCCGTCCCATCATATACTTCCTCGCCCCCACGAGCTGCACCATCTCTCTTCTTGTTCCTCGCCTGCAACAACATCCTCAGGCCAAATGCGATGCAGACTTGCGCCGCAGCACATGCTAATATCAGTTTACACCCAGTCTCATAAAACGGGCTTTCCTGCGACAGAAAGGCATGCGGGCCGATAACATTCCCGGCACAGTAAGCCAAAAACACCAACGCACTGCTCGTCATCCGCTTGGTGTACCCTCCCAGATTCATAGTCGGCATCTGCAATGCAAGCACAAGCGATGTAACGTATGCGCCGGAGACATAGTAGCCGATCAAGACACCCAATTTGTGGGTGTATGTGGTACGATCCATCTTCCAGATGAGACTGACGCCAATGATGGTCGGCAGGATGTAAAGGGCCATAATGTTGGTGCGTTGGTTTTTGAAGCGCGAGGCCATCCATGTGCCGGAGAGGATCCACGCGACCTGGAAGCCACCAGATGGGATCCCTAGTAAAGTGGTCCTCAAGGGGTCACTGACGAGGCCTTTGACAATGAGCTTGCCAAAATTGGCAATTCCGCCATTGATCGTCTCATTCAACAGAACGAACAAGAAAAGTAGCCACACCTGGGGGTCGATAAACGCCTCGCGGACTTGAGGCCACTTGATAGTTTGGTTCAGGATGCCCGTTCTCGCCAGCCTACCTCGTTTGATCAGCAGGGCTTTCTCATCCAGGGTAAAGTGCCTCGCGGAGATAACCGAGTCCGGTAGAAAGAAGAACATGATGATGCCCCATATAACGGTGGCGCCGCCGCAAAGGAGGAAGATGGCCTTCCAGACTGGGAAGGTGTCGATTTGGCCAATTCCATATGTGAGTATCCCGCCTATCATGGAGCCTACGCCATTGCAGCAGTAGAAGATACCCGCGCGGAAGGGCTGTTCTGGGCGGGTATACCTTTACCATCACATTGTATCAGCGTCTCGAGTCTTCAGGTCGATTCCTCTGGTTAAAGGCATCAATGGGATTATAGTCGGATGTGAACTTACCACATAGCAATAATCATCATGAAACAGGTTGTGATCGGTGCCTCAAATACACCCAAAAGGAATCGACACGCTCCCAAGCCGGCGAAATCCTTACAAGCCGCCGTCACCATCAGGACGACGCCCCAAGCAGTGACACATCCAGAGACAATTTTGGCCATCCGCGTTTTCTGCGCTGCCCACATCCAGGGGTACTCTGCTACCAGGTAGGCAATGTAGAAGATTGATGTGAACCAGGCGTACTGATCTTGTGTGATCCCGGTTTCGGTGAATAGATCGAAGACGGCGGCATAAGACATGGCCTGCTTGTCGATATACTGCAGTACATAAGTGCCGGCAAGTAGGGGGAGAACTAATAGGTCGATCTTGCGGACTAGGCGTTTGTTCAGATCATCATCGGCGAGAAGTTCCGTGAGATAGTCCTCTGAGTAGTTATGCTCCTGGAGAAAGACTTCGGAAGCATCGAGGGAGACGACATCTCCTCGTGTGATGGACTTGATTCGAGATAGGGAGACATCGTCCCCCGCAGCCTTGATGTTGGTCTTGCTGCATTGCTTCTCCAGCGTGGTCTTCTCGTCCCGAGTTGACATGGCGCCTACGCAATTGGGCAAGGCAATCAAGAGATGCGAATAAGAACTTCTGATGTATCATCCCCAGACAGCCGGGGCAGGTGATCATGTACTGTACATATTCAAATCACGTCGACTGACCACAATTCCGTTATCAGTACTCGAAGCCAATATTATCAGTTACCTTCCCTCCACGGCAACTTGCCCAGCTATCATGATACGAGCTGACCCCTAGTCCAATTGATCCATGCTAAGCCCAGATATACAAGTCCATGCTGCACATCAAAACACAATCATGCTATCTAAGCGAGTGGCTGTTCCACACTTGGGTGGACGACGTGACTCGAAAGATTCATGGGCTCGTGTTCATCCTTAAGCCGGCTGGGACAGGTAGACATTCACATTGACATATAAAGTAGCACCACGGCTGCATGATAACTGTTCCAACATATTTAAGTTGCCTATTCGTACAATGGCTCATTTGCTACATGTTTCTATAGAGCCAGACAATAGGGCAGGTTGACGGCCGAAGAATACATATGTTGGGTTGCTCCCATGGCGATCTCCGATCTCCTTATATTTGACCACATGAACCACATCCGATGCCGCTCTGGCAACCGGGGCTCGCCGGGATATTTGATGCCGGTATCGAGCCGGTCCGGCTGAGAACCTCCGACGTCGTCTTTCGTCAGCAAGTCTCCACTACGACGGGAGACAAGCAATTGCGCCATATGATGATGCCCATATACACCGAAATAGAGTCCGAGCCGGAAAGGGTCAAACGCGTCCATAGAACCGCGCGACCAAGAATCGTTGTCTCCCACTCGAAAATATCATGGTTCTACAGGTCGACTTTTCCCGGCCGACTGTCCAGTTGTGCTCTCAAGGCAAAGTCATCGGCATCACCCTCGCCCAAGATGACGCTCACTTCCGTCCACGTGCCGTCGATTGTTTTCTAGGCATCCCTTACGCGGTACCCCCGGTGGGCGACAGACGCTTCCGTCCCGCGGAGAGACTCCCATACTCACCTGACAATGTGCATGACGCTTCCAAGTACGGCCCTGCCGCGCCCGGGAAACAGCTGGTAAAACCGGACCCTGGGGCACCGGAAATTGTCTACAGCGAGGACTGTCTGACAGCCAACGTGTTTCGGCAGGCTGGCTCTGCTGGGGACGGTCATCTGCTTCCTGTTGCTATCTACGTCCATGGGGGCGCGTTCAATCGTGGAACGGCTGCCATGCATAACACAGCATCCATGGTGAGCTGGTCTACGGAGCCCTTCATCGCAGTATCGTTCAACTATCGCATCGGTGCATTGGGCTTTCTGCCCAGTAGCCTGAGTGCCAAGGAGGGTGTGTTGAATCTGGGGCTGAAGGACCAGATTCTTCTATTTGAGTGGGTAAAGGAGAATGCCGCAGCGTTCGGGGGTGACCCGGACAACATCACTCTTTTCGGGCTTTCAGCGGGAGCACACTCGGTGAGGAGGATTGGGAAGGTTTCTCTGCGAAGGCACGGATCGCTAACGTTTCTCACAGATAGGCCACCACCTGCTGCATTATAAAGAAAGCGTTGCGCCTCTGTTCAACCGCGTTATCATCGAATCCGGCGCACCAACCTCCCGCGCCGTCAGGCCTTATGACGCGCCGATCCACGAGGAACAATTCAAAGGCTTCCTTGCCGCAGCAGGCGTGCCCTCGGATATTCCCGAAAATGAGATTATTCCTTTCCTGCGAACATTACCAAGCGAGACGGTCCAGCAGGCGCAGACTGAGATCTTCGACAAGTACAATCCCAGCCTGAAATGGGCCTTCCAACCTGTCATCGATGGAGACATAATCCCCCGTCCGCCACTGGAAACGTGGAGATCGGGAAAGTGGCACAAAGTCCCCATCATGACGGGCTTCCAGCGAAATGAGGGGAGTCTCTACGTCGACAAGACTATGAGCAAGTCGGAGGAGTTCGTGCACTTCTTCCGTGAATTGCTGCCGCTGCTGAGTGAGGAGGACTTGCAGACCATCGACGAGCTCTACCCTGACCCGGCAAAAGTACCAAACTCCCCTTATAAGGAGGACAGGGATGGTGTGGGGCCGCAGTACAAGCGCATAGAGGCAGCCTACGGGCACTACGCCTATGTGGCGCCGGCCCGTCAAACGGCTGAATTTGCAAGCTCGGACATCCCGGTATACTTGTATCAGTGGGCCGCCGTCTCAACGCTGTTGAACGGTGCACAGCATGCAGATAACGCGCGGTACGAGGTGTGCGATCCTAAGGTCCTCGCTATCAGCGAAAATCAGGCCAAGTTGGCCAGGGCGCTCAACTCCTACGTGACGAGCTTCATCACGAGGGGAGATCCCAATGCTGCTAGCAACAGTGAGGGCAGCCCGGAGTGGGAAGCATACAGGAAGGATTCTCCAAAGGCCCTTGTCTTTGGCTTGGGCAACGAAGAGTTGATAGGGGGTGGCTTGGGAAGGACGGCGACGCTTGTGGACGATGAGTGGGGAAGGAAGGAGAGTGAGTTCTGGTGGAGCAGAGTGGATTTGTCACAGCAATGAAGCAAGAGACAAGACCTACGAACACAGGTGTAGGTACCGGTACCATGTATGTACAATTTTTCAATGCGAAAGTACCTTGGAGGGATTTCGTGATCCCGGCATCATGAAGGCCAGTCATTCGCCATCAATTGATCATCACAGCCGAAAGATTGAACCCTGTATGAACCCCCGAGGTCGACAGACGTTCCGTGCCTGGGCTGAGTCTACTAAAAGTCCCATGCTTTGCTGTTCATTTATAAATGCAGTATGGATAATAGCATCTGCAATCGCCGTCTTGGTGAATTCGGCTGCTGAACTTATGTTTCTCATACTGGGCCATGCTTGATAGGCAGACACAGTAGGTAGTACCTAGGTAGGTAGCAGGTAGGAATGAGGGAAAATGGACCGGCCCGCTGAAAACAAGCATTTGATATAAAGGTGGAACCACTGTTCCAGACTCGCGAAAATCAGCCGGTCCAGTTTTCCGGAGCGTCGCAAATATCCCCGCGGTGCCGCAGGAGACGTTGACTTTGTAACCAAACGCCCCTGAACCGGGCTATTCTGCGATTGCTCGCACGTCCCATGGCTCGACGAAATGATATCTTCTGATCGCACGAGTAGGTGCAGTAATGTAATGTATGTATCAAAGCACGATAAACACCATGTTGATTATCTCCAATGGTTCGCGCTTGGCTCCGACGTAGTATCACGTAGAGGCGCCGGCCGATCCCGCCCGGACCGATGCCGGATCGGATAGGATGGAAGCATGACTTCTCCTCACTGCCTAGGTACAACTTCACCAACCCTCGGAAAGTATATGACATCGAGTGATTGCTAGATGAGATACACCCAGTCAAGAAACTTCAAATATAGCATCAACTACATCATCAACATGTCCACCACCACAGTGTCCCTACCCGAACCATTTGCCTCCATCCCGCGGTCCAACTTCACCTTCGGCCCCTCTCCCATCCAGTCTCTTCCCAGGATTTCCGAGGCGCTTGGTGGAAGGGTCAACGTCTATGCCAAAAGAGATGATGTCAACTCCGGCTTAGCATTTGGTGGCAATAAGGTCCGCAAGCTAGAATACCTTGTCCCAGATGCCTTGGCTAAGGGATGTGACACACTGTGAGTTCCTGTCGTGTGACTGATTAGACCAATAGAGCGTGAACTAACAATGTTCGCAGCGTCTCCATAGGTGGAGTGCAGTCTAACCATACCAGAGCCGTTACTGCGGTGGCCGTTGCCTCCGGATTGAAGGCGGCTACAGTCCAAGAACACTGGGTCGACTGGACGGATCCTGGCTACGAAAAAGTAGGCAACCTACAGCTCTCTCGGCTGATGGGTGGCAATGTCAACCTCGACCCGTCTGGGTTCGGGATAGAGCACAAGAGTACTCTGGCGGATCTAGCCAAGGATCTGGAGAGCAAGGGCCAAAAGCCTTATTACATACCTGCAGGGGCGAGTGACCACCCCCTTGGTGGGCTTGGCTTCGCAAGATGGGCATTGGAGGTGGAGCAACAGGAGGACGAGTTGGGTGTTTTCTTTGACACGGTGGTCGTGTGTGCCGTGACGGGGTCAACTTTCGCGGGAATGATAGCTGGTTTCAAGCTTGCCCAGAAGCAAGGCTCCAAGCCGCGGCGGATCATTGGTATCGATGCGTCGGCAAAGGTCCAGCAGACCTTTGACCAGGTCCTTCGGATTGCAAAGTTTACCGCCGCCAAGGTTGGCCTTTCGGAAGACGACATCACGGAGGCGGATGTTGAATTGGTGGACAGGTATCACGCCGGCACATACGGCATTCCAGATGAGAGGACGATTGAGGCTATCAAGTTCGGTGCGAGCACTGAGGCCTTCATCACGGACCCGGTATATGAGGGCAAGAGCCTAGCGGGTATGATCGATATGATCAAAAAGGGGGAGATAGCCGAGGGCAGCAATGTCTTGTATGCGCACTTGGGTGGCCAAATGGCGCTGAATGCTTATTCAGCCATACCATAGAGGGCGAATAGTTTGAGAAGAGGTCACCACATAATCTCCTCCTTTCACTGGGATACTGGTCATGATAACTTACGGCAGTACAAAGTCACCGCATCAATTTTGAGTTTTATTCATTAACACTACTATTCACTCAATCCAGCCCTCCTTGAAAAAGAGGCAACCGTTGATATCCAAGTGCTGTACCTGGGTTACCCTAGGGTACATATGCAAACGGTATTGGTACAGCCAGGCACATCAAGAGACCACAACGAACCACTTCTCCGCACTTTGCACGAACATCAAGATCTCAAGGCGAGTATCTGGGATGTAGATTAATTGGCCATTATCGGCCAAGCCCCTCGTTGCGAAGCTTATTGTACCGGTCATAGCATCCTCGCTCAGTCCGGTCAATTTGGCGCTGTGAAAATGTCATTGTCAGCCGTCTGCAGGGTAAATTGGGTTGATTTTAGAGGTAGTACGGTACATACAGCAATCTCATCAAATTCCATGCCTTGCCGTCGCAGCTTCCACAGAGCTTCCTCTTCCTCGCGAGTCCACTGCTGGCCGCGTTTCTGTTTTGCCTGGTAAGTAATCTGCTTACAAAATATAAAAACAGCGCCCAATACCTTTGACCACGGTCTCGACTTCCCATGCAGGCCAGGGTTCGGTTTGTTCACGGGTCGAAAGCTGATGGAGCAAGTAGTCTCAGGTGTCGGCTTCAAATTGGGCAGAGTCAGTAAGATTATTACACGAGCACTGAATCTATGTCTTTCAAATCTGTGGGTTGCAGTTACCTCGACTCTTGGAAGTGGTTCCTCGACGAATGGAAGAATACAGAGTGAGAGACAGTCCTCGTAAGTCTCCCTTAGAAACCGCTTGGCATGGTCACGAGCCCTATTGACCTCAGCCTCCTCTTCATGTGGCGTGAGGTTATTTCGAACTCCTTCGCAGCCAGGCGTGGAGCACTCAAAACCCGTGTTTTGTAGTTCATGCTGTGTCATGAGCCTGGTCGTTGATCCGCATACATCTTCTGCTGGGCAGTGACCGCAACATATCTCGTCCGAGTAAATAACTTCTTCGCCGAGCCCGCTAGGCTCCTCGCAGCCAGGGCAAAGTGGAATGATATGAAAACACATCCTGGCTGGAGAGTTGTCATTCGGCAAATGCTGTGAAACTTCGCAATCGGTTCTGTCGAGGCGAATGGAAGGTTAGCCTGCTGAATTGAGGCATTGGCAACGAACAGGCGATCGTACTGCCTTTTCGGATTCAGAGTGAGAGTACCCTAGGGTAGATCATCTTCATATGGAATTCTCTTGACAAGCCATGGGATTATTGGAATAAAGCCCGTGCAAATCCATGTTGGTACGTCTCTTGTGCGCTGGGGTTGTTTGCATTGGCTTCTTCCTTGCCAGCCTTGGAGGTCCCTACCTAAATACATATGATTTCTTTGACCATGACATACGACACGGCGAAGCAAAGGATGCATCTCCGCCTTGTCATGATACCCTCCTATGCCGGAAATCAATGAGCATTTGGAATACTTCCTTGGAACCGAAATCTTTGATAATCAGTTGCTTGTTCTCGTCTACGGTCCCAGCCATGATGAGATTGCTATGTGGTCAATATAAGGAGTAGGAAGTAAATCCTTTGAAGGGGCTCCTACCTGAGGTCAAAGACTACCGGCCTGCATATTCGAATGTACTCAAAACCTGAACACTGTGCACAGAACAGCCTCTCAATACGAAATATACTTGACTCGGACTAAACGTTCGTAGTCCGTGTCAGAAGAAAGTCGTCCGGTGTCTCTAAAGAGCAATTCAACCGAGACTAATGGAGATGGTGTGTCATAAGAAGGCTCGCTCTCACCTTAGATGGATATAGTATCGGTGTCCAGTCACGTGGAAACGACCGCCCCAACCAATGTTGGTAGCAGTCTACAGTGATCACGTTTGTAAGGGGAAGTGTGTCAATTGATGGCAACTCAGAGGCTGTGATATCCAATATGGCAGTTCCGCACTTCGTATATTTTTATTAGGTGGTGCCACGCTCTATTAATGGCTTGTGTCGTATATGATGTTGTATGATAGCATTCCCGCCTGGGGATCCATTTATTCGCTGCCCTCACTCGTCCATCCAAGCGTCTGCTGCCTTTTCCAGCCTTCCTCGGCCCCGGTGTAATGCTCAGCTGTCACAGAAACTTGTGTCTCCTTCAGAATGTATTTTTGGCTCTCGCCGTCACCGGACACCTGCCCTTTGCTCCTGGCATTTTTCGAGCGTAGTGTGTCCATGTCTGTGCCCTCCTCATCATTTACTCGCAAACGGTTTCCTGAACTACGCATCGTGGCACCATTCGAGCCGCCGCTGCCAGTGCGGCCGAAGCGGTTGAAAAAAGGCAGACTGAGAACTGGGCGCAGGGCTGGCAAGGAACCGGCTGTAATACCAATGCCTTCTTCGACGACTGACCACAATCCGATCTGTCCAGTGCTGTACATGAATTCTGTCGTGTTACTGTAAAGAGTGAGGTACTTGAGTCGGACGATGGTTGCACAGCTCGCACTGGACATAGGGGTCGATTAGCACAGATGTATGACGAGGTAGTGTAGGATCAGGGCACTCACAACGCAGCAAGGCCTAAAATGACAGCAACTGATCCCTTGACACGCCGTTTCATTTGGACGTTCCACAGAAGGACTGCAGGCAGGATGGCAAGGGCCCAGTCCGTGAAGATGGAGACAGCCGAAAAGAAGAAGCTGGCATCACTGTCCAGAGTAGTGTTGCATTCTCCCGTAGTCTCGCCCCACAAAGCTGTGATGGGATGGCAGATATTGGCGATAGAAAGTATGAAAATGATAGGAGCGATGACGGTTGCAGAGATAATCGTCCAGAGACTCCACACGAATCGACGGCGAGTATCGGCGATACGGAGGAGGAGGACGCAGATGCTCATTTTGATGGGGAGCGTGCAAGCCGCATAGAAGAACTCGGCGATGAAGAAGAGCTTCCTCGGCAGTCAGTACAATCAGGCCTATGGGCGACCAGGGAGGAGACTTACCTTGGTTCCCTGCATGTTAGTAGCATCATCAATATTGACGCGGTGCTGTCCAGCGCCGTAGAAAGAGCACACAATGACTAGGCAGCATGTAACCGAGTATAAAATCTAGACTGACTGTCAGGTCGGCGCGCCCGGGATGATCCAGGGAGCAGGGAATCGGGAGGCAACATACCAGACCGGCACACATGAGAAAGTCATCTAGACCCATGGCCTCAGGTTTAAGCCATCGTCGCACTGATAGACGTGCCAGGACCGTAGCCCAGCTCAGTGATAGCATCACTGCTGTGACCAACAGAAGCGTGACGCCGTCACCCTTCGGTCTGATCATGGTGGCGGGATCGCGATGGTATTGACGGTAGATCGTTTCCGGGGGACAAGCCAAAGGGGGTTCGGTGAGCAAAGAAATGGACCAATTCTCCAATGAGTGCCAGAAATATTGGCAACACCAATACACATGCACTTGCTGACAATTGAAGGCAGAAATCTGCTGACGGGCTTTTCGTGGGCTAAGTGCTTGGTTTATTCTTCACGAATGATGCATATGAGCATCTCGTGCCGTCGAGAGAGTCATGGTAATGTGACCTGTCAGATTTGAACTTCATTCTGGATCAGGCTTTGCTGCCAGGGCCCCCGGGGACTAGGTACGGATCAATACTGAATCTAGCAAATCTGCCAGTGGCCAAAGCAATTACCTAGAGAGGATATTGAGATGCTCCATAATCGTTACGTCTCAAGTGCTCTGCCCCTGAAGGATAGGAACGCCGTCTCCACGTCAATCAGCGAGCCTTCCAAACGGAAGAGAACCATATGGCCATGATCCATTTGTCGTGGAGTCCGTCACCGAAGAACTGAGTTCTCGCGGAAACTCCGTGCCTCCCCGAGGGTCGCGTGTTGCTACATAGGTACATGCAATGTACAATATGTACTTAGTAAGTACATATGTAGGTACTTGCACACCTCGGCAATTGAGGTGGGTGGGTTTGAAACCGGACCCCTGTGTGCATCTCCGGTCGTGCGGTCCCCGATTCTTCTCAATTGCAGTGCAGGGTGGCCAGGCAGCTGGCAGGGTGGGCAGCGATCCCCATATATTCTGAGTGGTATCCATCGGTGTAACGACATCGATACGACGAGATCTCGTGCTGCAAGCTCACCCGGAAAGACCTTTTTAAGTGGTCGTGCCCCTGTGCCCCTGACATTGATCTCGCCACCGCCTGCATATGGCTCCATTTCAGATGTGAGATCCCCACATACCACAAGCCAGAGTCTGGCTCCTCCTGCAGAATCCGCCAACCCGTTTCGGCCATCAAAGTCGAGATAGCGATCTTATCGTATCAGTGGCCATAGCACTGACAGCGAGACAACACCGTGACTTACAAGTATATATATTGATAAATGGAAGCTTCTCTTGACCTTCTAGAAACAAAAAGAGAATCCTTGGCATCCCAATCCAGTCCTCAATCTCATCTCACTCAGATAATCTGCAACCCCGGCCATATTCATTACCAATCTACAAATCTACGCCATGTCTCAAGAGTTTTTGATCAAGAACGAGGACCTGACCGGCCTCAAGGGCAAGGTTGTCATTCTCACAGGTATGTAGCTCTATGCTATCACCACTGCCATGGCAGACACTAACCCGCTGTGTCTTTGCAGGTGGTTCGTCGGGTATTGGTCTGGCCACCGTGCAGCTGCTGCTCAACCTTGGAGCCACCGTCGTCAACGGCGATATCGCTGCTCCCGCCGAGACTCCGGCAAAGAACTACACCTATGTCAAGACCAACGCAGCCAGCTGGGCTGAGCTCACGGCGCTTTTCAAGAAGACCAAGGAAATCTACGGACGCATCGACAGCGTGTTCGCCAACGCCGGCCTCGGACCCCGGGCCGACTACCTTGCTACTGAGGTCGACGAGAACGGAGACCTTAAGGAGCCCACATACGATGTTCTCGATGTCAGCATGAAGGGTGTCATGAACACAGTGACCCTGGCTGTGTACTTCCTTCGCCAGCAAGCCGAGGGTGGCAGCATCGTGGTCAACGCATCCACCATGGGAATTCAGAGGTGCCGGGCGCTGGACTATGGTGAGTTCCGCCTGGTACCACTACCTATTTGAGCAACCACAAGCTAACACACCGGATACAGCCACGGCCAAGCACGCCGTCACCGGTTTCGTACGTGGACTGCACCCTATTCTTGTGGAGTCCGGACTTCCTATCCGCATCAACGCTATCGCGCCCACCTGGACAGACACCAGTGTCCTCCCAGGCTTGAGGAAGATCATGGACGAGATCAACGTCGAGGTCCAGTCCGCCGAGTCGGTCGCGAAGGCCGCTGCTCTGCTCATGATCGACAGCTCCCGGAAGGGAGAGCTGATCCACGTCCAGCGTGGAAAGTACCAGGAGATCGACCAGGCTATCCTCCTGCCCGCGGCGGACAAGATCAGGCAGGACTACCCTGCCGAGGACGACGTTCTGCGTCGTGCTCTGGCGGTCCTGGCTGCTCAGGCTGCTGCCCCGGCTCAGGCCTAAGTGATCGGGAACCTTTGAACTTTTGAGCTCATCGAGTTGTGCGGGGGAAAGATCGCTGTATGGCTTGATCAACCACGCTTGCTTCGAATGCCTTCCTGGGTGTCGTAGCGAAAACTCGGCCTCGAAAAGGACTTATCGGGAAACGGCTCTTAGCCATGCAGTTGCTGCTCCAAGGCTAGCGAATCGGGTGCAGACATAGATAACGGTATTTAATATCCGGCCGAGGAGTTTACGTCTCCCATCAGATGGCCGACTAATATCAAATCAATCAACATCTTCGTGGAAAGTTGCTCTCAGATATTCGTGCTTCTTGGTGCATACCCATGTGACATGCGCTTCACGTTAGATTCTCGCTTGGATATGAGTACTATCTCGCTTTGTATAGCTACAGACAAGTCACCAGTATGTTCAAGGCCAGATCCGCCGGTTAGGTAGCTCCATCGGAATGCCTCATCAGCTGTTTGATGATTCAAAATGGAGCCTAGCGACTGCCCCAGGGTGGTATAGAAATGGTCGCCGGTATCTCGACATACCAGTGCTGCCCAGGTGTGAAGCTAGTCCCAAATATTGTAACCAGAGGAATGAGACATGTGGCGCTTCTTCGTGGCAATGTGTCAAGCAACAATTAACTGTACAGACAGCACATGCTCTTCGAGCTTGAGCTTCAGAAATTGATGCCCTTGGTTAATCATCATGCACTGGCTTTTCGTCTGGAGGAACCACCTGGTGCCCAAGTTCAGCAGATCACCAGGATATCGAGTGTTCAAAGCTATCGTCGCTGCTAGTATGCCGTGCAAAGCAATGATATTGTGAACCAAGTGTGATCGCCAACGATATATACATGTGGTAGACTGATGTTTATACCGCGATATACATTAGGTTTGTTGTTGAAGACCCGTGGGCTGTAGCATGAGAATTGATGCCAGTCATAGTCAAGCACATGCGTCCCCTGTACTGAACCAAGTGCATCCGCGCCTCCACTTCCTACCTGTCGCTTGCCCAGAAGAGACCATGGAGGATTGACCCCGAGGTATTATCAGATGTTGTCGAATGACCCTCGAAGGCTTTCAAGCCGTGAGTCTCCGAAAGATGCGCTTCAGATCTCGCGTCGCGGTATGGATGGCGAGACTCGTGTATTCTCGACACAGGCTGTTGGGATTGGATGCCGAGGGGCTTGGAAAGGCTTTGCCATGGTTTGACAGGTTGCTCCTCCCTCTCGCGGTATATCTGGCGAAGGATGAAACCCATCATGAAACCTAATATTGGGATGATAATACCAGCCGTCTTAGCACCCTTGCTCTTGGCTTGCAGGCTGCTCAACTCCCTCTTGGTTCGCGCAAGCTCCTCCTTAACCGCGTGCAGTTCAACAGCCAGGCTATCGCGAGCCTTGGGATCTGTAAGCGCAATATTATGGAATCTCGACTTATCCGCAGCTTGAGCCCCCCGGGCAGCAGCCGCGCCAGGAGTAGCTCCAGGGGCAGGTGCAAAAGGGTCGACTTCACTCGATCGAATTCGATGCACGTTGGAGAAATATTCAGTCCGCGGAATGCCTCGTTCTTTGGACAGGTACTGTGCTTCCCGGGAGGCACCCAATCCCCCGAGGTCGAAGAATGAGCCACTTTGCAGCGGACGGCTCGTTCCTGTACTGAATGGCCGACTGAGTGTGGATGCTCGTCCTATACGGACTGCTAGGTTCGAAAATGAAGGCATGACTGGCAAGAGATAAGATGAATATTCTTGCACCCTATAGGATCGAAACATTGTCTGAGAAGTCAATGAAAGTAGGAGATCAGCCGCCTGGATGTTTTAACGTGGATGATCTCGAACGCGGGGTCGACTGGTCTACGTGCCGCGTGGGCCATTCAACGGGTTAATTTCCCCCGCAGTGCCACGCATGGTGGTTGACAAAGCTGAGGGTAAATTTAGAAGTCACATCTAGAATAGATACGCATTGGATATGCAGTGTATGTAGCAGAACACGGAGTGGTACACTGCAGAATACACACCAGTAAGAAACCCTGAAGAAGGTTCCCAAGGGGGAAAAGTTGATACGGTAAGCTAGCAATTGTATGCTTAGACAACTTATACCTATCTGATACTATTTCCGATACCCTCTGACGTGGCTCCTTCAGTGTTGCAGTCATAGTGGATGACCTACTGATTGAGGACTACCGGTAGGTATTCGACTAGTAATTAGGAGAACAACGCCCGTCTCCAAGCAATCATCGGTAAAGTCTATAGATACCTACTGCCCTCATCACGACTCTCCACCCTGTGATTGGACCTCTACAGATATGGATACGCAATCTTGTCTCTAACATACCGCCCTTCTCATTTGATCCAGGCCCCAATCAACAACCGTATCTGTCAAATCTGCTAGGTAAGTGTTGTTGCTCACGCCAAGTTCTAAACAGGTTATCAAGCAGGGTTAGGGACTACGCTCTGCTCGTGGCCGTCCTCCGCGGAGATGCACGCCTTCAAACCTGTTGCTTTACTCACCACCTCCTCGATGCGGCTTCGAATGTGACATGCTTGCCAACTCGCGAGAATCTTATTGCTAAGACGATGACCATTCCACCGTTGTAGAGCCTCACTGCCTAGATGGGCGATGAGCAATCCCCGCTTCGTTGATGATGTTACCCGGCCTTTTACTCATGGATGGGCTTCCCCATGTATGAGGCGCAATGCCACGATGCGACGACACTATGGCGAAACCCGCAGGGCTTCCCACGTCTCGGTTTCCCGGAAAAGATACTCCAGTGTTGGATTCGCCGGAGTCCGCAGGAGTCCATCCCAGGAGGCACTTCTTTGAAGACCGTCCATCTCCTTGTCCTTACCGCCGACCCAGGCGAACTCAAAAGTTCTGTTCAATACCACACCACTGGACCTTGCTGCTCCGCTAATGATACCAAGGATAAAGAAGCCAACAGACATGCTTCCTGCTTGGGAATGGCATATCGATATCGACCAGTATATCAATCCTTACCTCTTCGTACCACCTTGGACCTTCTCCCGAGACGGCCTTCTGCGGCCTGAGGGTTCCCCAGGATCTTCACAACGACCTTTAGGGAATGTTGTGTGTATATTATGGGCCATAATAGGGACGATAGGCGCTCTGTCCTTGATATCTGTTATTGATCGGCAATTTCTTGCCTTTCAGCCTACTGGAGGAGCCCCAATCACCATTGGCAGTTTTGTAAGTCCGCCTATGGATCCGGAGCCTCATCTGCAACTCTAGACTCGGCCACTGACTCGATATAATCCAGGGTGCAGCGGCAGTGCTCCAATTCTATGCTATCGATTCACCCTCATCGCAGCCACGCAACGCCATACTCGGTCAGTTTGTCAGTAGCGTTATCGGGGTGGCCATCAACAAGGGATTTGCCCGCATGCCTGTCTACCGTCAAATTGATTTGCGGTGGCTTGCAGGGGCCATGGCTTGCCCTTGCTCGATCACGGCCATGGCTCTTACCGGAACTGTGCACCCGCCAGGTGGAGCAACTGCAATCATTGCTGTGACAGACCCCAGCGTGGGCGAGATAGGCTGGGCATTTGTGCCCATGGTTCTTCTGAACTGCATGATCATGCTTGCTGTTGCCCTGCTGGTCAACAATATCCAGCGTGTTCGATATCCAGCTTACTGGTGGACGCCGGGGGAGGTCGGTTCTTTTTGGGCGCGCGAACGTCCCGAGTATGAGGAGGAAACAAATCTAAGCGCTGGTACTATTAGGGAGAAGAGAGAGCAAAAGGCGCCACACGCTGACGGCAGTACTGCTGCAGCCAGCAATACCCCTTATGACGTGGGCTGCGGACTCATTTTGACCAGAGATGGGATCTCGGTACCACCTCAAATTGACCTACTGCCGGGAGAGAGGGTATGCTTGGAGGGTCTGTGTCAAAGGCTGTAATGGCTTGAGGACAGCTGGGATTTCCAAGCGTTAGGGTTCAGGGATTGAGATCTCGTGGCAATAGAGTTCAAAACACATTGTGTAACGTGCAATGACCCGACGAGAGCTACCTATTAGACCAGTGAGCGCTCTCCTATGTAGAGCTTCCATGGCCGTAGGTGTCAGCTGTGGCACGCGATTGCCATACATGCGTACATCCATGGGAATGGGTGGCGTTGTCGGTGCCACGAGCTGACTCCTGAATGATGTGGTTCAGGGGTAACGACAATCCGCTCAGAGTCAGCCAAACAGCTCAAGTTTACCTCTCCACCAGCAAGTTCTCTTGGACTTCCTTATCCTCGGCATTGCGATCCATCCTTATCAACGAGCCCACAACATCGAAGAAAGGCTCCCTCAGGTTGATTCAGGGTTGGCATACATACAGCTGGAGCCTGAGCATCGATCTTCTTCCTCAACTGGCCTCGCTGGTTTTCATCATCAGACCACGTCTGCCACAACCTGCCCCGGTGAAGGCTCCACAACGGCGCATCTCCTGTCCGCGCCCCTTGTCCGGAACTTTCCTGTATCGGGCGTCCAAAGTCGAGCAGCAGCGGATCTCCCGCAACGCCATTCCTACCATACTCCACATTTCCCTGACCCCTTTGGCAACCCTACGAGTCAACGACCTGCTCTTTTGAGCCCTTTGATACGGTTTCCCCCATTTGGCATCTCATCTCGAGCAATACGTAGGTATCGGGTAGCTTGACAGTTTACCCAGCGAATCGGTGATTTCCCGAACAATGGGTCGCCCGCCGACGAGCGGATACTGCCACACCTGCAGGAAACGGCGGATCAAGTGTGGTAAGCCTTATTTCAACGACACCACACCTCTCTGCCGGTCTGCCAGTCAACCGAGAGCACCATCCCAACCTTCCATCATCCCCTTGTCCCAGTTCCCGCATCCGTTCCAGGCTGACAGATCGACCTATGTGACAGACAAGACGCGCCCATCATGTCTCCGTTGCCTGAAGTCCGGCTACGTCTGCAAGGGCTACGACCTCGGCCTGCGCATGCAGTCCCTCGTCGTCGTGACGGAGCCTGAAGGCTCGCAACGCCTCGCACGTATTGTCGCACCTGGTGTGCCTCCGCCAGCAACCATACACCTCCACCATCAGCACCAACATCACGGACAACGTGGTTCAGGCCGACTACAGGATCGACATGACAAATACAAGGACCCGGAGGCGGGTAGGGCTGATAAGGAAGCCCGGCTCGGTCCGGCACCAGAGATGAACTTGTCCGCGTTCCAGGAACACATGGCATTCAGCTACTTCTTTGCGACCTACGGCTGGGCTTACTTCTGGAAGCCTTTTTTGCACCTTGCGCGGGAGACCGACCTGGCGCCAAATGCGAGCCGTATGTGCAGTCTAGCGCTGGCGTATGGACATATGGGTATCAACAAGGGAGACCAAAGGCTTAAGTCGACGGGGCTTGAGCTGTATGGGAAGACACTGAGAGAGGTCCAGTCATCACTGAGTAAAGGTGTGGAGGCCCGTGAGGAGTTGGCTCAGTTGTGTGTGCCAGTTATTATCTTGGGCATGTACTCGGTATGTTGCAGCCGATTGCGTCACGTAGAACTCTTGCACGAGTCCCAGTTGCCTGGCAATCACCTCCTGATAAACCCCCCCCCCCTTCCTCAGGCTTCCTATCGTCGGGCAGATCTGTGGTTGACCCCATCACTCACTCGCCTCACGGTTTCCCGGGAATCCAGAAGAGAAGAGCTGACACGAATGTAGTTTGCTATTGACAAGGATCTTCGCCTAATACACAACATCGGTGTTGCCCAGATCCTCAAGCATTGCGGACCAGAGGCTTTCCAAGAAGAGCCTTTACTCACTGCGTTTCGATCCTGCAGGGCGTTGTTGGTAAGTCTTTTGTTATCCGGGTGCGTGGTCTTTCAATTCCAGGCTCATATCGTCGCGCAGATTTGTCAATCATTCGCTATCCGCCGTCGGACATTCCTAGAAGATAAGAAGTGGAAGGTTGGCCCCTGGGAGAAGCTGCCCAAGACAGCCCTGGACGACCTCGTTGATATCATGACAGACATGCCAGGCGTTGTCAACGACATGGCTGCTTCAGAACACCCAATCTCACCAGCAACAAGGGCCATCTTTAATAAAAGGGTCGGCGGGCTGAGAGAGCAGCTGCAGGTCTGGAGATGGCATTGGGAGAAGAAACACCCCAATGTTGCTCGGGAGGTCCCTTCAAAGCTACATAATCTCGACAATATCAATACGCCGGTCTTCAAAGAACAACTCGCAACCATGATCGAGTTCGACACGACTCAGTTGGCCCTCGAAATGCTGACGTATAACGCTGGCCTCATCTATCTCATGCAGCTGGAGGACTTGCTCGGCATGAACGAATCTCACAATCCATCGCCCCTTTCAGACCATAACATGAATTACATCCGCCACGCCGCCAACATTCGCCCCTCCAGCCCTCTCCTACTACCCGAAGACGCACGCTTTATCTGCCAGCCAGCCCTCGAGGCCTTTCGGCTGATCCCGTCGCTTTACAAAAATCTCGTCACAAGCAAGGATCGTATCATGGTTATACTCGCTCCGCTGGGGATCGTGTACACCTCGACCCAAAGCAACACCGAGCTGAAGAGTTGTATGCAGTCGATATTGGATGACATCCCCTTCTTCGGGGGAGGCGCACCGAGGGAGTTGTCGGTGTATGAGATAGCCTTGGGGAGGGCGTGGAAGTCGAAGGCACCGTCACCGATTCCGGCGGGTTCTAGTCCAACTGTGTCTGAAAGTAGTGTTGAGTTGGCTATCTCGCCATAAGGCGGTGATCAGATTGCGTTGTAGGGCAGATACATGTATCTCGAAGGGCTCGTGTCGGGTGGTAGATGTGTGCGGTTGGTCCTCATGTAAGATAGATTGATTTTTGACCAGGTATATGCAACACTTTTGACTTTGTACACTGAAAAGGGCGACTTCAATGATTTCGGATATTAAAGTTCACTATCATGGCTGCTTGAATAGTTGGCATTAACGTAAAGATTGACTCTTGTCGAATGTGACGTCCAAGGCTATATCTTGTGTGCTCCAAACATAGTACAGAGGCATCGAAACATCTCCAGAAAGTTGCATGATGACAGAGCTGCGACACTCTAGCTATCCGCATCGTTTATCCATGCCCGGATGCCCGAACACTGGCTGCTGAATCATGATAAGTATAGTACACTGAACATCGGACAAAGAGCCTCCCCATATAGCTACTCAGGTATATTCAGTAGGTCCCTAACGGCAAATGAGAAAACCTCCCAAATAGCGCTCCCTATCGTTTCATAGCTGTATAAAAATGATCAATATGTTAAGGCTTGCAGTGGCAGAGCGCGTTGGAATTGCATAGTGACTTTTATTGCGTACAACTTTCTGAACCAATACGCCCTCGTAGCCTATGAGAGGTCATTCAAGCATAAGGATTGGAATACAGCGCTGTCACGGCGTAAAACAACAAGACCGACCCGTGGACACCAACACATATAGCCAATGGGACCGCTAAACCAGTATCATTATTAAGCAATAAGCAATGGCATCCCAGGTGGGTTCCCTATCCCATTCACATCCTCTACACGTGGCTGTCAATAAAAAGATTGCAGTTCGGATACCGTTCAGCTAAAACCTATCAGCATACACAAGATCATCATGTGTCGGATGGGACTAACCTCGTTGTGTGTCATCAACCAGCTGCGGATCCGTCAGTGTGTCGTTGACCCAGCAGAAGTAATCGGTAAGCAAATAAATCCTAGAAGAGATGTCTCGTCAGAAATGCCTTATCTGAAAATATGCAACGATAGATTGTATAACTCACGTGCTATCCTCGGGCTCAATTCCGTAGGTAGCACACTGCACCACCACCAAGTCGTCATAGTCATATACCCTCATCACTTTGCTGTTGCTGATGGGGTCCGAGAAACAATTCGAGTATTCATCGCCAACCCTTGTGGGGTACAGCCACCGCTTCGGGGTTTGTTTGGAAGGCTGCTCGTGATGGCTTCCCCAAAGACTGCGAGGTCCCTCTTCCTCCCGAGTAGCAAATGAAGCTGCGCTTGGCGTTGGCGTCGGGTCGGGATCCCGCATCTTCTTCTCCATGAAAGGGATCGGCCCGCATTGGTCGAGAGTAGCAGTGCCGGCGACTTGCACCTGACCACCAGGAACGTAGCAATTGGAGGTCGTTTTGAACCACAACCTTTGCTGTGTGTTCAGCACACTGTAGTCCAATATGTGATATTGAGGGGCACTCACTTGTTTCCGAGAACATCATCTCCCTGCCTGGTGTGGCAAGTGATGGTGAGGTCTACCTCAGGCCTATACATTTTGACGTGATCCTGGTCCTCAACGAATTCGGGGATGATATTGCACTCGGTGTTGTATATCGTCCTGCTCAAACCAGTAGTGATTTTCTCCGGGATGTCGCCGCAATAAGGGAAGCCCAGTGTATCGGTGTCTGCATATTGTTACCATGCCAGAAGTACAAAGACATCTCTGACCCGAACAACAGGTTACTTACAATCTCCTTCATAATCGATTAGGTCCCATTGGGTGACATAACATCCATTCATGGTCTTCAGCCAGATACTATGAAAACAACATTAGTTGTCCATGAATTTCCGCTAGTGGAAGTATTCTGGGACTCACTTCGAATCGACAATATTATCACCATACGTCCAACAAGTCAATGTCATCGTTTCTTCATAGAGATAATCCACATGGTTGGTGCATAGCTTGTATGGGCAGACTTTGCACTCGGTGTTGATGCCAGGCGCCACACGTGAGGCGATCGTGGTATTGTGGGACCGTAGGGCTTGCAAGCCCCTTCCAGCGACGAGGGGCACGATGAGAAGACTCGTTAGATACTTCGTCCACATCTTGTTGCGCTATGTGTTTGTGTTGGCTGGTGATGGATTGCTTGTGGTCACAGACTCGTTGTTTCTCACGGCGCTGAGAGCGATACTTAAATATCTTCTCAACACGGCTGCAACTGCCCGCGAGGATATTTATGCATCGAAATTCAAGGCAATTGCCAATTTCTGACGGCCTTCATTCCGCTAGTTGAGCTTGTGGTGCAGCGGAATGCAAAGACCCCAATTCCCCCCCAGGAGGCGCTCTAAATACACACTGCTCCCGAGATCCCAGGATCCAAGGTATCTCGAGTCGTAGATTGCTGCTGCTGTCACCCCACAGGAACCTTTTTAGCAAGCAGCAGGTCTACACGCTAGTCCAGGAACCATGATTCTGGGGTAACACAGCAACCGATACGAGGACGGCTGGCATACCACGGTTGATATGCCAGCCATTGTAGCGGTCAAGACGGGCCGGGAAACCCCCAGCCAGGCGACTGGATACTTCAGAATGGGACTTGGGTGGCCCAATCGGTAACCTTGCGTAATGCGGGCTGACAGCCCAGGCTTGAAGGACTTCTACCGTCATGGCACAGTCGACAGAAACCGGAGCGCTGCTTCTTCGCAGGTTCCTGCCCATGCAGTCATGCACCTGGAGAACTCAGCTCGGTTCAGCTTATCTTGGCGGCATCGTTCGGTGTCACAAAACTCCCGGGACGAACGGCATGTACGGCATGACCATGTAACATTCCAGGAATCGGCTCTCGAATTTCCGGGGGCTGAGATGAATTTACATTCTAAGTAGCCACTAGGTAGTCAGCCAGCCCGAATAAGAAACCGACCGACCTCTACTAATAATTATGGCTACCAGCCATCTCGAGCGCAAAACCACCATAAAAGCAAATACAATGATCATATACAGTAATAGATCCCACTGGTTCATGAGTAGTCTGATATCAAGAAATAATGTTACACGCTGTATATTTGTTTGGAAACGGTGCTAGAAAGTTCAATGGTTTGGTGATGGCGGAGGACAGTTTGGGGTGGTCGGTTTCTTATTCGGGTTGGCTGATAGCCTACCACATCGGCCGGAGAAGTTCGAAGCACGGCTTTGCTCTCTGACGGGACGCCTCTCAATAGCGTTTAGATACCCCTTAAGTATGCATGGTCCACACAATGTCTCAGATGTCACGCTCATCAAATCTACCACATGGCACCGTAGCACCGTTTTCTATACCTCGTCTTGCCACCGTCGAGCCCTAAGCCTCAGATCGGTAACGTTGCCTGGAACCGTTGCCTGTATATTGTCATCCACTGATCCCGAAGGTCACTTTTCACGCACGGTTCAAACTTCTGTTTGCAACATTAGCCGCTGTTCTCGTATCAAATATCAACAATATTGGATATGTGGCGTGAACGCCCCGACCTAGGTAAGTCTCGAGCTTGTTTCGATCAAAGGTGCCATACCGCAAGTGGTTTCCCACCACTTCCGGAACGAAGAGGCTTGCAGTGTAGGTAGTTATCAATTAGGTAATTTGCAAAAGATTACGCAATGTTCTCCAAAGAACTGAATAGAGGAATATGTCATTATTGAGCCAAGGCGCATCCATGCATGTTCAGCAGTACCTTGTCCAAGATCATTGGTAGGGCTCCGGGGAAAATGCTTAACTGTACAGCTTGTCAGATTTGAAGCGCAGAGCTGAACATGACGCTGGAGCCTTCTCCTTCGAGAGCAGCCGTGGTGGAGGCATTTTGAGGAAAAAGCTTGGACTGATGCATCCATTGGTTATGGTACTAATGGTCCATTTCAAAACTATGTATGGGTGGCATACAATTCTGTGGAACTGTTCTGCGCCCGAGACATCTAATCGGCCTTACACAACCCCAATGCGCACCTGGGCAAATCTCGAGGTTGACCCGTTCAGCAAGGCCATAGCGCAATTGCGAAGTAAACGTATCCACCAGGAACTTGCGGACATGATAGGCCATGTTCTTGAGTCCAATGCTCAACTCGGAGTTATACTGCCACAACATTGCATGCATACCTAACGACTAAGCCCTAAGAGCTGCCCAAGTGACGAGGTTGAATCCTTTTCCCTATTACTGGGACACCAGTCCTGTGCGCAGATAAGCCATGGTGAGCCAACTTGAAATCATCGTTTCCCCACAGCATAATTACTTCAAGTCTGATTAGCCCTCTACCGGGAGTTTTTACAAGATGGGTACGTATAGGGAGAGAAGACAAGGCTGGCAGTTGTTGATTTCTCAGGTGAAATGAAATCATTGCATGTGTGTATGACCTCCTATACTTGGAGATATTATATGCTACAGAGGCAGGGAGACAAGTACAATTGGTATATTGGAATATCAATCAACGCGAGTATTTGGTATTTGGCGTGAGGCTCAAGATACCAGCTTATCGGTCGTTGTTCACATGTGGGCATGACTGATATGATGAGACTTATGGATGGCCTGACTTAAGGAACTGCAATCGCGAGCTTGTCGACCTTGATGGGCAGCGTGGCAGACCTTCGGGATTAGGAATCAATTACGTAAAAAGGTACTTCAGTCTTCGATGAAACTACCATTGGGTGGGGCTTCTCCTTTCCTGATATATTTGGCAACCATCCTGGACTTGAATGTACCCTAGGGTATCTAAGGACGTCGAAAGTGCACAGAGTAAATAGTAGAGCTGTCCGCCGTCACTATTAAGGTTTTGGAGCACGTCATATACCTAGATATGAGTTCATCATGGCATATATCTACCGGAAACAGCCTGACTGTCTGTCTCCCTTTGACGACCGGCTTATCCCCAAGACCTCAGGTTCTGTGGTTTTACAAGGTGTCATGGCATGGCCACTTTTACAATCTCTTTTCGTTTACAGAACTACATTCACAAGATCAACCCATGTGGCGAGTCAGGATATGGACTGGATTGAAGTATGCAATCTGACTACACATGGTTACTAACTTGTCGCTGAGGCGTTGGTCACAGTCACATCCTTTAGGCATCTGCGGATTTCACCTCGATGTGGACGAGCTATGAAAGTTTCGCAAGCTGCTTTGATTGACTACCTAGATACTAAGGTAGTCCAAGTCCTCCAGATCCGTTGGCCTCTCCCAATTAGTAGGACGTCATGTCAATCAAGATCTAATGCAAATCCCGAACGGCGCTCCAGCTGGCCGACCAAGCAAACAAATATTTAGTGACCCCAGGACATTGAAGTTTCATACAGTGCCCAGGGTGGAGAGATAGTACAGGCTGGGTCGACTGAACCACGTACACACTTAGAAAACTAGGTACCAAGGTGATGATGTACCTCAGAACCTGTATGCGTGTGATTGTCTTCCTGGTGATGCGATCCCTGTGCCTGCTCTGTCGCCTAGTTCAAAGTTGGCGGTTGCAACCTTGGAACCTTTAATCGAGGGGAAAGCCGCATCAGGAAACAGGTCTGAGACAGCTCTTCGATTAGAGACGGTCAAATTGGACTGGATGATCCATGACGTCCAAGGGGCGGGTGCACATGTGGCAAAGGGGATGATTACTGGAACACTGTCTCAGAGGGGAGTCACCACGCCGTCAACTTGCTTTAGTTCTCGGTTAGGTTGATCGATCTCCGCTTTGCACTTGTATGCTTGTGAACTACACGTGCGGGTCTCGGCACATGGAAATCGAATGACTTCAAGTGAGAGCCGTCCTTTCGTGAACATGTGGAACCCCCCCCCCCACCCTTCATTGTTCCGATGATTAGAGTTCGTCTGTCTCGTATCTTCGAATGTTCCAAGGTCCTGGTGTGCTCAGGTGGGAAAGACGGTTGATGTTCTTCCGTACCTAGGACTTATTCTAAGCAAACATGGGTAGGTAAAAATCTGTATACTCAGATGAGGTGACATCTGAATGGGTTAGGATGGGAGGGGGGCGTGTGTGTAGGTCACCCCCATCTCTCTAGTTCCCTTCCTCCTTTACTTCACGATAGTCCAAAATTTGAACGCAGCCAGTCATCCATCGTCTTTTCTCGAACCGCCTTCCCTCCTTCACACAGAGTCTCAGGATCTTCAGTACCTCCACCCGCGGAATTTTCATACTGTCATCTTCCACCTGAGAAATCATCGTTTGCCGGTCCAAAAAACTGGGTTTCTTTAGCCTTCAACGTCCCCACTGCGACATTCTTCATCGACACTCAAAAATCTTGAATGCACAACTGTCTCTCAGCGGCCACCGAGCATGAAATCGTGCAAGCACCGGCTTAGTCCACCTGGACAAGCCTCATAGAGGCGCGACGTTATGATCACTTGCTTACCCAGAGCAAGCGGTTGCATAATATGAGCAAGTTCTCCTCCTCTTCGACTCCCAACACGATGCCGTGTTCACAATCGGTGCCATGTCAAGGGATGCTATGTTACCGTTGTAGCAGTCCCGACGTCTCTAGGGTCTCCACTCTGCGAACCCCAGCCTCGAGGAACATGCGAGGGTAACAGCGAACGTACGGTGAGATAATAGGAGCTATGGACAAAACACCACTGAAAGAGCAGCTTGATCGGCCCGGTCGGGGTGAACAGTACGTTCTTCATGTCATTGGGGTCTTCGGAGGCCTGTGACAGACTTTCGCAACCATACCGCGCCCTGCAGGTATCGCCAAATAGTCACCTCGAAGGTTCTTCAATATAGGGATAGTCTTAAAGTAGAATGAGAATCTTATATTCTATACGACAGTCCTAATATTAAATAACTATTAAGGTGACTATTTCATTCTCTAGATCATCTTTTAGATTTCTGATCTTCTATCGCTCTGAAATTATCGTAGAATCCTATAGGTATCTCGGAGGTAAAAAGCTATCTCGGAGGTGAAAAGCTATCTCAGAGGTGAAAAGCTATCTCGTAGGGATAAAGTATTATAGGGGAATAATAGTTTATAAGGAAGGAGTATTCTAGAAGATTAAGTAAGCCCTTTTGCTTAGGTATAGAAACTCACCGTTGTAGATTCTCTATACTAATCTTATACGCTAGTTCCCTTACGACTTAGAGGTTTATTAGAGGTGATCTTAATTGATTTGATTGACTGAATAACTGATTGATTGATTGATTGATTGATTGATTGATTGATCTCGAGGGCTAGGGCTGGCGTACTTACCTTTCTCGAAATCTTGAAACCTCGAAGTCTTGAAGTTTCGAGGAAGGTACGCTGCGGGAAGCCCTCCTAGAAGGGTAGGGTAGAAACTCCTACTAGTATCTTTCGATTGTAAAACTATCTTTCAATGTAAAGGTATCTCGGAGAGATATATCGTTATAGGGTAACGATTGTTATAGGGGTTAAGGGTAGTTATTAAGGGAAGACTATTAGATTTATTAAATTACCACAAGATAGTTTGGGAATTATAATAGTTATATAGCTCCGGGGTAGTTAAGGTGACTATTTGTAGAAAACACCAAAACGCGGTATGGAACTTCGAGTCCATTGTCCGATGACGTGCCTACCAGATACGATTCTCAATCACATGGATTTCGGCGGCAAGCCTACAATGAACGCCCCCAGGGGCTTCTAGGCTACCTTCGTACCGTTAGTAGGTATACCAGCACTTTACCGGGAGAAACGCAAGCGATGCACCATGTCATGCAGCTGGAAGGATGCCCATCCATACACCATCGAAAGGGAAGTTGGGAGGCAGGATTCAATACTGCGTAAAGACCCCCTGCACGAAAGCTTCAGCCCTGAAGTGCCCTACCAATCAGGGGACTCAAGGGCACGGGCAGATTCACGCAGCCCCGTTGATGTTTGAAACATTTGAACTTGACAACCTTGTCTTCATCCCCACATCGTGCAGCTCGCTTGGTCCCTACATGTGTGTGCTGTGCCCCTGAATCCAAGTAACCATGTAGCTGTATCACAAATGTATCAGCTGAAATCGTGGTTCGGTCTAGATGATGTCGAATCGCCTGGGGATGAGAGTAGTGTAGTTAAGTCTGGTCGATCTTGCACATTGGGCCTGGACAATTGTCCACTATTTCGTTTCACCAAAACGTCAACACCCGAACGACAACAGTCAAGGTCCACTGCTCTGTTGATCACTCCCGCGTTCGTTGTCAACATAGGTGAGTATTGAGCTTGTAATAGCGCACGTCCTGGGCAGGCGCGTTTGAAGCCTCTAGATTTTGTAGTGCCCTTGTCCTCAAGTCTGTTGTCCGACCGGCCCCGGCCGTGCGTATCTCGGACATGGCTAGGGTAGCAATGACTGACGCATCGCAAACACTGTCAAGCTTTAACACAACCTTGGAAGCAACATAGTCTTCTGCATACTTAGGTATGTGGCGACGCACGCGACGCACAGCATCGGAGACAAGTTGGTCTTCGCAGTTTGGCAATGCAACGCTGTAGTCAAAGTCCTCGTGGGCCTGTACCCCGGAGTTTTGTTTTATGGAGCCGATTTCGGCCCGGCCCTGCAGAATAGCCGATCAGGATGTCCGTGGGGTGAAGAGAAGACGTAAGCTGCGGGGAGTCGGACCATGGCTCGAAACACGAAACGAAACAAAACCACAGCGCCTCTGGGTCCAATTCTTCGAATTCGCGATGCCGGCTTAGTGTGGGCTGCGCCCATCAGACGAGACCAGTGGCTCCTTGGTTCCAATCGCGCCAGACGAGAAGAGGGTGACGAAAGTTCCGGATGCCCTGATGTGGCGCTGCAGCCCCTGAACGAACCCTGCGACGTCGAGGCGTCCATTTGTCTGCCGTCATCTCTGTTCTTTTCAATACACAACTTGCTATATTGCGATAGACTACTTTGCGCAATCACGCAGGGTTCTCCTGTGCGCGGACGCTTTATATGCCGCAAGTAAAATATCCCAGCTGCCATACGTAGGTAACACCACTCCACTGTTGGGCCTGGTTAAGACTTGATCCAAGCACACATAAGCCTTGCACAAGCGACCCAAGCATAACAAAAGATCTTGCAGTTGGTACGGGTCTCCAGAGAGAATTGCTGTTAGCGAAAAGAAGCGCGCCGCTACCAAGGATCCAAGGTCGCGTTTCAAAACAAATGATGATGGACAAGCGATTCGTCATCTCGTTGAGCCGAACAGGGAAAAGGCACGTTTCGGCAGACGCCTCTGCGGCGCTTTTACCAAAAGAGTTGTCAGTCATGCTTAATTGTTTGCTAATAAAATATTCCGCGGATGCGTCTATCAGATCATTCCAGCCCCTGAGCGGACAACGGAGGGCCATACTATGTAGAGACAGCAATCGTTCGAGACTCGCGGATCATTGACACCCTCCTGGTAGACGATCAATCGTTGCGGGCCTCCGTAGTCTGGCAGCTCCGGACAAGATGTTCATATTGGGAAATCTAAGCCCGTTACATACCAAGAACTCCGAGAACGAAAAGACGGGGAGAATAAGCATGCCAAGAGGGTCTTCACACATTGTACAACCTCCCCTGCAAGTGTGGATCCCGGCACTCGAGGATCCATGTCCCGCCGAGGATGATCCAGCAGCACTTGTTTCGAGGAGATTGCGGATGATGAACACCATCAAAGGAGTCTAGAACCCTCACAGGGGACGAGGACAAGGCCAGGGTGGGCCCTTCGTCCACATCACCAGCGGAGGATATAAGCCTCCAACCGCAACTTCAATATTCGCTGTCAAATTCTCCCTCCTCATTCCTCTCAACAGCCCAAACTTCAAGCCTTTCCAGTCATTCACTTCGAAGCTAGTCTTCAAGTACTTTCCTTCTTCCACGCTCAAGACCATAACTGTCCTTTCGCTAGTCGAAACCCAGAAGCCTTCAAATTATATAAGTCCAAGTCACCGACGACAAACCTCTTACAGCTCACAAGTCGATACTTTTTCTGGTATATTCATCAACAAATCACTCAAAATGGTCAAGATCACCCCCTTCATCGCCTCCCTTCTCCTGTCCATGGTCGCCGCCCAAGGCCAGGACCAAGGTGTTGCTCCCTCAGCTACTGGAGCACCAGCTGCTGTTGGAAGCGGCTCTTTCGGGGGCTTCGGACAAGGAAGTCAGGGCCAGCACTCTGGTTTTCCTGGCGCCGGCGGTTTCTCTGGCTCCGCGGCATTCCCTCAGCCTACCGGCGGTTTCGGCGGAAACAACGGAGGTTTTGGCGGAAATGGAGGTTCCGGCTCCGCGGCACTCCAGCCTACCGGCGGCTTTGGCGGTCAGGGTCAGCAGGCCCAGCCTAGCGGAGGTGAGATCTCGTCTTCCAAATGGTACGGCTCCTATACACAAGACTGACTGAGACAGGATTTGCTGGAAACGGTAACTTCGGTCAATTCTCTGGCTCTGCGGCATTCCCTCAGCCCACAGGTGGCTTCGGCGGCGCCCAGGGTGGTCAGGGGGCCCAGCCCAGTGGAGGTGAGATCTCTTAGTCTACAAGATATCTTTAGTATGCATTAGACTGACCATCGTAGGATTCGGAGGAGCCCCCCAGGGCCAACGCTCCGGTGCTCCAGGCGCTCAGCCGTAAGTCATCTTCCTGTTCAGTACTTGTTCTCCTGGACTAACGTGTCATCACAGCACCGGCTCTTCCAACGGTATTCAGCGTCGCCAGGAGGGTAGCTTCTCTCAGGGATCGTTCCCTGGCTCCGCTTCAGCACCTCAGGCCAGCGGTTTCCCCGGCTCCGGCTCTGGCTCCGGCTCCGGACCTCAGGCTAGCGGCTTCCCTGGTTTCGGCTCCGGCTCCGGCTCGTTCGGCGGTGGTGCTGCCCCATCGGGCTTCCAGACGCAGACTCGCGCGGGAGGTGCCAGCCCCAGTGGTTTCGGTGGAAACGGAGGTTCCTTCCCCAGTGGAGGAGCAGGTGCCCAGCCGACAGGATCCTTCCAGGGCGGGGCGCAGAACTAAGTAACACGATCTCGACTTCCCTCTCTACTTTGCGAGAATAGCAACGAGGTCTGCAGACCTATGCATGAACCTGGAGTATGCACAAAATATTGGTCTTGAAGCTTTGTAACTATTCTTTTTTTACCTCACGGTGTTGGGTGGACATATCATCCTGGACCCCTGCTCTGTGATGGTACGACTGGCATCTTGGGCGATGTACTATACCACATCTAAAACAATATACTCACGTATACTGGCGCAACTAATCAAGCTTTTACGCTGTCCTTTAAAGAGAAATTGCACCCCAAGTTCAATGATTGTGGCTGGGGTAAGCCTACTGCCCTTAATACATACAGTATGGTCATCTATATTTCTAAGTAATCAAATAGCAGCCCTAGAGCATTATCGGCTTCTTTCACTATATAAATCCCATATGAAAGTCTTCCGTCATATAGGTAGGTTACTACCTATATGTATGCTGCCCGTTACCTGGACATTGAAAGGATATTGACGGTTAACGCCCGGGCTCAATGTATATCTACTATGTGTCTATAGGTAGCTTAGGGTAATGCTAAGAAACTACCCAGAAGACCAGGGGGACAAACCCGGATGATGGGAGGTGTAGTGGTGCTTGGTGACTAAAGATTGGAATCTACAGATCTGCTGAAGAAAGCGCTGAAGAGGAATATGAACTGCTTACTATATAGATGGAGGGTTGCGGCCACCGCATTGCTGCCATCCTGCAATTATATGAAAGAGTAATATCTAGCGATAGGTTTACCACGGGGTGGAACAAATATCTGAGGGAGAATGTGAATATATGTATCTAATTATAAGTAACCACTGACCTAGACACGTGCTTATTGTGCATTCACAATAAGGTGGAAAGAGGGGGTCATCATCTCTGTTGGCTCGATCGGATCGGTCCGATCTTGCAATCCCGTAATCATTCCAAGATGTCGACTGCCCAGCCACACCTGTACGACCATCTGCACCTACACTCCCAACATTGAAGAATTCTCTGTCGATCGTGAGTGGTGAATGCTGCTGGACATGACCAAAATAACAGGCATATTAGGAGTAGAATTTTCCCTTCGGCTCAGTTGAGACCGGTACTGACCCTGCTGCCGGTGCAGCTCGGGCGCAATTGCGTGTGCAGTCCGCTGTGCCGAGGGAAAGTAACCACTCGAAAGCCATCACTCGGAAGAAGGCCCTGGATACTACCTGCCGAATACATCTTTGGGTCACTGCAAGTTGTCCTGCGTACTGTGGAGCCTGGGTTGCACCACTTCGGATTTGTACCACAACGCCCGACCATTCATGGATCCCCCCTCTAGCAGGGATAATAGTAGAGTAAGAGGAGTTGAGGACGCGTTCCGCGCGTCGTCCTTCACCAGGGAGGAGCCCGGTCAGAAGTGTCTTCCGCGAATCAGTGGAGATTGGCAAACTGTATTCTGTAGATATGCAGGCCCATGGGCCAGGTTATGCTGGCTCCTTGAAATGGTAAGCAATCATGGATGAAAGTGAGGGGAATCGGTGAAGACTTGATCGGTCCAGCAGTCATATAAAACCCAGATGGTGCGTGCAGATCCAAGCATGGCATGATAAGAACTGGACCGAAAGCCATAAAATCGTCCTTAGGACTGAGAAGTTACAATGCTTTTCATACCTTTTCTCCTCCTCACGAGCGCGTCTCACGTCCTTGGCCATCCTCGCCACGAAGCTCGTCAGAACAAGACGTCCACACCAATCGTGGACCTAGGATATGCAACCTACAAAGGCGTCAGGCTTGCGGAAGCAGGTGTGGACCAGTACCTAGGCATGCGTTACGCCGCACCACCGCTGGGCGATCTAAGATTTCGTGGTCCTCAAGATCCAAAAACAGAGTCGGGTGTTCAGAACGCCTCAAGCGTAAATCCGGATTGCAAACCCTGATTCAGACCATAACAGTAGTTCCAGAGGTGCTAACCACTGCGAATCCTTAGTTCGGTCCCATTTGCATCGGCGTGGCCAACACCGCCTCAGACACGCAAACTGAAGACTGTCTCTTCGTCGACGTATTCAAGCCTACAGATGCAACGTCATCCTCAAAACTCCCAGTCTGGGTGTACATCCAGGGTGGCGGATATAAGACGAACTCGAATGCCAATTATAACGGGACCGAGGTCATCGAGAAGTCGCGTGGTCGCCACAATGGCACCCATGTGGTTCGGCAGTCCGGATACAACGTCGTCTATGTGGAATTTAACTACCGCGTGGGCGCTCTCGGTTTCCTGACGAGTGCGAAGGTCAAGGAGGACGGCGACCTTAATGCTGGCTTGTTGGATCAGAGGAAACTGCTCGAATGGGTGCAAGATAACATTTCCAAGGTAAGCGAGCTGGTCCCCTAAACCTCTTCAAATCTCCGATATTATGTGCAACAGACGGCCTTCAGGTTCTTGCTGACGCTTGTAAACCATAAGTTTGGTGGAGACCCCTCCCACGTCGTGATCCATGGTGCATCAGCCGGTGCTGGATCGGTTGCACACCACCTCACTGCCTATGACGGCGAAGACAGGGGCCTCTTTATTGGTGCTGTTGTCGAGTCGACATTCTGGCCAACCCAACGTAACGTGTCCGAGATGGAGTTCCAATTCGATCGCTTTGTCAATGATACAGGTTGCTCTGACGCCGATGACGCCCTATCCTGCCTCAGGTCTGTAGACCTGGACACTATTCAAGCAGCAAACATCGACCTCCCCTTTCCCGGGGGGAGCGACTCACCAGTGCCTCTCTGGTACTGGCTACCCGTCACAACGGGTCAGGGAACGTTGGTCCCTGACAGGCTATATGAGTCATTCTTATCAGGGAAGTTCGTCAAAGTGCCTCTACTAGTAGGCGACGACACCGACGAAGGCACGGACTTCGCCGTCAACGCCACGACAAAAGCAGAAGTATCCCAATTCTTCAAGAACAACTATCCCGGGCTCAACCAAACCCAACTCGACCGAATTAACTCTGCCTACCCCTTAACAAGCCCCCTCCCGGAGCACGCCGCGTACTTTCCTTCCGCGGCAGCCGCATATGGTGATGCAACATTTACCTGTCCGGGAAATACCATGGCCGAGTCGGTGTCGCACTTCTTTGATTCCGGAAATGTGTGGAACTACCGATACAACGTTCTCGACCCGTCAAATCTCGCCGCAGGCCTCGGGGTTCCGCACACGTTTGAGACGGCAGCTATCTTCGGGCCCGGGTATGCGGGTAGCGCGTCGGAGAGCTATTACACCACGAACGCGGCGATCGTGCCGGTTGTTATGAGCTACTGGATCAGTTTTGTTAGGTCACTTAGTCCGAACACATATAAGTATGGAGGGGCGCCGGCTTGGGAGACATGGGGCAGTGCTGGAAACGGTAGCACTGGTAGGGGGTTTAGGTTGAAACTCCAAACAAACGACACGGTGATGGAGGAGGTTCCTCAGAATCTAGCTGTAAGATGCGCCTTGTGGAAAGAACTGAGCGATACCTTGGAGAATTGAACTGGCACTTCCAGAAGCCTTGACTGGAGAAAGGACATAACAATCCGTCCGCCCAAATATGTTCTCGCTGTATCTCCTGCGCACCGTTTCACTCCCCACAGGTATCCCAACTATTCGACCGATCGCGTAGATGCCACTCTGTAAAACGCTTTACCAGCTCGGGATCAATATCACGATTGGCCTTCATGAAGAGCATCTCATATGGATGTACATTGAACCCAAAATACATCCCATTCCACAAATGGTCAGTTGGCCAGGCCGCCCGCTCGCAGTATTCAGCCGCGCCGAGGATGTGTACTGAGGTGAGCATAGCGTCGACCTTGTAGCCCTGCGATCGGATGAGGCGGGCCATTCCGATTTCGCTGTGGACCTTTAGATTGTTTAGCAGGCGGGTTGAATATACCACATGAGTCTAGAGGCGGAGGCAGGATGGCTTACTGCCTTGTTGAAGTCAGAATAACACTTCGAGAATCCAACCGGGTCATAGAAGGTCCCATGGGGCGGATCACTGGCCGGCACACTGTACGCCAGAGTCGGGTCCAGGAGGATGGACATACCGATGTGATCCGTGGCCAGCAGCATGGACTGCAGATGTGGCGCCGGGTTGCAGTGGTATGACAGACCGACGAGCTGATCGAAGACGATGTCAGCGTAGGCTCCAAGGATGGCGCTGTGGCACGCATACAATGCGCGACGAAATATCACTGGAATTCCGAGACTTACCTTGGTCTCGTGGGTGACTTTGCGGAGGATCGCATCAGTCCAGCATTCGTCACTCCATACTGGTAGAAATGGGCCCCTTATCGATGCATTGATCGTGATGAACTTTTTGTACCTCTTCCACAGCTGTATGCCGTCCTCCTCCTTCGCCCATTTGCCAAACTTTATCTGCGACCTGAGGACCTCCCCGTAGGCGCCTATGTCATAACAAGTATTGCCTCTCTGTACCACCTTCACGTTAGGTAGCACTTTGGGTATAAGCCTCACCGCCTCGGGGGCTGCCCCGTTGAAGATGAACACAAAGTCCGCCCGCCCATGCAAGCCCTTGCTGAGGAAGAATTTCAGGTTGGTAAGGGCGTTCTCACTCTCAGCATAGGCGTATAGGATCAGAGGTCGGTCGGATATCCCAGCCTGGTGGGCATCGGCGATGATGGAGAGCGCACCGGGTTTGGAGTGAAGAGATCCGGCATGTGAGGAGATCGCGTGACCGACAGGTTGGACCTTTACGTGGCCAACCTTCTGAACGTGATTGACCTTTCGCTGACCATGCAGGAGGCCCCAGAAGAGCCATATGGCAATCAAGCTGGCGATAGCTGCTGTCGTCCATCTAGTACTGGGAGCCAGCGGGGACACTGGCACCTTGCGTTGTTGCCGTGCACATGCATTTGGCGTCGTGTTATAGACGCTCGGAAGTCGACGCCGAAACTGAAGAGCGCGTACCACCGCAGAAGCGAGACGCATGAAAGCCTTCAAAACCATTGAGAAGTCACTTGATACACACAGGTCTTATTCTGAATCTCACGACAGTATATCCGAAGACGTGGCGAGAAGCCAGGCGGGTCGACAAGACACAGTTTCAAGGTGGCAGTGAGATTGATGTGTGAGGACAAGAAAAATGCAGTGCAATCCAGGCAGGGCTAGAATCGCCTCGACTCGACTCAATACGTTGAGCGGGCCAACTCCAGGGCATGGTGAGAATTAACCTAGGGTCCGATACTAGGAGGGCCATGCAGTTAGACTCGTTCCTTCTCATAGATGCGTCCTGAGAACATAGATCGGCGCCAGCAATTAGTCTGGAGTCAGTGCGTAGTAGTAGTCGGCGTAGCTGCCAGTGGGGTGGTGAGGAATTGGGCATAAGCTTCACGCCGAGACGGACATGAGGGTCGTATCGACACCAATTTGGGCTCGACTGGTTGGCTCGGGCCTTGGTTGGGTTCGGCCAAGCAACTGTCCCATCTTCCAACCACTCGATGGGTAGCGCAAGAGGATACAAAGGATGCGTATCAAAGTTTGTCGTGCCCTGTAAAGCGTGCCGAGGCGGAAGCCATATGATACGACTAGGGGAAGAAAGCGTGATCGAAATCAGGACAAGGAGAAAGTCAGAGACCTTAATGATATTTGAATCATTCGAAAGGTCCAAAGGGTATCTTCCCAGTCTCCTGCGGTAGCCCAAAATCAAAATACATTGCAATTGGGGCTGGGCTCTCCAAGTCCTCAAGTCGCCTTTCAACGAGTTCAGCTAAACTCACCAGCCGCGCTGGTGCTTCGACCAAATATATGCAATGGATCGATGTATCCCCCACTATGCTGTCAGACACTTCCTTCAAAGTTCCTCCTGAAACCCACTCGCAAGATCAGATCTCGCTTGTTTCAAGGCAACGTCCCGCCACGCAGAGCTGGCGATGAGCTCTACCCAGCCTAATCGGCAAGGCTTCCAAGGAGATGGCGGACAAAGATAATGACAACAGAGGCAGCATAGCCTTTAGCACCGATTAGACTTAGGACTATAGTCCTACCGCCGCCTCGAGACATTCGTCTCGTCTGGTACGACCGTCGCGCTGCCCGCGAACTTGACGCTTTTCCGACGTTCTCTATCGCTGCCCATTCCATCCTTCCCGGGACTGGTGCTCAGCCCATTTGCAGGCCCACTGGCTCTTTCAGTACCCAGGCCACCCTTTGGGCTCGCCTGACCGCTAGCCAAAGACCCTCGAACGTGCTCAACAGCGCGAGATTGCGGGATCTCGTTCCCAAGGTCGTGAACGCCACTCTCTGGACCGGAATCATCTCCCCGCCCCCTGGCGGCCCGCTGCATGAGCTCGTCAAGGGCCCCAGTGCTGTACCTCCCCGGGCCGAACACTCGCTTTGCCATCCCGGTTGGTTGAGTGGTATTGCGCGTAACTTCTCGCACGGCCCGACTCACTTCCTCGGTTCGTGCCACTGCAGTCTCAGCCCGATATTTTCCAGGGAGACAGGCGTGTCCGCAACCATCCATCGGGCAGCATCCATCACTGTACAGGCTGTCACCGCTTTCATCAAGTGACGAATCCGTTTCATCCTCGATAATTTCGGAGTGCCATCCCGCTATGCACGATGCATGACCGCCGTGTCCACAGCCGGGACAATACCACCACCCAGACATGACTTTCCCGTCCTCTTGACTACCAATGGCAGAGTGGAGCAAATCCATGGATAGCTCGATAGACTCTGCGGCAGCCTCGGGCGCATCGCGATGTTGGCAGATTGCGCAAGGTCCCATGACAGCACTGCACCGCTCACATCGCCAGATAGGGTTCCCTGTTCTTCGGTCCATATCTCGGCGAATTATCTCCCTCGGCTTGCGACATTCGGGACATAAGAATGCAACAGTGTTGTTCAACTGTGCCGGCCTGTAGAGCGCAGGATAGTTCTCGCCCCATTCTTGCAAAGGTGGTCCTGGCCAACCTTTGACACACATCTTACGGAGGAGGGCTGCCTCAGTGAAAAGTTTCATTCCCATGAGACGTGAATGATGCTGTTTTAGGATTGCAGCGGCCTGGAATGTGTCAATTATGTCATCGTCGCGGATGAGAGGTTGCAGTAGCAGGACCATTATGGAGGCATGGAGGGCCGACTTCTTAGTCTCGAAGTTGAGAGCTCTAGCAAACAGCTTGTACGGGTCAAGAAGGCTCTTAAGCCCCGTGACATCTTGGTCTTCCCAGGCAATGGGATGGGGATAACGCGGATCATCTGACCATGGCAGGTAGTCTGTTTCCTGAGGTTGTTCGGGGTCATGGCTAAATGCGAATGATTGGAACGGGCTTATACCGGCCGACGCAGGCTGAGGTGTCTCCACAGGAAAGAAGTCCGGCATCGGGTGTGACTCGCCTTTTCGAGGGTCGATGCTGTCCATAGTTGTTTGGGTTGCCAATTGGTAATCTTCGTCTGTTGACTGCGTCACCATCGCATCGTCTGTCCTGGCTGACACGGACGAGACATTGTGTGAGAGTTTTGGGGGCTCTTGAGTCTTGATTTTCGCACCTCGTATGCGACTTTCAAATTCACCGGTGCTGATGCTTCGAGCAAGCTGCGGGTGCTGTTGGAGTGCACTGATAGCTTTATAAGGCCTCCTCAGCACCGAGCCAGACGAAGGTGTAGCTTGAGTAAGAGCTGCCGCCTGCCTGCTGCCACTTGAGATTGAGAACATATGTCCGAAGCTCTCATCAGAGTCCTCCTGCCTCGCCGCAATCCTCCTGACGCTGCTCGGAGTACCCGCAACAAAATCAAGACCGGCCTCGCCGTTGGCCCCAGGAACATCAATGGCTTTGCTGATGGCGTCTGTATCGTAGAAATCATAGCCCTCGGTGCTGGCGTAGGTATCACTGTCCTGGCTAAGATGAGAGATCGGCTCCGAGTCAAGGCGCCTCCTTGAAGGACGAACTTGTAGTGGCGGTGGAAGTGAGAAGCTTCCGCCTTCTTGCACAGGCGTCAATTTCTTTCCGTACTCGAAACGGTGATCTGCAGGCTCACAATGCTGCTCGACGGGCTCTTCCCCATCATCCATAGGTCGAACGAGCGGGGTGGTTGTTTGAGACGTGCTCTCTAATTCCTCGGCCAACAAAGAGCGATGGTGATTTGACTTGTCAGAATTCAAAGAATGTTTGACGCCTCCCGAAGACGGATCTAGTTGCATGGAATTGGATTGAGCCGAGGGGGCCTGGCCTAGCTTAGACATCATTGCATCAAGGGGGTGAACAGGAGCTGGGGACTTGGCGTGTGAAATCGATCTTGCCTTGGCTTTGGCTTTCTCCGACCTTTCCAGCTCTCCAGTGCGCCAATCTAAATGGAACTGGGCTCTTCTTCCGAGAAGCAAGCCAACAGCGAACTCCAGGGCGCGCCAAGTTTGAGCCAGGCGGAATAGGCCGACTGTCTCTGCTGCCTTTGCGTAGTGCTCCAAAATATCCTTGACACGGAGGTCCAAGGGAAGACTGCCTCTTTTGTAGGGCAGGAGCCCGCTCAGCACCTCGAGGTACTGGGTAGAGAGATACTCGTAGACGCTGACCTTGGCAGCAGACGGCACTCGACCTATGGCCATTGCTTGTTGAGAACGGAACAGTCCAGTAGCCTTGATAGACTCTTCAAGTGCCATGATCGGGGCGTCTGGGCCACCAGGAGGTGTGGTACTGAGGAGGTGGGACGAACGACTGCCAGTGACTGTCCGTCGGTGCTTGTGCCTAGCCCTACGCGCTCCCAAGAAGCTGCCTGTAACCTCATCGTCGGAGTCACTCTGGCTGATGCTGAGCATTGGAGCCGCCGGGGTGGAGCTGTAGGAAGCATGGGCTGGTCGCATCTCGGCAGGGACTGATCGATGCGGCCGTCGCGAGTGAGGCCTTTCATCCAGAAAGCTTACCACATCTCCTTGAGATGAAAAAGCTAACACAGACATGGTCGATCGGTCGACAACTTTTGGAGCGTAGGCGATGTCAAACTGGTTGAATAGACCGTCATGGCCAGCTGTCCACAACAAGTCTTGGTCGTGCCACAGGAGTGCGGCAGGCGGCGCGTCGAACTTGGACACTTCCTTGAAAGCCATGGTCGGCCTTGCCAAATCCCAGATATGGCACGCATTGATACCATGTCGCGCATGGCTGCTATCGTCGTACGTAACAGCAAGCTGAGCCGTTCTCTTGCCTTGGGCGGTGGCAGACCATATTCCAGGCCGCCACGCGACATCAGACACCGGTGCAGGGGTATTGATGACCCATTTGGGTTTCTGCCTCTTGTCCGCCTTGCCCGACACATCCCAAACATGACACTTGTTGTCCCAGCCACCACTGACAAGATGGTCGCCATCTGGATGCCATGCAATCGTTGCACAAGCCTTGTCGTGCGCATTTATCCTCAAGACAGGGGCCGAAGCCTTGCGAATATCCCATTTGAGTACGACACCTTGTTCTGTGCCGCAGGCAAAGGACCAAGCCCCATCCACATGGGGAGACCATTGTATACACTGAACTCCGCCGGCGTTGCATTTGAAAGCTTGCACGGCTCGGAAGGTAAGGTGGCCGGTGTGTGTTCGGACAGGGTTCATGATGTCGAAACAGCGCACGATGCCATCCTGGCTGCCTGCGAGGAGGTACGAGGACCGAGGATTGATGTCGAGGGTGTTGATCTGTCGCGAGTCTTCCCGCATGTGGATAACGTCCATTGGCGCACCGTCGACGCCCCCACCAAGTCGCGTCAGGTCGTACTGGAAGATCTTGCCGTTGGCGCATGCCGTGAATATCGTAGTGTCGCCTCGGCCTCGTAACCACTTTACATCCTTGATGGATAATTGGTCGGCAACGGAGGTGGTCGAGTTCTTAACAACTGGCTGAGCCAGGATAGCAGCGCGCAGGTCGATGCCATCTTGTACCCTAGTGCCGTCGAGCTTAACAGTCTTGAGGATGTGTCGACCGGCAAGAATGGCACTCTGACCGTCGGGCGATCTGTCGAGGCTTCCGATAGGGACGCCGGCATCGAATGAGGCATCTTGGGAGGCGCTGGGTCGGAAGATGGTGCCTGGCACGTGGGGAGCAGAAGTGACGCTGTGGTTCGAGTTGTCGACGACAGAGGATGAGGGAGACGATTCGACGGCTGCCTTGCCAAGCAGCTTTCGCATCAATTTGTCTTTGTTATACATGACGGCGTGGCCTAACCAGGCAGTCGGATCGTACCCGAGTATCCAGCCACTTTCTTGATTCGTTTGTTCCTCCTCATCCGCGTATTGTCCGCGCTGCCCCTCCTAGAGGCCAGTCGTTCCAAGGTCGGGATTGAGAGCTGCCATGGTAGGATAACTCCGGGCCCGGAGTTGATTGACTTGGAGATCTGGTGTGACGATGCTTCCTGTCAGCACGTGTGGCGGAAGTTCTAACTGCATGGAGCTTTGATGATTCTTAATAAATGAATGAGGAAATGGTGAATCTGGTGCTGTTGTTACCCGGACGAGCACTCAAGGTGCCGACAGGCGGTCCGTTCTGCCGCTTGTCACCCACTTACCTTCAAGGGGAGGGGCTAACTTTCTGCGCCCCATTACCCTCGCCAGGGTTGTGGGTAAATTCTCAGGGTTGGGGTCAACCCCTGATACAATATGTATATGCATTCTTCAGTCCAATTTCAGGATCTCCGGGCTAGACGTAGTATTAGGTATACAGGATTGGCAGGAGGATCAGGAGACAGCACGAGGTCATAGGGAGATGCAACCGCATCGGGTTACGACGGTCTCTCTTTCAACGGTAAGGCGACGATGTCAATATCACCTTGATGTGTATTGTATTGATCGAACGTGCAGTGGCATATAACGAGGGCAGCACCTTCAAGATCACAACGCTTGGGAGGAGTGGTGGGGACAGGCGTCAAATCTGTTCACACACGGTAGGGTTAATTATAGTTGAAAAGGTCCAAGCCGTCTCATCTTCCGCTGATATAGCGGGAGCGGTGATCTTACGGCTTACCGGGCCTCTGGCACCCTAATCATAGGGAAAGCAACAGTTCTGGATTTTGGACTGTTCAATCAAACTGAAATAATCATGTTACTGTTTGAGAGATCTGAGGATCATTTTGCCAGGCTGAAGTCTACCTAGATATGTTGAGAGCATCTCGTTCCGCAAGTAGGCTCGATGAGAGTAAGTGGAAACCTCCTGCATGCCCCAAGCGCTATTGTCGTCCTGAAAATGCTTTAAAGTAGGTAATTAACCACCCAAGATGTGAAACCGAAGCGGACTTCGCCCTGGCGCCAATTACAGCATCGCCTGCACATGTGGGATCATAAATACTTAGTATGATGTGAGCGTATACCTACATGTGTGGTCAAACGGCCAGCGACCCCGGGGCTCGGTTGCTACCTAGGTAAGAAGTAGAGATGATCTGCAATCCAGCTGCTATCAAAGTATGCTATGATTAGTATTACAAAACCCCAAAGTACTGTCTAACTTAAGAGCTGCTCTGAAAATGACCAGTGAGGTTGGAGATCCCAATTAACACAGCCCAAATCTTCGGCCATGCCATTACTCAAATATCAACTCGTTGATGAGGCCAGGTATATCCTTCATCTTTCCATCGCCAGACCCGCCATCTCCACCATACTCCTTGGGTAGCTGCTTTTCATCGATGCTGCTGTTCTTGAACTCGGCAGCCAAGTTTGCACCGTTGGCCATGGGGTGGAACTTCTTGGCAGTCTTCTCTGCGATGAAGACCTTGATCAAGGCATACATCCAACCCATAACGGCCGGGACGTTCACAAAGAACTTTTCCTGTTGGCACACGGTATGTTAGCGAGGAACAGGGAAGGGGAAGTTATTTGATGGCAAGGGTGTCGGGCCCGTACCTTCAGGAGCTCTGGATACGCCAGCGCGAACTGCTTGATGACCTCTGTACTGGCAGCCTTGACGCTGGGAGGCTGGCGGAGAAAGGAAATACTCTTGTAGTCGTGCACCTGTATGATTTTGTAAGGGTCTTTCTCTGCAGTGATGGGTTCGGCGGCATCAGAAAGCTTCAGCTGCTGTATGCCGAGCTCCTGTAGGGCGATTCGGTAGTCCAAAAACCTGTCCAGAACGGTCAGTCCCACTCCACCAAAAGGCTTCACGGGTACCTTCGGATTGCATACTCATCCAGTGGGACAAAGACTTCCTCCATCTTGCCCTTGACATTCCCATACAAGTTCCACGTGAAGACCTCCGGCACGGTGCTGCCCTTGATGGGATATACCGTGACAGCTCCCAAGTCGGCGAACTTCTTGGCGCTGAAGGTCTTCCTAACCAGCTCGACAGGCTTCTTCTCCTTGCGGAACTTTAGCGCGCCCTTGAATTGGTCAATCGCCTTGCTGAGGTCGCCATCGTTGGCGTTGAGGAACTTCTGGAGCACGACTTGGGTGGGAATGTGTTTTGAGACGGGAGTGACGAGCCGCACGCCCCACATCTCATCGTGATCGATCTCGTTGAGTATCTCGGGCAGTCTCGCTTCGAACTTGTCAAAGGTAGTCTGCTTAGGCACAGCATCCTTGGTCGTATTAGTGGACTCAGTCTTGTCCTTGGTCGTAGTTTCATCCTTCTCCAGGGTTGGCTTTGTCTCGTCCGTCTTGGTCTCTGTAGCAACTGAGGCCGCAGCGGCAGGTTCGGGAGCAGCCGTTTCCTTGGTGGATTCAGCAGTAGTGGCGTCCAAGTTCTCTTCAGTGGTGGTGGCTTGGGCTGGAGCTGGGTCTGTCACAGTGTCAGGAAGCGCCTCTCCCTTGGTCTTCTCTGCCCCGGCGATCTCAGCTGGAGCGTCGACTTTCTGTTCCTCCACAGGAGCAGCGGCAGTTGCGTCCACCTTGGGCGTTGCTGTGTCGGACGTGTCAGCCATGTTAGGTCGCAGTGATCCAAGGAGTGGATGGATAATTAGTTGCGCCGATGATTCTGAAGAGGAAGTTGGGTTAGATGATAATTGTGGGCTCCTCGGTTTTGAAATAGCGGCTTCGGAAGGCAAGGGTGGCTCGATACAAGCTCGTTAAGTGCATTCCACCCCGCAATCTGGATTGGGTAGTCAACCTAACGGGGATATCTGGCTATCGAAATATCCCATATTGATACGAAAATGAATGATCAGTATCTACCTCCTAGATGTTAAGTTGTGTACTTTTAGTTGGTGAGTGATTAGTACTCCGGACTGCAGCGTACAATACATACCCAGGGTTTCTTTCCCGATTACAGAATCTGCAGAGACTGGTTAGCAACGCTGAACTGGTGTGTTGAACGGCGAACACCCCTGCCGTACATCTATAAATATACAAGTACTTATGATTATAGGTTGACCTCAGCCATAGCTCCCATTTCACCAACAAGAAACCACTTCCAACTCTAAGCTCAACGAGCAAAGTTTTGAGACTATAATGAAGGATGACTGCATACTGGTGGCAGTTCTTTACAATATAAGATATTTACGAGATCCCCTTGGAACTTGTCATTCTTTTCATTGCGAATATAATCACCTCGATGGGACTAGCTTCATCAGGGCGCCGTAGTCGTGCGGTATTGGCCCGTATGAGCACTTATACATACCAATTGCATCCAACAACGGCTACGATCCTCGTATCTCAAGTGCTCACAACCACGAAACAAAGGGTCTCGATGTTTGATGTAACGGAAATTCACTGAATTGGTGTCCTGCTCCACGCATGGAAACTAATAACATTCGTGCCATGACAAGAGGGATTTCGTACAAACGACATATATTGGCGGGACGTTCAGTCCGCTTGTCATGCTTCCCTGTTGACGAAGTGGCCAGGGTTCAACCCTCTGAGCCCCTGTTGTCTGGGTCAGCTATGCATACAGGCAATCTGTATAAGTAGGCCTTCACCCCACCCACTTTAGTTTTAGAAAATCAGGAGGGTGTTGTCTTCTTTCACTGGGCAGACCTAGATTTGTGACCATTCTTTGCCCCTTACTACGGTGCCCACAGAGAGCCTTGGTTTCTGCTGGTCGGCGTAGCCTGCTGCGTATCAGGCGAGCGGTTGGCACCATTGCTGCCCTGATCACTGTGAGTCCCAATTTAGCCTAGGCTAACAGATTTCTTGGATCCAGTAATGCCCCCATGCGTGTATTTGGACGGAATACATATATAGGAGCTGTTGCTGAACACTGAGTTCGAGGAGATTGATACACTGCATTAAACTTCAGGACAGATGACCTACCATAATCACATATATTTCGAACGTATCTAAGGCTAAGGGTAACGATCTTCCTCGGTCAAATAGCACTGTTATCGCTTATGAGAGGGGGCATCGTTTGGAAGCCAGAACGATGGCAGAGGAATGGATCCCCAGTTGAGGGCGTTTGTCTAATAGGGCATAACAGGCTTTTGGTAGTCCCGTCAATTTCATAGATATGGATACATCATAAATAATTTGCCCGAGACAGTCTCGGACAGACGGCCAAATTACGGGGAATGAAGAAATTGTTACTTTGTTCTGGTCCTTTTGTAAGCTATAGTCAGGCCTTGCAAATAGGTTCTGGCTGATGCTTGAGATTATACTATTTCCTGATGTGAGTAGTGGTCAGCACTAGAGATGATTATATTCAGTCTGTTTGAACGTCGGACCTTGAGTTTGTGTGGGTAACCAAGGAGTGGAAGCCCTAGAGGTGATGGATCAGTGGAGTGGTCCGAATCCACTATCGACTCTACCGATTCTTCGATTGTCTTCTTGTTTCTGATCTATCCAGTCTGGTACCATTTATGCAACGTCGCTGTCCAGAGCGGTCGAATGTTGCCTGGTATGGGACGGCATGTATGGGCCACGCGAGAGATTTAGGAAGATCCCTGAGCACCTCAAGTGCTCAACACCTGAGCATACCGCCTACATACATATTAGTTGATCGTCAGAATTTCCATGTCTATCTGTCTACAATCGTCATTGAATTTCTGTAATGAGCTAGCAACGACACCTATCCCAATTATATTCCAATGTGCTCAACATGAAGGCACGGCGGACGTCCCAATGTCGGTCCGGGTTGGCAAACATTCACATGCCAACCTATCCAGGTGTAACGCCACACATCGGCTCGCTTTCTGCGGCCAGTCATCAAGCTACCGAGCATCGATATACTTTCGGCATTAGTCACAATGCCGCGGGAACTCTTTCAAGCTTGGAATATCATTATTAGTGTCGATGATGCCGATGGTAGCCGGCCAAATCCTTTGCCCATAATTATAAGGATACTTTCTGGAGACAGTAGCATATCTCCCGGTACTTCGATTTGAATATAAAGTCATTCATGCTGTTGAAACTAGATAATAGAATAGTAATTCTCTGCGGCATTGAGATCAAGTAATTATCTGTAGACCCTGTGGTATCCCCCCAGAAGCAGTTATCTTGAAACAAGCCGAGGATCCGGGTTGCCCATTTGCGAACCCGGCACGGAAGAAGGCTGTCAGTTTCGAAGGATACATTATGCGAAGCTAGTCCTGGGGCAATCCCCTTCCACTCCACACGACACTGCGAAGTCCAAGTTCATTGCGGCGGTCAAAGCCAGAATGCTGATCTATCCTCCTCACACACCCATGCACCACTGCTTCCTAGTACTAACTGGGACGACTCCAGGCCCCAGTTTAGTGTAAGGGTGCATAGCATTCTCGCTGCTGGAACGACCGATGGCACGTTGAGGCAACAGCTTACGCGACTGGCATAAGGTCAAGTAGGTGTTCTGAAGCACAGCTCCGAGGCCATGATCATAGTAACCGTGGAAGCCCGGGATAACAATGCCGTAGACGCTGTTATGCGCATGTGGTACGCCGTCTTCCAAGCGTTGTGTAAATGCACTGTTTGAGCCCATCTCGATTAGCATCATCAATATCTAGCCTAGGGTAGGTAAGCAATACAGATATGGGTAACCCATCATCTCTCATTATTATTTTCTTTACTTCTTACACTTGTCCCGGGCCATCTTGGAGCCCTCCGACCGTTTCTCATCCCAACCCCAGTAGTGGCAGTTATAACAAATCAATGTCCGTCATGGCTGGCATGCTCATATGTAATCGATCATAGCTAGAATATATAACACATCATCAAATTCTCCCTCCTCCGGCACACAATTTCGAGGTGAGCACATCGCTGAAGTGTGCCTGAATCCCTGAAGCATGCGTAGATTCCCAAAAACGGTTTTTTATCCGATGATCCTGCCCCTCAAGGTTCCATTCCCAACCCTGGGAATTACTCAGGGCGCTCTATTCGGACCTTCTTACCCGGCATGTGGACTTCGCCGCTCTAACAACGAGATGGGTCGTCACCCATCACGTTAAAACCCCGGTCTTTCAGCTCAGGTGGTCGGTTTCCAAACCGAATCCGCTTGACTATGTGCATCTCATATGGACATGGGCTCTGTGTGATCCAATAAGGCCATACGGATGGTGTTCTCGAGTCCCTTGAAGCGGCCGTGGGTTGTCCCGATGAGGCTAGATGAATTTCTAGGGTACGGTCTCCCACCTCGCTGACCCGGACCTAGGATCTATTAAAGGTAGGCTATGGCGGGCGGCGGCGGGCGGCGAGCGGCAGGACATTGGTTGAGTCGAGCTGCAAGACTTCACGGAATGTTGCCATATGTCGCCTTGACAGTGTTCGAGATGTACACCGGAGAATACCAGGACTCGCCAGTCTCTATACATCTCTGCATCCATCTTTCACAATGTCCTTGGGTATCACAGCGAAAGGGAAAGGATATAAAAGCAGCCACACCCCCTGCTACATTGTGTGCTCATCTATCCTTTGCTCATCCAGACTTGTCATTCAGATAGCACTCCATAGCAAAGACACAACCCCCACGCTCAATATCAAGCTCACTAAGTCCTTGGAGTCCTTCCTTTATCTATTGGCCCCCAGCTCGAGCCCTTATTGTTCCAATATGAAGTACTTCAATATCTTAGCCGCTCTGCTGTGTATCGAAGCCTCTCTCGGTGCACCATGGAATGAGAGACGTCGCCAAAATCGGGAGAACCGCCAACTCGCACGGAGCTCTTCGGCTGGAATCTATGTTAGCCGCCCGAGGATGCCCGCTAATAGCCCCTCTGAAGGTCAACCAGTCAATAAGTCCAACATCGAGTACTCCTCAAATTGGGCTGGTGCCGTCCTTGTCGGAAATGGTTACACGCAGGTGACTGGAACCATCGCTGTCCCTACGATAGCCACGAGCCTGAGGAGCCGTGCTAAGTCTTCTGGATCTGTCGTGAGTATATATTTGATCCCATCGATTCATGAAAGGGGTAAAGTCTCATTCTGATATAGCCCTGAAACATAGTGGGTCGGCATTGATGGCGATACTTGCGACACCTCTATTCTCCAGACTGGCATTGACTGGTTTGTTGAGGGAGATACCGTCACTTATTCCGCCTGGTATGAGTGGTATCCTGACGTCGTCTGTATGTATACCGGCTCAGCCTCTGTCCCTAACTTTGCACACTGTACTGACACTCTTGTATAGTCGACTTTTCCAATATCATCATCTCTGCTGGGGACTCCATAAAGATGATCGTCACCGCCACCTCCAAGACATCTGGTACTGCTATAATCGAGAACCTGACCACGGGGGTCGTTGTGACCGAGACGTTCATTGGCATGGTCGACGGACCCCTCTGCCAGTACGATGCAGAATGGATTGTTGAGGACTTCGAGGCTTGCACCGATGCCTGCTCGCTTATGCCCTTTGCTGACTTCGGCACTATCACTTTCACAGATGTGTCTGCCATCACGAGCGACACGAGTGTGGATCTCACCAATTCCACCATTATCGATATAATGCAGAGCGACAAAGTACTGACTACCTGCTCGGGAACTTCTTCCACTCTCACGTGCACTCATATAGGGTGAATTGGAACGCAACTGATAGCCGGCAAAGGACAACGCAGGGATGCTTTAGCTATCCAGGGTTCGCAAGACAGGCCATAAATGGCAAGGCACTAAGATAGTGAACATTGACCTGTTTCATGGAGCACCATTGGTGCCCAGACACGAATGAAGACTTCTGAGGTTGAAAATGACTACAAGATCATTCCTCATAACCTTTGGACGGATTCGTTTCAAGAAGTATTGAGCGCTCACTCTCTCATGCGATTCCTTCCAGGCCTGCCATTTCTACCGGCACCATGAAGTGACTATCCAGAGGGATCCGATTTCCGTATGTAAGCCTTGGGGTGCCGAGCACTGGAGGTCTCCGAAACATCCAGGAAGACCTATCAACTGCGAGCTCAGCCAGGCCATCCCAGCGGTCAGGTCAAGGGGAGTTTTACTCAGAGGCTCCTTTTTGCGAAGGTCCAGAAGGAATAATATAAGAGCGACATGAAAGTCCAGTGGTCGCTCGGCCATAATAGAAACAAATGATGTCTGAGAAAGAGCCCCCTGTGTGAGATGGCCTGCTTGCGGGCCCCATTAGAATAGTAGCTGTCAGATTACTCCGGGCCGGGGCCGGACATCATGATCACGCCGTACATGACCTTATGTATGAAGATTTACGGGGGATCCGCCCCCACGGAGGCAATAAAATTCTACATAAAAGCTGAGAACTTAGATCTAGTAAACCGAAAAAGTAGGTTCACTTGGCTTGCCTACAACCGACTAATTACTTTACATTGATCCGCTAATCTCAGGAAGACAGCACCATCCACGCCCTCTGTTCCCTTTATGAACATGTTCTTTTGCACACTTTCTCTTCTCTCGGCCTTGGCCGTCATCGGTGTAAAGTCATCTTCCTTGCCATCAAGCGGAACTGTCTACGTTACACCTCACTCTCAATTCTCATCTTCCATCGGGGTACTGGGCTGCAAAGTCGACACGAACCGCATCGCATATTGGCCATACTGGCCCGACTGTACGAACATGTGCATCAAGCTCACATTCGGCAGCCGGAGCAAGACCATTCTCCATATCGACTCATCGGGTGGTGCCCATGACATCTCCTTTGATGCTTTCCAGTACCTGGCTTTCGATTCCTCCGCAACTGCATCTCCGGCCATACTCAACGCCAATGCTGGTGTCAACATGGACTACAAAATCGTAGATATGTCGGAATGCTCAGACATCATCAAGTCCGACACCGGGAAACTGTCCTTCCTCGCGGTCAACCCGAACCAGATTGTCAGCTGTAAGGACCAAAGTGGGAGCTGGGTTGCAGACAATTTTGAGGTGCGGAACATTGCCAACTCGCAGTGTCAGTACGGTGTGGATGAGGTGTGCACCTTTGACGATACGACAGGAACGTCGACATGTCCTTCGGGAGTGGGAACAAAGGGCAACGTCGCATTGAGTCCGGCTCAGCCTGTCATCGACTACATCGCACCTTGCGGAGTGACCGCGACAGCTGGTGGTGCGGAGCCAGTGGCTGATCAGTGTTCTATGGTCACTCAAACCCCAGCACCTTGATATGAGCCTTGGATTTGGCGTATAGATGGAGCGGTTCTGATGCATATCGAAATGTGGTCCATGATATCAAATGCAGGTAATTCTTTGTTTTCTTTTGTCTTTCTTGTTTTGTTTTCAAAAAAAAAAAAAAATGAAAAGGTTTGGTTGTGGGCTTAGTCCAGGAATTCATGACGGTGATGTTTTTAGAGTGTATTAGACATGTACTTTGTATGTTTGGTGTATAACTATCTAGACAATTTCAACGTGCTTCAAAAAATTCCATGCAACATCAATTTTGAGGTCTCGGGCCCCCGGTCGAGAGAACTTTGACTGTTATTATCAGCAACGACCGTCACGCTCGAAATGCTTGCGGGCGAGTATTAGCATCAGGCACAGGTGTCAGTCCTGTCAGCAGCCACCCCTTGACCACAATGCCAGCCTCTCACCTTCCAGATGATGCCTGCAGCCCATCTCCAGAGCTTGATCTGGCTTGATTGCCAGTGGCGGCCAGGCACCATGCCTCCCGGGCCATTTTGCTTGCCTACTTGTAACCTTAACGGTAGCATAGAAGGTCTAGGCCACAGGGATAAGGTGAGGAGGAGCTCACCGAGAGGCAGGAGACGGCCTCGCTACCGTCATATCGCGGCGCCGAAGTAGTTCGTAGGCATATAGAATCTGCGACCCGGTCCTCCTTGCAGCACGATAGTCGTCTAGTGGTCGGCCTACATATAGTCATCTTCTTCAGCGTACAGTATAGGGGCTTTAGAGACGCGGTAGGAGAACTCTACCGGAAACGCGGGCGGCATCAACGCTTAGGATTGCGTGAGCCCTTACTTCTTCTATATCTCTTACTATCCCTCCTCTCTAGTACTATCTCTCGAGAGTATCGCTGTCATACCAAGGGAATTATACTAGGATAGCTAGGTTGAGCTATTATAAGATTACTAAGTCTTCCGTCGTAGTCTAGGCTTGAGTCCTTCAAGGAGTAGCTGAGGTATACTTTGTATTAACTTCTTGAAGGCGTGTTCTCACCAAAGGACCTATTTAGTTGTTAATCCCTCGATCTGCTGTCTACCTCAGCATTCGGGGGATCAGGGTTTCCCGGCCCGGCCCGGCCACAGTTTCATCGGGTTTCGAAGCGAAGCATGGTCGCAGAGGCGGTCTGTCTGAATATCGGGCGAGTCGTTTGTATGCATGGACTCCGAAACTTCTTGCTCGCGGGTCCTTTCCCCTGGCGCACTGGTCGGTCCCGAGGTCGCCCAGGGTCACCCAACCGGCCGACCTCAGGGCAGAACGGCAGTTCCCTTGCACATGTACCACAGCCTTCGCCAGTAACCGCTGGATAGGGTAGAAAATCCGTGGTAGTGTATCACAGTAGTATCATCATGGAACATTGCTGACGGTTGCTGATTTGGGTAAGAAAGACTTCGAATCCAGTCTAGGCCGGGTTGCCCGCGAGCTGCACAGCATGGTCCTGCTTGCACGAAGGGATGAGTCAACTCCTCCGGGTCCTACAGAAAAATCACACATGTTCATTGGGTATCTGCAATATACAGCTTTGATCCTACATCTCCATCCATGGCTCCATAATCTTCAACGCAGCGCGTTGTAAGAGCTTCCGGACTTTCTCGAGGCCGCTGACCACCTGCGGGTCAGCCATTCTGGGATTTTACGAATATCAAAACTTCCTCAAAACAAGCCATCCTTTCGAATGCTTGATACAAGGATTAGTGAAGTCAGGGACCAGTCCTGGAGACCGGCTTACCGTAGGGTACGGTTCAATTAGCACTGAGTTGTCTCGAGTAGGGTAAGACATCGCATGCATCTCCTAGCCCGAATGGCGGGAAAAGCAGTGGCGAAACCCAGCGTAAGCTTGCGAGATTTGCCAGAGGCGACGTTCTTAGTAAGTTCACGAAGGTAAGCTATGGTCTCCTCGGCAGTGGCCTCGGAGCTGGCGTCCCATTCGTTAGAGTGCGCTTGGTGGTGCCCGCGGTAGGGCTGCTGAACAACTGGGCGGCCGGTCCGTGAACAAGCTCGTTATCTTCTGTCTCCAAGGTCACCTCGATGGCGGTGCCGGCGCTGGTTCTCTTGCGGGTGTTCTAGATCTCCGCACCGAACTCGTGTGGGCAGTGGCTCGACTGCTTATGAGTGCCCTGGATGTATTGCTCTGCACGTTCGGGAAGACACTATGTCCTCTCACCGTAGACCCCCTGCCGCCCCTGGCACCACAGGCCGAGCTCGCAACCAGGCGCCCGGGCGTCTACTAAGGGCACCGAGCGCAAAACTCCACCTATCTATGACCCTGATACCGGTAAGTTCACTTCCAAGGAGCAGCTGCGTGCAAAGCTTGCCGCGGCTGAGACATCCAATTTGAACATCACCAAGATGAGAGTACCATGGCCGAAAGCGCCGTTATTGTGGCGTCCGTCGCTATGTGTACCCCGCTGACCGACGCCGCCGCCGAGGAGTTGGATGAATGGACCGCGAAAGCAGCGGCCATCACCAAAGACTGCTTCCATTGTTATACCCCGGACTGCACGTATAAGCGCTATATACATCGATTGACTATGAATTTGAGATTCCAAGCGGATATCTATCCATTCTTGAGTCAATGTATTTCTGCTACAGTGGCGATGAGGTCAGCAACCAGATTGGTGTTTGAAACAAGCAGGTCATTGCCCCGAAGGTACAACATGTTCAACCCAATCCATCCTACCAGCCTGGTAGGCCAGCTCTTCATCCCAGCCAAGATTAGGGAGGGTGAAACTAACGCAGAGTCCGCGGCTTGCTGGTACCTGTAGGACGCTAACCTTCATGTCCGTAGGTATTAAGATACTCTTTCGCTCTTTCTGCCTATAGCTGCCATATAGCTCCTGCAGGTTAATCTGCAAGCCGCACATTGCCTCAACGAGGTCGGTGTCGGTGACCCAGGCGGGGATACGAATGACCTGTCGGATGAGAGGCGGAAGGCACCAGAGGTCTGTCTGCTCGTTGACATCGCGTTCCATAATCGCTTTTGTCAGGCTTTGGGCCGCACGATGGAACTGGACTTCCTCATGATAGTTTTCCCAAGTCCTCTTGCTCCGCGCAGTGACATACTCGACCACCTATTCAGCATAATCCTCGGCGGCAACCGTGCGGGGATCAATATCGTGCACCGCTGCCTCTGCGGTCGGGGAGTCCATGAGCAGGACCTGGACACTGGGCCCCTCCATCTGGAGCCGCTTACAGGTCTCGTCAGCTAAGGTGCCTCCCAAACTCCATACCAACACGAATAATTTGCTGTTGGGTGTCGCTGCCTGCAAGAAGAACTCGGACATAATCCCGGCGCAGCTCTGGGCAAGATCCTCTCTTGTCTGGGCGTGGCTCGCATGCGCTTGCGAATGACCTGAATTGCCCTGGCTGCCACAATGGAATGGCCCCCACTGAAGAAGAAGTCATCTCTGATCGAACATGCCTGTTCTTTGGGCTTGCCTAGTACCTCGGTGAAAATGGCCGCGATTTTCCGGGCAGCGGCTCATTCTCATTGCTGAGCGCGTCACCTTCGCCTTCAGAGTATTTACCCTAGACTGGCGTGCCACCAAACATATCCCCTGCCTATGGTTTAGGGAGGAGTTTGGAACCCACCTTGCCTGTTCCCGCCAGAGGAAGGCTCCTGATCGGAATCACGTAATGCGGTATCATCTGCAACCGGACGGCTTATTGTCAGCAAAGTGGACGTTACAACCTTGGAAAATAGGAAGACTCAGTCAGGGCTCTCAGCAGTAGAGCTTACATAACGCGGCACCTTGTGGAACAGATGCAGAAAAAGGGCACTCTTATAAATGCTCGACATCGACTCCCGCTCAAATAAGTGCGTTTGCGCTGTCGGGTGAGGAGAAGCCGCAGAAAGGCACATGAAGCCCGGTGGCAAGCAGCATCGCGTAGTGAGGGCGGAGCGACGACAAGGTCGAACGGGACTGGAGACTGCCGAGACGGTAGGATGATCCCCTGGTGCCTTCGATCTGCAATTGTAAAAGGGCAGCCTCCGGATCCCAGCCTCATTACGCCGCGCCACCCTCGAGCATCGTCGAGACCCGTAAGCCTCGTCGGGATCCATAGACAAGCACTAATATTTGATTGCCCAGCGCCGTCATAACGGCGCTCGAGTACGCGTATAACACGTCTCCGGATTCGATGAAGACGATCGTATCGGCAATGAACTGTGTTCAAATTCAGTGGCCTCTTTGATCGTTTACATTCTCCTTCCAGTCAGCAAGGACCCCTACTATTCTTGGAACTTTGCTATAGTTGCACGAAGGTAGGACGCTACACCCTACAGGAGATCAAGGGTAGAAAGAGAACTGACATAGACTCCCTGCAAGTACTCTCATTCACTACCATGGTTGGATTCTGTTTGGGGTATCGGAAGGAAGACCTGCAAGAAGAACAAGAAGCTTATGAAAAGCATCGTGACGCTCTCAAGTTGAAGACATCGTGGCGCTTTCAAGTGGTAGTTACATCTGGATAGGTATGCCTAAGATGTCTCAGGGAAGAGGGCGTACGTAGGTACCGGTTGACCGCGGAAGGGGGGTAGGTGGATCACAGGGCTAGGAGTCTCTTGTCTTCATGCTGTCAGAGCCAATCAGTCAGCCGGCGTTCCTCCAGCTGCCTACCAGCTGGCGGACAGCTGGAGCAAGAACAGCTTTAATTTTACATAAGCCTCCCTGATGCCCCGCCAGATTCGAATCACTGCAAATTTCGACTTTGCAAACTCTCCTTCCTTTGCATATCATTCCAAGGTCCAAACCTCAACCTCCAGATAGCTGGGTGTGTTGCCGTTAGGGTGTCATGTCAAATGGACAGCTAGACTGATGCAAGCAAGGTAGGCGGACTTCTTTCACTTTGTGTTCCCTTCAGTCATGATTTCGCAGCCTGTTCGAGCCGTCTACTCGCACCAATTTCCTCCACGAGTCGTCCATTTGGGTGGCCTTTTGGTCTCGACGCGTTTTGCGTTGGGGCCGTAGAGGAAGCCGGCATATCGACCCGGGCGGTGTTGTCCTTGTGATAACCTGCTCGGAACAGCTGCAAGAACAAATCTTCTTAACTGGACCATCATAGTCCGCGCCTGTGGCCTTTCCTTCTAGGATTCCACCCAGGCGAGGCTCCTAGAGCTCCTACATACACTCCGACCCAAGATCATCTCCTATGCTGCCATGTACATGGCAGGTACAATGGCCGTTCGAGCTGTCCCTGGTCCCTAGTCATCTCCGGCTCCGGCTCCGGCTCCGATTCCGGCTCCAGGCCGGCTTCGGCTTTCGTTCCGGTGCCGTCCTCCGCCTACGTCCGTGTGTTCAAGCTTCCTGGCTCAAGTTACATGTTGCCGTTGGACGCGATTATAGTGTAACAATCAATCTATATTACTCAGAGATGAACAAGATAACAATTGACTAAGTACCTCCGTGATGCGCCCTTGTTTGATCTTGTCTTCTTTGCAGTCCCGCATCACGCATCCTCGTTCCTGAAGGCATGTGCGATATGTTTACGTCATGGCCCTCCTGGGTGTGCCTACCTTACCAGTGCCTACTTATTTAGTACATCAGCTGTCATCCAAGTGCTGCCAACATTCTCGGGCTCAACATGCTCTCAAAGCCTGCCAAAGCCTGCTCAACATCAACATCAGACTCCAAAATACTGCGGCTCGTCATATGTTACTGGCTGTTATTGGTAGTCAGCTGGCACGCAGACCCCTGTATCCTGGAGATGAAGCTCTCCTCCTTGCTCTCCATAGCGTCCAGTCGATCGTTCCTCGTTTCACCCCCTTCTCGACTACGGGCCTCTTCGATAACCAGGCTCAGCTCTGGTTTCATCCGCGGGCTGAGACCCAACCAAAACATCTCTTTTCCGTCCGTCAGATACTACGAGATGGCTGCGCGGGACAAGAACCCCAAATATGGCCACCTACCGCTGAGCACAAGCGGCCCTATGGAGTGCGCCCTCGTCGGCACCATGCTGCTGAACCACCCTTCCTTCAACAAGGGCTCAGCACACCCCGCCGACGAGCGTCGAGACTTCAACCTTACCGGTCTGCTTCCCCAGTCCGTCCAGACCCTTGAGCAGCAGGCCGACCGTGCCTATGAACAGTACAAGTCCCGTCCCAACGACCTAGCAAAAAATACCTTCCTGACATCCATGAAGGAGCAGAATGAGGTTCTCTACTACAAGGTGAGGCAGATCTGTATTGTTGCTTATATATTCACAAACCCAGACAAGGTTTGATATTGATGCGTGGCAGCTTCTTTACGACCATATGGACGAGATGTTCAGCATCGTCTACACACCAACCGAAGGTGACGCTATCCAGAACTTCTCTCGTCTATTCAGACGCCCCTCGGGTTGCTTCCTCAACATTCACGACGTCGAACGCGTTCATCAAGACCTGGCCCAATGGGGTAGGCCGGAGGACATTGACTATATCGTTGTCAGCGGTATGTGTTGGTCTAAGACCCTACTCGTTCGCCTTCACTGACCCCATATCTAGACGGCGAAGAGATCCTTGGAATTGGTGACCAAGGTGTTGGCGGTGTCTTGATATCCGTCGCAAAGCTTGTCCTTATGACCTTATGTGCCGGCATCCACCCCACCCGGACATTGCCCGTCGTGCTCGACTGCGGCACTGATAATGAGAGCCTTCTGAAAGACGGCCTTTACCTTGGTCTCCGGGAGAAGCGAGTTCGCGGCGAACAGTACGACAAGTTCGTCGATACCTTCGTCAAGTCGGCCCGAGAGCTGTATCCGCGTGCATATATTCACTTCGAGGACTTTGGTCTTACTAATGGTGAGTCTGTTCCTACGTTCCATTCGTCCTGTCTTGGTACTAGGTGCCCCCCGCTGACACTAGGTCTCGCAGCACGTCGCATCCTTGACCGTTACAGCTCTAAAGTACCCTGCTTCAATGACGATGTCCAAGGGACAGGATGCGTGACCCTTGCCGCTATCATGTCAGGCTTGCACATCACGGGGCAGAAATTAAGGGATATGCGCGTTGTGATCTTTGGGTCTGGTTCGGCCGGCTGTGGAATCGCCGATCAAATAAGGGATGCCATCGTGGCCGAGAGCGACTGCAGTAAGGATGATGCCGCAAAGCAGATCTGGTACGTCCCACCCTAAGAGACTCTCTTCCCACACTATCTACGTCGGGACAACGTTCAGACTAACAGCTCACGTTACAGGCTTGTCGACAAACCCGGCCTGCTCACCACTGCCACATCCCTGAACGATGCACAGAAACCTTTCGCCAGATCCAAAGAGGAATGGGACGACAAATCTACCAACCTACTGGACGTGATCAAGGAGGTGCACCCCAGCGTCCTCATCGGTACCTCGACAAAGCCTGAGGCTTTCACTGAGGATAATGTAAAAGAAATGGCCTCCCATGTCGACCGGCCCATCATAATGCCCTTATCAAATCCGACCCGCTTACACGAAGCCGTACCCGCCGACCTGCTGCAATGGACCGAAGGCCGCGCTCTCGTGGCAACCGGAAGCCCGTTCGAGCCTGTCAAAGGTGCCTGGGGAAAGGATGGGAAAGAGGTTGAGATCAAAGTGGCGGAGTGCAACAACAGTGTCGTGTTCCCAGGCATTGGTCTAGGATCCGTGCTGTGCAGAGCTGAGCTGGTGACGGACAAGATGCTTGTAGCAGCCGTTGAGGCGGTGGCAGAGTTGTCGCCCGCGCTCAAGGACGAGACCGCGCCGTTGGTTCCCGGCGTTGACGCCGTAAGGGACGTGAGTGTCAATGTTGCCAGGAAGGTTATTCGTGCGGCGCAGAAGGATGGTGTCGCGACGGAGGAGGGAATACCCAGTGATGACGAGGACTTGAAAGAGTGGATTCGGGAGCAGATGTGGAATCCCGTCTACCGGCCGCTGAAGTATGTGAATCCGCAAGGTGCGAGTCGCCAGGCTAAAGGAGAACTCGGGATCGTCGGCACTATAGACCGGAAGTAATACCCTTTTTCTTCTGTTCTCTCTTTCCATTCGACTCCGGAGTATCAAATATAAGGATGTTTAGGTGTGATCTAGGCTTTATACGACCATTATACTGCATAACTACTTTGCAACTCTGTCCATGTGTCTCGACCACCTGCGCTTCACGGTTCGCTCTACGCAAGCTCGAGCTCCAGAACAATGCTCGGTATCTCCGTACTACCAGGCGGCATGGCATATGTGAAATTCCAGAATTCCCAATCATGGTCAATGTCGCATGCACCGCCCAGGAGACCGCAGAATGCAACCTGGTGCTCCAGATCCACTGTCCCACTGACATTGACGTTCAGGCCCATGACATCGTCCCAGTCGAGGACATCTCTCCTCTGCCCCAATGGATTGGAAGCCACTATGAAAGTGAAAATGCTGCTCTCGTTGCCCCGAGGATAGGATAACCCGAGCCGATACGGCGAAACGTCCACCTGCATGGCCCCCTCGGTGGCCCAGTAGCTAAACCAGCCGACGCTCCCATCACTCCTCAGCCACTGCACCACAGCAGGTGCCCACTGCCCCGTGTTTATACTGAAACCACCCACGACGGTCTGATCGAAGCTCTCGGCGCCGATGGTCAAGTACTCGCCCAGCCAGGTAGACACGTTCCTCCTAGTCAGGTCATACGGCGGCGAATACGCCGCAGTGGTATACGTATGTTCGCCGGGGAACGCCACCAGCCTGTCGACGACCTCATCCGGCACGAGCGAGTGGTGATAGGGCAGGATAGCGGCCAGCAAGGGCGTGATCTGGAAGTCATCGGCGTGGGTGGTGGCCCAGGGCGGGGTCGACCCGTGGCTCACCGTGTTGATGCCGGGGCTCCTCTCCGCGCCCACGAGGGACCACACGTAGGCGTTCATGATGCCGATGTAGAGGTTCATATCCCAGCCGTAGGTGCGGTCCCACGGCCCGGCTATGTTGCGCAGGTTGGCGTTGTACATTTCCCCGACGGTGGTCCATATCTCGCGTATCATCCTGGGCGCGTTGGCGCCCATGACGGAGGAGGAAGACGGCAGATACTTTGCCCAGAGGGTGAGGGCGTAGAGACTTACGCCACAGTACGTCGCGCTGTTGAACTCGGAAAGGGTGTTGTTCAGGTCGAAGAGGTCGAGGACCTGTTGGGCGTAGGATTCACCCGCCGATGTCATGTTGCTGTCGTTGAGCTTTCGGCCGGTCCAGCCTGTTGCCAGGGCGCGCATGATGCTGGGATTGGAGTAGGCTGGGTAGAGGTTGTCGCTGTCGACGCCGCCAACGCGGTAGCTGTCGCCGATGGTCTCGTTGCGGAGAGATGAGACGATGAGGGACTTGGTTGAGGTGGGGATGAGGTGCCCGAACTCTTCGTAGATGACAATTAGGCTTGTGCCGATGAAGCCTCGCCAGTTCGGATCCCATGTGTTGTAGATCTGCCGGGTCTGTTAATAAACTGCGTGGAAGACATTGAGAACATGCGGAGGAGCACTTGGTGAGTAATGGTCATCGGTACACTTACTGATTCCGGATACCAAGCTGTGCCTACTGTTGGCTCTTCAGGGTATTTTGTGTAGTCTCCATACCTGGATGATCGTATTAGCACAATATCTGGAGGGAAGCCGATTCGCGCTGGCTGTAGGACCTGAGGGTAATGGCTTCTTCACCAGTTGACGGGCGCTTCCAGCAGAGCTACCCAACCTACTTGCCCCCCCCCCAACCACCCCTCAAAATTTGAGGAAAAGACCATCACTCACCACTGGTCACTGATGTTGCTCTTCTGACCACCAATAACACTCTCGATAATCCTGACAGCGTTTTGCACATCCTCTCCCTCATTCCGGCGAAGCAGCCCTGCAGCATACCAGATGGTTGACCGTGTCTCGTGTTTCCCAGCAGCCAAAGGGTAATAGAAGTACCAGAGATAGCCGGCAGCAGGGTCATATATCTGGTCCAGGAAGCTCATGGACGTGTCGAACAAGTCGTTGATGTAGCCTGTGGTGTCGCCCGTGAACGCGGTCACACCGCTGACCACGAGGGCGCCAGCAATAAGATGGGACAGGAGGAGCATCTTGACTGGACCAGAACTTTGCTTCCAGAACCCGAGAAGGAACAATAGCCGTCATATCCAACATTCGTCTTCCATCGTTCAATTATATCTTTCTGTTGGAGAGGAACACACCAGCATGCTGGTCGCGATACGCAGATCCCCGCAGTCCACGGCATGGTCACGGCGATAATGGGACTACTGTCTTTGACCCTTGCGTGTGATGGATATCACGACGAATCGACAGATTAATCGCTACAGATCTTACTATCCAGGAACCGGCAGCGCTAGGCCTGTTTTTCATGAAGATGCGGTGTGTATCTTGTCTTATCAACGTCGACATCGGCTCTCTGTCGGGAAGGAGGTTGGTTGTCAAGCGGCCAAGTTATCCGAAGTGGAGCCCGAGGGGTCCACGGATATCGTGCCGGACTGACTGTACATACTTGGGCAAACCCGACCCTCACTGATCAGGGGACTGGTGCCAGGATTAGGACCTGCATCGGCCAGTGTGCCAGATTCGAGAGCTCCTCCGTGTTCCCCCGCGTCGAAGCGGACATTTGAAGATGGCCACGCATTGGCTTTGGTGGCGCTGACGGTTTCGGCTTGTAAGTACAGCAGGCATGCGGTCCAGTCGTCTACTTGGAAATGTATTCCCATTGATCACTGTAGCGTACCAGCCGCCTATTTTTCTGTCTTCTGTGGTATCTGATTAGCCAGGGAGTTCGTAAATCTCTTGAGTATCATCGACCTCGCAGCCCGAGTCCGTCGCCCCATTTTCTTCTTCCTCTGCCGGACTGTTGCTGCCCTCTGCGTTTCTCTTCATCGCCGCCATGAGCTCATCATATGCCCACTGGTCATCACCGGTCTCGAAGCTCGCGACAATGGCATCCTTGTTCATCCACAGCTCCCCGCTGTAATCCCTCAGGTACGCATACAACAGTAACCTCCTCCTTGGGTCCTTCTTCTGGGCTCGCCGCATATTCCTGACGTCCTCGGGCTCATCCGCCCTGGCAGGGTTGTACTTCGCCAGTCTCTTGTCGTCGATAGTTAGAGGGATGTAGTCGTCCAAAATCGTTAGCCGGCGAAGCTTCATCCCGGGCTTGTTAATGAGGGCCAGAAAAGGTGCCCAGTACATGCCTCCACCGGATGACTCGTCTGTGGTACTTGTGGATCGATAGGCGTAGCAATTATGGAGCTCGAGCGTTTTGAGGGTGGTTCTGTGCCCATTAATGAAGTGAGCAAGCTCGAAGCCGATGAAGCAGTTCTTCAGGGTGAGGTGTTCCAGCTTCGGGAGATGGGTTGCTTTCAAGGACAGTGGTATGTGGTAATTGCCCCGTGCACTCAACGGTGCTTGTTGGGAGGCTTGAAGGGTGAGCCGCTTTAGCGAGCTGGCGTGCAAGAAGAAGATTTTGAGTAGCGACTGCAGTGAATCGTTGTATGAGGGCACGGTGTTGATGCTCCGACGGCCGTTCTTCATCCCGAAAATGCTGATGTCGAGCCTCTCCAGCCGACTTAGAGACTCGCGGAACTCCACCGAGTGGAAAGCCGATGACCAGATCGGTACGAACCGCTTGATGGAAAGATGGGTGACAGTTTTGTTCGATGCTAGAGCGTTCCAGGTGTCTGCCAGCAGACGTCTCCACGACTGGTCGTTCTCCAGCTGCAACAGGGCCTCTTCCTCCTTCGGCTGATCAAAGGCTGCCACACCTTGTTCGAACTTGACTGGCTCCTCCTTCTCCAACTCAAAGTCGTACTCTAGGTTGATTCTCCTGAGGTTGGGCGTATGTGCGCCACCGAGAATCTCCTGAGCAGCCGTCGAGACGCCAGGCTTGCCCGGTTCCACCTGGATGGCTTGGTCATCCAGGGCCTTTGGACGGACGCAGAAGTTCAACTCGTCGATCAGGTCTCTTCCATGCTGTTGCAGTGTGAGAAGCAATGCATCTTTGTCGTTGAAGCTTTCCGTGATGCGGATCGATGGCTTAAAGTACGGCGCCGCAATCTTCCTCAAGGTCCGATTCGTGTCTCTCAGTTGACTTTTTGACTTATAGTCAAGGTCGTGGAAGATGTGGCCCTGGACATCGGCCGGCAGCCGATCGAGCTGTTGCATATTGGTGGCTGTTTCGATATGTCGATGAAGCTGAAGGCGAGGGTTGTTGAGGCATGGCCCATCCTCCTCCTCCTCCACTCCGAGAGGTGGTGACCGCCTTGATATGTGCCGACCATTTCTGCCCAATGCAAACGATGACGGGCGTCTGCATCCAATCCGCCCTGTGGATCGCCACCATGGGCCAACATGGAGCCCAGTCTTGTCCGCCTTACTTCAAAGGTTCTCGGGAGGCTCCACATCACACATGCAAGAACAACTGTCGGGCGTTTCACTTGACGTGTGGCGACATCTGCACGCAGTCGCATCTGCCCATTCGGCCGGAACTCTTTGCCTCATCTTGGCCATACTTGATTGGGCATCCGCGAGCGGTGTATCCGCCTTTGCCCTCTCCACCACCAAGCGCTCCATCTGATGTGCTCAGGAACAGGGCTGCTGATCAAGATCTAGCGACAAGGCAACTCCATTCTTGAAACACAATATGGAGACACTCGAGTGCTCATGTGACTAGTATATGTATAGCTATTCCCTTACCGCCTATAACTGAACCGAACTACGTATACTAGGCCGGACTGCATCTTTCTTCCATGATCCTACTACCGCTGTGATGACGAGGAGAGCGGTATATCGTGGCAGCTGGGAATGAGCAGTCCTTTGGTTCGGCCAAGCGTCAACGTATGCTTACTACTGCGGCATTGTCATTCACTAATCTCCTTCTACATATGTACGTAGGATGCTCACCGCATTGATAGCCGCCGATGGTGTGACAGGGGTCCCTTACAACTTGGCCGTTGATTGAGTGGTAGGGAACCTCAAATTTTCCGGTCCCAAGACGTCCCCGGATCCGGATTGCCGCTCAAATTGCTTGTCTAACGATTGTTGATTGTTTGCCCTGTCTTTGACTCCATGTCACTTATAAATCACTGCCGTCAAAAATGTAAGATACATACGATATCTGATACGGTTCCCCTGGAGCTAGATCGATTGGATCATGCAGCTAAGGGAGCAAGCGATGCTCATCTTCCAAACCTTCGTACCGGTCTCGCCTATCTTTCCTGACAGCTCGTTTCTAACTACAGCAGCGGTATCATGATGATCTTGATTATCAACATCAACACTATCTGGGCCCTCCAGTATTATCTTTGTAACGTCAGCGCTGTCTGTTCGTGGCTGAGAGTTTCTCGTGCCGTAGCGGATATTGTTAATAGCATATGTGGATGAGTGATATGGTATATCCACCGGAATCAGAAGGAAGTTACTGAGCTAAGGGCATCTATTTTCGCGTTCCTCGGGGGTCAAATTCGCGCCGAAGTCCTTGCTCCATTCAACAGTGTTTGATTTATCTGGACTGCTGTTGCAGCCATGATGCTGGTTTCATGGGGTTCCATCTGAACTAAGGTATCTCAGGAGCATCCAGGAGAGCAGTCCAGGACTCTGTGAAGACCACATTAGATATTTCCTTATGGCCTCCACTGGAGAAAGGGGCACCAGATATATTTGGAAAGTAGTAGGTAATGCGGAGACATATTGAGAACATCTTTTAACCCACATTCCAGGCTAAGATAATCAGGGACAGGATGTGATTCTATTCACACAAGCTTTACAGCTATTAAGACCCGAACATCTGTATAGGGGAAATTCTTTCACATCTGTTCAGGGGGACAGGTCACAGCATGGATTATGATGAACAACCACTAGGAGCATATTGAAATTGTCATGAAATGTTTAGGCCTGGCAAGCACCCTATCGAGAAGTTCGATCGTAGTAAGTGATTCAGCGAGATTTTCGGGTGTGGAAAGCGCCCTGTCGAGATGTCTGGGCATAGCAAGTGATACAGCGAGATGTTCGGGTGTAGAAAGCACCCTGTCGAGATGTTCGGGCCTGGCAAGCGCCCTATCAAGAAGTTCGAGCATAGCAAGTGATACAGCGAGATGTTCGGGTATAGAAAGCGCCCTATCGAGATGTCTGGGCCTGGCAAGTGCTATAGCGAGATGTTCGGGCCTGGCAAGCGCCCTATCAATATATTTGAGTAAAGCAAGTGCACTAGCATGATGGTCGGGTATGGCGAGTGCACCATCGAGATATTCGTGCATAGCAAGTGCCCCGAAAGGCAGATAGGAGCTTGGCTTCTATGAAGCTCCGGATGAAGCTCCGGATGCTGTAACTTAGCTCTATACTGGAGGTCACCGCCAAGGTGATGCTCCTATATCCGACGGTTTGATGGCACTTTACATATATAGCTCGCAGGTCTGGCTTTGGGCAAACGCAACATCTTCTTGTCAACCAACAGCTGGCTATCTCTTCACTGATCCGTTGTGAACCTTTTCGAGCTCTTCACCTGACCTCACCACTTCAGACAACAACAGTTCTCCAGCTGAGCACTGCACCAACCTTGGAACATCTCACCAGTTGACCCGGGCCTGACAGCAATCGCCATGAGTTCATTCAACCCATCACAGAATTACTCAATGCCTGGCAGCGACCAGACCTTCCACATGGACACTGGGGCTTCTCAAGCTTCAGATCGACCTCAACCGCCCATGGTGGACCCTCTGAACCAAGGTCAAATGCAATACTTCAATGGTATGTACTGAGATCCCGGCTACCAGTATGCCTCATACTGACTGGGGCTTCTCAAGCTTCAGAACGACCTCAACAGTCCATAGGAGACTCTCTGAACCAAGGTCAAATGCAATACTCCAACAGTATGTACTGAGATCCCGGCTGCCACCATTTCTCACACTGACTAGCCTACCAATCAAGCACAAGATCACCCAATGGGCTCTGATGGCCACCAAGGCAGCTCCACGGGCTTTTGGGCTTCTCGAGCTCCAGATCAGCCTCCATACCACACCTATTCGCACCAAGATCAAAGGTACAGCTTCACTGGTACGTACTGAGATCCCGGCTGCCACCATGGCTTTATACTGACTGGCCTGATACGGTAGAAAACAGTGGCCCACTGTCCAACGAGTTGATGAGATTCCCAGACGACGGATCTTTCGTCCCCTACAACGAGACTTCGATTGCGGCTCTTGCGCATCACGCAGCGGGCGGGGTCTTCGGTGGTCAGTCCCGCCCACTTCTTCCAACGGGAAACATGGCCACCAACATTTTGAACGCCGCCCCCGATCCTTCGCACGCGCCTCTTTCAGCACCCAGCCAACATACCCAACTTCCAGCACTCCTGGGACCTCAAGCAGGAATCCCCAATGCGCCCGCAGTCCAGGATGTGACCTTTAGCTTCGAGATCCGGGGTAGTGCCGACAGGCACCCATACACCGTGTATCTATCGCGACCGGCTCAAATCGAGGATCTCGGACAGTTTGATCCTAACGACCGCAGTTACATACATGAGTACTTGAAGACCAACGGCAAGCAGGGAAACGCTGAACTCAAGCAGTGGTACAAAGAGATCTGCCCGGCCTACTGGAGCAATATCATAAGGCTTTGCGCGAACGACATCCCAGCCAGCATGGTCGATGAGGTGCACAAGCAACTGTGTGCAAGCAAGTTCGGCATCAAGGATCCTTGGAGTGGGCACGCTCTTTTCAAGAGAGTGTGGAACCCCAGCAGGCAAGACAAAAACCAGGGCTATAACATTATTCGCCTCAAAGCCTGGATGTACGGGGGCGAAGAGACTACCCAGCAGACATGGCGCGAAACTCTGAGGTCCAAGGACGAGGAGAAAGATCGTGTTGTTCCCTGGGTCCCACGCGAAGTTATCCTAGCCGTCTGGGTCATCATGAAGGAGGGCAAGGCGGAGGACCCCAGCAACCCCAGCATGGTCAAGAAGCGGGAGGAACTCGAAGCATGCAAGCTCATGTATCAGATCTCGAACCAAGAATGGGTTCAGCCCGACCCTTATTGGGAAGGCTTCATGGAGGAACTGGCGCTGGATCCCCAACAGGAGCACCTGTACGCGAAGGTCATGGAGGACGCCCCCGCTGTGCCCGCTGTGCCCGCTGTGCCCGCCGCCCCCGCCGCCCCCGCCGCCCCCGCGCCTGCTGCAGTGCCAGCGGCTCACACCCAGGAGATAATCGCGGATAAGGATGCCTATATTGCATTCCTTGAAGGCCTGCTCCACGAGAACGGCATCGAATTCCCTCGACGTCGGGACGCGTAGGCGAAGTTCGCCCATACCCACAGGGCGAATTTCCATGAATCCTGCTACCGCGATTATGTAGGTATGTAGGTATGTAGTTAGTGCAAATAAACATGATGAGGGCGAATATCTGTGTTGTTTTGCACGCGAAGTCTTACACCTTGCACGATCTTGCATGTGTGGGGCCTGGACAATATTTACACTACTAAAAGGCAATGGAATTGAAACAAATTGAGCATGCACTGGGGTATCTCGAGGAATATAGAAAAAAGGACAAGAAAACCAAGACAAAGGACCTGCGACAAGAGACGTCACCGCAAGCAATGTACCCTTTACTTGCCAACATGCTCCCTCATGCCCTTCGTCCGCAACGTCAACTTTCCAAAGCCCTCGTCAAACGGCAGACCCATATCCTCTACCCCTGATACCGTGCCACTCCCAACACCCTTTCCAGCCTTGCTACCCGTATCGTTGAGCTTACGCCGGAGATCGTCTCCTCCAAAACGTCCACCAGTAGGCATGTCGCTATCAACACTGCCAGGCCGGCTTGAACCAAGACTACCCGTATCATCCGCCAGACTCACCCCGCGACTCCTCATAATATCGGCGCGTAAGCCCCGAACACCTCCTTTCTTACGTTCGGGGAGCTCGTCGGTGCCAGCGCTGCAGACGTAGAGCAGGTATTTCAGGTTTGGCAAGGTGTGACGGATATCCATGACCTTGAGCCCCTGAGCAGCGCAGAGCGCCTCGATATCCTTGTTCAGCAAGAACCAGCCATAGTCGAAGCGGAACTGGGCCGCCGAGCCGCCTCGCGGGAGATATAGCGGGAAGTCGCGGACGGGGTCTTTGAGGATTGAGATCTCGTCGGTGATGTAGCTGCGGCTGCCGCAGTATGTGATGGGGTAGGGCAAAGGCACGCTGAGATAGAACTGCAGATGGTGAGTCAGGAGGGCGACGTGGCCGAGCGCAGCAGACAACGCGTCCTCTTCTGATCCGGCGGCCGTCACGCCCCCACCGTATTCCTCCGCGTTGGGCAAGGAAACCCCTCGGATCTGAAAATGAAGGGGCTTGCCATCGGCCACAGGCTCGATCCTGAAGATGTTGTTAAGATCTTCGCAGATGCGGCGTCTCTGGCCGCGGATACCATCCTTGACCTTGCTGGATCGACCCTTGTCCTCAGACAGCTTCTCAAGCGCACTGTCCATGGCCTGTTCCGTCTTGTACATAAGAGACCGTCCTTCAGCCATCTTTGCACGACGGTCGGCAATGGATGCCTTTAGCTTCTCCATCTGCTCGGAAGCATTTCTCACCGCTCGCTGCTCAGCCGTGACATATTTGTTGGTCAGCTTGAGTTTGTCTCCTGCCTCTTGGAGGTCCACCCGCCCATCTTTGCTGTTGGCGATGATCTCGTCGATCTGCTGCTGAAGCGTCTCTTGTGTGGCCAGGGCATCTTGTATGGAGCGGTCGAGGGTCGATAGGCGCATCAGGGCGTTGTAGGAGGATGTCGGCTGAGGATAGCCCTTCCTCGGCGGGAAGGTCTTGGGGGGGAGACCGAGGGCATAGACGCCGTCGATGAGGTGGATTACGAGGCAATTGGGCGGGAAGGGGGTACCAATAGTGCTCCCTAGGAAGCTCAGCAGGCGCAGGTCGACCTGCTCTTTCAGATGCAGCGCCCATGTTCCTCGTCTCTGGGCCCAGATCTTGACTGTGATCAGAGGTGATCTCAGGGTGGTCGGATAGGCGACGCGATCTGTCTCGAAGAACCGGAAGTCGAAGTTCTAGGAAACCGGAATCGTTCGTTAGCTACCTGGGTGCCTGATGCCGAGCAGGCATGGGCACGCAGCCCGGTGCTCGGACAGATTGGAGACATCCCGAAGCTCGCCTTACCGTGGAGCGCTGCACCGTCTCGCTGACGTATAGGGGTTCTCCGTCATCGTCGACGTGCAGGGAGAAGAAGGCATCGGCGGCGTGACTGTCGATCATGAGCTCGACCTGCTTCTGTCGCGTGACGGGCGTTGCATTGCCGAGGGTTGTGCTCCTCCTGCGGGCGGAGGCCGGGCGCAAGGTCTCGGTGGAGGCAGAGTGGTGCAATTGAGAGCCCTCGCGGAGGGCATCGAGCCTACCGGGCGAGTGCTTAACTGCCGAATCGTCTGCGGTACGTCCCTGGAGCCGGTCAAACCTTAAATTGCGGAAATAGATGCCTCGAAGGTGTCGGAGTCTGCGGTTCTGTGGAAGTAGAAGAGGTCTTGATACTTCTGCCATTGTCGCAGTGTTGAGGGGCAGCTTGAGCTGCAGATGGCAGCGTCAGGAAGGTGGAGCAAACATGCAGCGGCAACAGTGCGTGAGCTACAGCATCATGCCCATGGTGCTGTGGGGACTGTTGACTGTTGTTGTCGTCGTCGTCGAGGAGATGGTGGAAGAAGCTTGGGAACACCGGTACATAGCGATTAGAGCTTCCAACGTTCCAACCACTTCAAAACAGAGCCCCACGTCAGAGGCTCATCACTCAACGCTCAGGGTCCGGAGTGCCTGCAGCAGTCACTGTCACGTGTTTCATGGCTTCCGATTGGCCTAAGCGGCCCCTAAATTACAGGGGTGCTAGGCGTCCTACGCTCTAGGTCCTGCAATGTGACAATGTCACTGGTGATATAACAAACGGATTCTTCCTAGTGTAGATACTTGTCCCCTTTTGTCTTTTTTTCCCGAGGTCCTTCATTATATTGTTTTTACTCTATCTCCTAGTGGGATAAACGCATCTCAGCTATTCTTCATCAGGGCCTAAGGCCGATGTGACCAAAGCAGGAAAAAGGGGCATAATGCTTTGCAAGGGCATCAACATTCCACCTGTCCCAGGTTGAAGGCCTTTTTTGGCCTGGTTGGCCATCCATATTACATCTTGACACCCAAGATGTCAGCTCAGGCTCCGTGTATCAATGTCTGAAGTTCATCGACCATACACATTATCGCACCTCGGAATGCGACGTATCTGGCACTGAGCGATGGGACATCTCCAGGTGGAAGGCTGGAAGTCGGAGTCGTACAAGGAGGCTTGATAATAAGCTTCTGTACAGATGGAGCCCCAGGAAATTCGGAGTACTTCATCTTCCTCTCCGGTGTTCAGTATTCTCACAGCTCGGTCTGAGTTGGATCAACCATGTTCTACAGGCTGTTCCCTCTTTGCCATCCGTACTTTCTTTCTCACTCTACCATCGCGGCACTCTCGTTGGCCCCTCCGATGTATTTGTTCTGTCCTGGTGTGTTTTTTTAGCAGGTGCTCAGAAGTCTCGGAAGGATGCGTGTCTTGATCTTTGGTCAGACGTCAATGGCCGAGGCGAGACTCACTTGATGCGCGCAGCTAACCTCAGAGCCTCCAGGTGTTGCTCGCCGTCCCCTTCTTCCTCCTGCATGCTGTTGCTTGCGTCGACCTCGAGATGAGGTCGAAATCTGGGGTAACATGGCTTGCTTTGTGGGCTGGTTTTGCTTGCTGTTTCATTCGTTGGTACGTATTCGTGTTGGGTGCAGTCTCCCCGTGTTACCCCATTCATGTCATGCGTATGCTTTCCCACCGAGCCATGGAGCGATTGGGCTTCTTCCCAGCCATCTCTCATCATGAGTGCAATTTTCTCATGTCGGTGGTGCTCGCTACAAAACCTCTCCCAAGGGGTAGCCAGCCTTCCTGCTTTTTGGGAAGGAGAACGATTGACATTGGTGCAGACATCATCCGCTTTTCTATGCGACACCTCGAGTTGATCCTGCCTGGCCACGGAACTGGACGCATAGGTCAGTATTCTGTATGGTATCACGGGGCCTAGATACATGTCTGACTCACTGTTGGAAGTCAATTCCATGCGCATCCAGATCGATATCTTCCTCTCCATGATCTGTTGGCCTGTCCTCAGCACCTAGAGTCCCCCCAGGCGGACCTGCGCAGCCGCCATCAATGCCGGTCAACATGTCAGGCACTGGTCCGGTGACTCCCTCAGCAAGACTCGTGAGTCGGGTTGCTTGAAACGAAACTCCAGCATCGCCAGCAGGTCAAAGCGGCTGGAGTATTTCCATGCTGTTTAGCCGGCATACGTTGAGAATAGCATATGAGTCTGCAGGACTGATTATCGGGCGGGGCTGGGACGGTGGGCCTTCAAAGTCGCAATACAGCCCCCAAGCCCAATCCCGATTTCAGAACTCTACGGCTCGCAGTTTGCTTTTTGCCGTCGAACCCGACAGTCTGGGTCATATGCAAGTAAGCCGAAAGGATGCGTCGACCTGTGAGATTGGGTCCTGCAATGCGGCACGGGCGGTACGAGTGTCGCACTGCAGCAGCTGAACAGCAGAAGAGCTGGTGGCTTGGTTCAAGGACTCCTATGGTCTGTGGGCTCCCTGGCGCCCTTCGTGGTGAAACGTATCTCTTTAGTGAGTCGGAGATGGCCAATAAGGTATGGGCGGCATAGAGGGGGAGGGGATTACGAAGGAAATCGCCGTTCACCGCCGGCTTGGTTTTGTTCATTGCCGGGACTGTGATCCTTCGAGCCATCGCGCCACTCCGGAGCTTGCTTTCACAACATGTTTCTTCCTTCTGGGATGTGTAGTATTCCTGTTATGCGTTTCTGTAATCTTCAGCCGTTAGGTAGATGTTATCGCTGATCGAGGAATATCATCTTCATTGCTTCATAGCAGGGAACGCCAACCCCTTTGGCCAGCCCGCTTATAGCTTCAACACAACCGCCAAGCCTATCGTCACGCTCGCCCTGCTGCACCCTTGGGGACAAGAATAAATCCACTGCCCACGTGGGAAATCCCAGACCATAACACATAACTGCCTAAACAACTGTCGCGCTACGTCGCAGTAAGCTCCGCTTCCGTGAGCAACCTCGACGCAGCCTTGATATCCGCGATGGTCGCATTTCGTTGGTCCTCAGTCCCGTAGTAATTCGCCGTAGTAATCACCCTCGCACCCGGCGCCCCTGCAATAACATCCGTTGCGTTTCGATACGCCCTCCCCAGTCCACCACCCGGTAGGGTATCCAGTGCCGGGAAGTACGGCTGCTCGTTCTCCGTCTTCTGGACGCTCAAACAGGTATCGAACTGGACCTTCTCGAAGTCCGCAAAGAAGTCATCGTAGCTCGAATCCATCGCTTGCGCCAGGGAGACGAGTGTCGTGGCGTTGTCCGGCTTGAGGAACCCCCACGGGTCCCGACACCGGTCCTGCTCGCAGCTCTTCGTCACCATCAACAGCGCGTTGAGGCGGTTTGCGACCTTCTGGGCCTCACTCGAGACGACGTTGTCGCCGTACGCCCGTGCCAGGTTGGTCAACTCGTACGGGTCGGCAGATACGTTGTACAACTCCGTCTCTCCGTTGCACCACACCGCGTACGCCCAGTTCTCCTGGTCGCCGATGGTCCGGATGGTCTTGTAGGTGTTGTTGTAGAACGGCGCGCCCAATGATGCAGCGGATGGGGCTTCGATGCCGATGAGGCCCCAGTACTCGATGTTGATGCTCTCCTTACCGTTGCCCTTGCCCGCGGCGGTGACGTTGTAGCTGGTTGGTTCGTGCCACTGGGCCAGGAGGGAGCGGCCGTCGAAGAAAGTCGGCCACTGAGATTCGGGCAGGCCGGCGATCTCGAGGAATGTCGGAGCCAGGTCGAGGTGCAGACCAGGAATGCTGGAGGAAACGCCTTGTGGCACGTTGGGGCCGCGGACGATGAAGGGGATGTTCACGTCTTCGTTGTAGAAGAGAGACTTCCCTCCTGGGACGCGGTGTTGGCCGAGATGGTAACCGTTGTCCGAAGTATAGATAACTTCAGGCGAATTAAAAACGGTTCAATTCTCGATTGTGGTGAAAGTTGGTGAAACTTACTATAAGTGTTGTCTATGACACCCTTCGCCTCGAGCATTGCCACAACATCCTCAACGATTTCATCCACCCCATAGAGTGCTTGCAGCCGTGAGCGGTACACGAAGTCTGCGAAGTCAATAGCCGAGTCATTCATTGGAGACAACCACTTTACCCATCCTGACTTGCCCTCCTGGTACTCGTCCGTTGGATTAAAGTTGGGAGGATGAGGCGCCGTGGCATTGGGGAACAGGTCGAAATGCCTCTTCAGCGGGATCGGTCTAGGGCGGAACCGTTAGTTGCATGGTGTTATCCGTAAGATGACATGAAAGGTATTACCTATGAGAGGGCTTGTTTTGCTGGTAGGCAATGTGAGGGGTGAATGGTGTTATCGCCATGAAGAATGGCTCGGACTGGTTAGTGAGGTAGTCCAAACGATCGAGCCTAGAATTTGGTATGGGTCAGAACAAGATGATTCGTATGTTGAGGGGTGAAACCCTACGCCTTGATCCGTGTAATGTCTGTCTGGTGGTATCCAGGATAGTATACTGGCGCCTCTCCTGTCAAGCAGTTAGTCCTGAGCCCGGAAGCATGTGGGTGTCACTGCCTCAGTGCCACGCAGTTCTATTGGGAGTGACGACTTGCCATTGGTGGAAAACACAGGACTATTGTAATCGTCAATGTAAGGCTCGAGCTACCAGTAATGTTTGTTAGTACCAGAAGTTCCCCAATGTCTTAAGAAAGGGTGCTCCCCCAGGCCAGAATTTCGTATCAACATACAACGGCGTCAACCCAGTCCCAGCCCTTGACGGTCACATCATAGTTAGAAAGTCCATAGCCGTTCATTATCTTGCCGACATCTGATCGGTGATTAGCAAGCATATATGGAGGTAGCCAGAATGAGTTAATAGACTTACACTCCGTCCTGTATCCTGCTGCCTTCAGCCAGTGCGGTAGATAGTTATTGTCCTGGCCTGAGAGTACCCATTTGTTATATGCGCCTCTGTGGAGCGGTGGTATCAGCCCCTGCCTCCATTGAGTAATCATGCGGAGGTGTGACATACCCTGGCTGGACAACATTTGTGATGTTCGTGTTGTGAACTTGTTGTCCGCGGAGTAAAGAAGATCGGCTCGGGCAGCATAGAGCTTGAGTAGTGTAGTGCTTTGTGAACTCGGTACCCTTCGCGAAGAGTTCACGTTGCAGTGATGGCATATAGTCGGTTGAATTGAGCAATCGATCTTGATCATCCGCCATGATGAAGACAATGTTGGGACTTGAGGTACTCTGGGCGTGGCCATGGCGTGTTAAAATGCCAGCCAAAAGGCCAACTACCAGGGAGACTGAAGTGATCATCACGACCGAGAACACCCAGGATTTTCTCGAAAGAGGTTGTTGCCAGATTCTTGGACGTCTTTCCGAAGGTCTGCTCCAAGCAGGACTGGACGACGGCAGTAGTCTCTCCTCCTGGGGTGCGTTGACTGATGCTGAACTTGGTGATGTCGATGCCTCTGCCGCTTGCTTCGTCGTCAACACATCAGAGACGCAGGAGAAAGTGCCGTAGCTGTCATTTGACGACTCGTTTGGCTCCATCGTGGGCACCTATATATATATACTTTTTTCTTCTTCGAGTGGCTGCTCGTTGCTCTTCAATATTGCCCAGCTTAGGACTCAGTGCACTCTTGCTTCAATCTCCGACCGACTCCCGATCTCCAATGCGGTCTTGTGGGAACAATGCCTTGAATACAGCACGCAATAATGCAGGATCATTACGAAGCGATTGGAAAAGGATAACTATCTCGAGTTATTGGATGGCATCATGTTAAACAGGCGAAGTCATGCTGCATTAGAGGCCCATTCAAACCTTTATCCGCCTACCCCGTACCCACACATTGTTAGTCGGAAGTCGGCCCCGCGGAGATCGGCAGTTAGGGGTTATAGGGTAATGACCCACTACGTGGGTATATCTATAGGCTACCTTGAAACTTCCACTATTTGGCACCGGGTCGAATATAGTGATCTTAGGGGTATATCTGACCCCGCCGTCGACAGAGGAAGTACAATTAGTATGGACTGACCTAGTCGTTACTTCACAAGTCCCATCCATTAGGTTGGGGCATATTATGGCTCCTGACCAGATCAGAGGTGATGAAACCAGGGACCCCGGGGCAAAGGAGGACCATGATTGATTTGCGTTGTTTCCTTGGTTCGATGTGGTGCTGAGCAAGGTCCGACATCGTAGATGATCCCCATATTTAAATATCAAGCAGCAAGCACGCAAACTCCAGCGAGACTGACGACGACGACTGCATTAACCACAACGTCCAGACTTATACCCTGGATCTTCATATTTGGGCCTTGGCATGATCTCGATGTGGTCTACGGAGTATCCACCGACTTCCGAGGCCCTGTAGCTAGATGAGCAACGGCTGACAATGTGCTGCCCACACATGACAAAGGCGACAGGGAACACATGTGCGTCCTCAGTCTATGCCAATTGATACACTCGTGACCACCGCCGATTGAAAGTATGTAGATTGTTGGAGTAAAGACATGTGATGTGTAAGCATTATGAATGTACCCCGGTAAGTGAGCGTACATCAATGTGTATAACTCACTTATCGAATGATCGAAGTGCCAGATCTTGGGTAACTCCAAACACGTATGAGAAATCCGGAACCAACCCTTGCGAGCTAGTCCCTAGGATTGATATGGAAGCATCAGGGAGACTCTTCTTGAAACATTGTAACAGAAACCGGTCTTTATCTGCATATGGATATTCGCCATCAATACTGGCTTTCCTTCCTCCCACTCTCATATAAGATCATCGACGCGCCACTATCCGTCTGTACCACTTGCGCCTTGTATCACAAGCATCATGGTCTCTTTGGAGTCATTCACATCGCTCGATTGCGCTTGATGCGGATACATCACAGTAGCGCCGACATGTTGAAGTGGAAGTATGGGAAGCTGTATCTCCTCTGTCTCTGGGCGACAGACTCTAGCGCCCTGCTCTAAGTCTCCTCTCGATTGTAATCTCATAGAGTTTACTGTGGAGGTCCAGCTCTTCTCGCGACTGTGCCATCGATATCTGAGCGTGCTCGTACTGCTCCTTACTTTGGAGACCATTGGGTTCCAGGACATCTTGACAATAAGAGGCCAGCATACCGGTAAGCAAGCGCACAAAATGCCCATCGTAGCTGTTGAGTCCAAATGTCAGCCGTGGAGTACCTTGACTCCGAAGATGACCATAATATCAACGCAGCATCTAGTCATTCTGGCGACTCGGGATATACTGACCATGCACCGAAGACCAGACCTCACTATTGTACCATGATGGCGAGCGTTTATCAGGAAGATATGCTTCTGCAACCCTTACCGCACCCGTTACAATCCCGCTGGAATTACAGAATCAGTCTCGGGATCGTCCTTGGAAGGTAAGAGTGTTCAGAGTATTGAGACTAAAGGGAGGAACTTACAAAGTCCCAAGCAGGAAGATGGTTACAAGGCCGATCTTTCTCTTCAGACTCATCTGTACCTTCCTGACCATATTCGTAGGCAATACAATAATTGCAATATCGAATAGCGCCTCAATAATTCCAGTTGAGAACCAAAACAGGTTAAAATTGAAGCAGTGCGTTGCAGGGCTGAGACTGTTCAGCCAACTCCACTTCACCGGCCAACAATTGAAGATGTCGGCAATCGTGCAAGCGACCCAGAACAGGACCAGCAGCACGCTGAGCACGTAGACCTGCCGGCGGAAAGATGACGAGATGGCGAAGATACGGTTGTACATGAGCAGGATTGAAAGCTTAGCCGGGCATACAATGCTATAGTAAAGGATGGACGAGATCCAGGAGAGCCTGAGGTGCGTCTGATTGGCTGGTGTGTAGACATAGTCGGGATCCGTGTATGCTACTTTGAGCCAGGCTGCGTTTGGATCGATGATGGATGCTGTCGTTTGCAACATATATCAGCGAAATTATCTCCCTGGCGGTATCCGGCCCCCGCTGGGAAGGACAAAGTTGTAACCACAAGCCCTCATATTCTCAGTGACCAACGCAAGACACCTCGTCACTAATCATTCGAACAAAGTGAAGCACTCGTGAGTAAGGACTAAGTAGACATACCAGCTAAAACGCAGATACCTGCAGCCACAAGCGAGGCAATAGCGACTAGTATGAACCAATCGTCCCAGCCAAAGCCAGTGTTCAGTGAAAACCGTGCATAGAAGCGCATACCCACAGCAATAAGAGACAAGGCTATCATGGTGGCGCCCACGGCCGTAGTGATTGTCTCGTCGCTGTTACCACCGACACTGGAGTCAGCAGCCACTTCGGAGTTGCTCATGGTGGCAATGAGTTGGATTTCGTTGCTGTCGACAAACGCCCAGACCCAAAAGGCGGCATTCTACTTGTTGATAAATACTGAGGAATGCCGTCGTCTGACTCGTCTCACCCCTCCAACACTCTCAAGATCAACATGCAGTCAATACTGTTTGCGCTGCGGTCAGCATTATGGCGTGCGGAGACGGCCAACCCTCCACCAGCCTCCAATAAAGGCCTTCTTTGGGGTGTGGATTTATGGTCTAGCTACCAAATATAGGTGTTACTGTGGTAATCGGGGCTATGGTGCGTGATAAAAGCATCTGCTCATGCTAGATTGTGCAAGCGGAGCATGATCATCGACGTCGTAGGCGCGCCGGTCAATCCCACGAAAACACGACTGGCTGGATAAGATGGCCAAGCCAATATTGTATGCATTGTTGAGCTGGTGGGACCCACTGAACGAATGCGATACAACCCTCCTCCTGCAATGAGTGGGTACATGCAGGAGATAAATTTATCGGCCAACCAGGCGCCCATATCCCCACCCAACGACGGGCCAACGTGCTGTTTATACAGTACGTGAGTACACCACATCTACCGGTATATGCGCGTTGCAACATCAACTGCCAATGAGACAGAGGAATGGTGTTACGTAATAATGTACAAGGTGCCCACCAGTGATCGCTAATAACAGTAACGTCAGTGTAGGTAACATTTTCTAGACACCTCCCACCCTCTCTCACCAACATTCACGTCACATCAATCCGGACGGTGACCGTGGAATACCCAGCAGTGCAGCTGCCAGCCATGGGGTCATTCTTGTCAACAAACTCGTTCCCCGTCAAGGGCAGAGTACGTGTTCCCGTCGTATGAGCGCATTTGATGATCAGCGAGAGACTGACTCGGCTTAGACGGTCCTTATCACGGGAGGCTCGAAAGGTACGGGCCTCGAGGCCGGGCGGCAGCTCGCGGCGAAGGGCGCCAACGTCGTCATCGTCGCGAGGGATCCGAAGAGGCTGCAGGAGGGCATCGAGTACATCAGAGCGGGAGCACTCTCGCCAGAGACGCAGCGGTTCCACTACATCAGCGCCGATGTGACTCGCGCCGAGACGTGTGCCAGCATCCTGGCCGAGGTCACGGAATGGAACTCGGAGTCGCCACCAGATATAGTCTGGTGCTGTGCGGGCGCCTCCCACCCAACGCTGTTTGTCGACACCGAGGTATCCTCCTTCCAGCACCAGATGGATGCGAATTACTTCTCGAGCGCTTATACGGCGCACGCCGCCCTGAGGGCCTGGCTCAAACCTGCTACCAAGCCCGCGACCAATGATGGAGACACACAGAGCAAGCGACCTGCACCGAGGCATATCATCTTCTTCTCGTCCTTCCTGGCCCTCTACCCAATCGCGGGATATGCGCCATATAGCCCCAGCAAGGCTGCCCTGCGCTCCCTTTCCGACTCCCTGTCGCAGGAGATGCAGCTCTACGCCGCGGCAAACCCGCAATCTCCGCCAGTGCGGGTACACACGGTCTTCCCAGCCACGATATTCACCGAGTCCTATGAGGAAGAGAACCGCACAAAATCGGACCTCACCAAGATGCTCGAAGAGACGGACGGGGGGCAGACGGCCGAGGTGGTGGCTAGAGAGAGCATCAAGGGGTTGGAGGCTGGACATGAGCTCATCACGTGCGACATCTTGTCGAGGCTTGTCATGTGCAGTACGCTGGGCGCGAGCGCGAGGGGTGGGTTCTGGAAGGGCCTCCTTGACTCGTTCCTGGGGTGGCTGATGCTGATCGCAATGGTCATCGTAAGGGGTGATATGGATCGCAAGGTCAGGAAATGGGGGAAACGCCATGGTGATTCGGGGATGAAGACACAGTGAGTAGTTGTGGGTGTTGCACTTGGGATTGTGTAACTTGACATGGTGATAATCATATGTGAGAAAGCTTTTGGCGAAGCTATACTCCCTAGAATTAGATACCAAGCGTTGGGGAGTGCACAAGGAGGCAGTATATTGACCCTAATCTTAATACAACAACAATAACAACAACAACAACAACTCGATAGCACGATTAGGATGAGCACCACAGTACTCTAGTGCTATGGGGCTTGGTCACGGAGGTCGGCAGGGCCTCAAGACGGATGGAGAGGCAAGCATGCCATGCAATATATGCTGAGTAGGTACTCGCGTGATACATCTACGGCCAAGCCCTTTGTATCATTGTCCAGATCTCCAAAAGTTATGGTCGCTCTGCAGCATCGAAGGCAGATTTTGGGAAGAAAGCAGAGAGCAGGATGGCGGGGTAGAACAACAGCTGAGCCATGTAATAATTACTGGCCTGTAAGGACCATAACCTATTGAGCCATCATAACGGCATTGCCTTGAGGGAAGGAGGCAGGGATGCACTGGTGGGTAACTCAAATTACTTCAGATTGCCAACCCGAGTTGAAGCCGTTGATTCACTCCTGAGGTGCCTCTTCCTGAGTAATGTGATATACGAAGAAGCATATTACCTTCAGGGGGTGATTGAGTGTTGTTGGGACATGAGAATAAATTCCCAGATCCTCTGCCTGCACGACAATCGAAGGATAGGGGGCCCCGGGGGTAGGTAGTTACTAACGAAACCCGCTCCCAACTTTGCCTGAAGGCTACCGCTCATCATCAATAAACAAACCGTTACCAAGAATACTATCACCGAGACAAACACAACCTCCCTGCCGGCCCGACATGTACCACTTCTTCCAAGCCATCCTACTCCTCCTCGCCGCATTTGCGGCGGTTACCAGCGTTCAGGCCGACGACATGTTGTTCTTCGCTCTACCCCCCTGTCACGAATGGGGGGGTTGGCTCTACTGCTCCAACATTGAGCCCGGATACTGCTGCCACGCTGAGCCCCCCTTTTGCGCTAGCGTATCGTGCAACTATTGCAATGGCGATACCCTCGCGGTCTTCCAAAAAACAAACTTGTGTCCTGGTCTTGACCAGGCTAATTATGCTTGCACGCCTACCTCCGAGTCCAGCTGCTGCCTAGCTGCTGGAACGTTTGGCATATGTGCCGGCAGCTTTTGTGAGTATCTTTGAAAGTGTCACGTTCTCATATCTTATTGACTTTCGTCACAGATGCGTCCACCAGCAATAACCATGGTGATGGTCACAGTTTGTTGGGGCCACCCTCGAACACCACTTGTCGCCACCCAGATGGAATGGTCTACTACGATGTCCACGGAGTGAAGAGAGAAATCCAGAACATGACGCTCGAGACATATAGAAAGTCACTGGCTCTATATAACAAGGGCGACATCGAGGCCTTGAATGGGACGCCGGTCTAGACCCATCATCGAAGATCACAGAATTACAAGCGTTAACTCCTGAAATGAATGTGGGCTTTTCGAGACTCCTTGGGACGATTTTGAGCCGATTCGGGACGCCATGCGCATGGAATAACCACGGGGGTCCCGTTGTTGGCCATCGTGCCATCAAGTGAGCATTTGATCACATGTTTATGTTGGCAACCCTTGGGCATCATGAGGCGCTCGAACTTGCGATAAGATACGGGTCACCGTATCTCCTTCTCCCGAGAGACTCACTCCGCGGAGGCGGAAAAATGGACAGAGTTGACCACCCATTGGTATCTCATGTCGTTGTTGTCGAAAGCCTAACTCACAGTTGTCCCTACAGACTTCGAATGTTACTTGAAGCAGCGAGGAGTCCAGCGAGGGTGAGCTGGCCGACGCGGAGATAGCGTAGATAGCAAGTTCCTTGACTGCGAATCGCATCTCTCGGTAGCGTCGCGTATACCTCCACTCTTCTTCGTGGCTTGTTCAGCGGCTCGGTCTCCGTTATCGCGCGGGGGAATTCATGGATGCCCTGTCCCTCCGGACCCGCACGACGTATAAATGGACGACGTGAATGCAGGTACAGATATCTTGCATGAAATATCTCAGGGACGTATTATGTCCTCCTCTATACATACTTGTACTACTAGTAGCCATCAAACTCCATATATACAACACAATAATTTCTCAAAGAAAAGGATCAAAATACAGCGGTGAACCAACTGCATCATGATTGTCTTAACGGGCGCAGAGACCCTCCTGGTCAACGGCAAGATCTTCCAGGCCTCGGGCGTTGCTGGCAAGGACCAACAAGCTACCTTCGCATCAAGCCTTCTAATAGGAGCAGACGGCACAATACGCCATATCGGTTTCGGTGATAACGATGAGGTTATACAAGCAGCCCGTGCTAATGGCTCCAAGGTGCATGATCTCCAAGGCCAGACCGTCCTGCCCGGTTTTTTCGATGGCCATCTACACCTCCTCCTACTAGGCCTCTCCCTCAAGAAAGTTGACCTCGCGCCTTGCAAGGACCTCTCCGATATCCGCCGGACCATCAAAGAATATGCGCAGGCACATCCGGACGTGCCGCGGATCATGTGCAAGTCCTGGATGCACAGCATGACACCTGACGGCGTGGACCACAGCATGCTGGACGACCTGGACCCGCGGCCCATTTTCGTCGACACGAAGGACCTGCATGGGACGTGGTGCAATCAGGTTGCTATCGACGAACTGGATCGGGACTGTGGCATTGGCGCCATGTCTAATCCTCCGGGAGGGACCATCCACCGGGATTCCGAGGGAAAGCTGACGGGGTTGCTTGAAGAGGCAGTGGTCTTTACCATCATCTGGCCGTACATCGCGCGCATTGCAACCCTCGAGGAGCGCGCGGCTGCCATGGAGGCGGCCATTGAGACGTACAATACTGCCGGGTACGTTGGCCTGATCGACATGGCGATGGACCAGGACAGCTGGGATTCTCTATTGTTCCTGAAAGCCCGCCGGCCGGACCTACCCATGCACATTGCGGCGTACTGGCTCATCCGGCCAGCAGACGAGGCGGATTGTCTAAAGCAGGTGGACCATGTCATCGAAATGGCGACCAAGTACAGCGCTACAACATCCCCAGACCTGAAGATCGTCGGCATCAAGATCGTCTGCGATGGCATCGTCGACGCATGCACAGCCGCCCTGTCCGAACCATACACGCACACAGGAAGCACGACAGAGCCGGTATGGACAAAACCCATGCTCCTGCCCGTAGTCCGGAAGGCAGACCAAGCCGGACTCCAAGTAGCCCTCCACGCCATCGGCGACCTGACAGCTCACAACGCCATCGACACCATTGAGGAATGCGTATCCCCAGAGCGGCGACCACGGATCGAGCACCTGGAACTCACATCCGCCGAGGACGCAGCCCGGCTAGGCAGGCTAGGTATAACAGCGAGCGTGCAGGCCGTACACGCCGACCCAGCCATCCTGAGAGCCTGGCCGCGCTTCATCGGGGAGCACCGGTGCGGCCGGGCGTTTGCGTACCGGGAGTTTGCGGATGGGGGCGCGCCGATCGCGCTGGGGACTGATGCGCCCACCGCGCCGCAGAGCCTGCCTGCTAATTGTTATGTCGCAACTACCAGGCGGTCGGCGAGGGAGCCGGAGTACCAGGCGGTGGTGAACGGGCACTTTGCGCTGGGGCTGTGCGAGAGTGTCGTTGCTGGGACTGAGGGGTCGGCTCGTAGTTGCTTTATGGAACATGTGACGGGGAGGTTGGAGAAGGGGATGAATGCGGACTTCGCAGTGCTCGATATGGCGTGGGATAAGAACGAGTTGCTGAGGGCGAAGGTAACGCAGACATGGTTTGCTGGACGACAAGTATTCGATGCTGGGGAGAGATGAAGCCTGTCGAGGATTGTATAGCCCGGCTGGAAGCATATTATATTCGTATGTAAAGCTAATGACTACTAACGATAGATTTCCGAGACCAGCGGATCCTTGTCTTGCTATATACTACGGCAGTGAAGTCGAATTCCTGTATCACATATTTGATGATTAGCAGCTGTGGCATCAGATGTTCTGATATCCCATGCGATACACACCTCGAACGCTGCAACCCAATTTCCAATGACTTCCACATATGATGTACATAAGACGTAGAGATGCCAAAGCTGCACAATCATCTTGAACGAAGCTGGCTCTACTCAGCTGCACCGTGGTTGTCATATCACGAATGTAAGTCAGAAACAAGTGCCCTGTCCGCACCCGCACCATCTCGGGGCGACGCCAAGGTATACTACCAATGTCCATATTGTATCCGCGAAGATCCAGATATAACACTCGAAGTATCGACGTCACTAACCAGAATCCCACGCGCGGAATAAGGAGCAGGTGAACCAGGGACCCAAGGCAGCTGCGGCGTGCCGGAAGACTTTCTCCCTCTGCCATGGTAGCAGGTTCCGTTCGAGATAAGCAAGTTGATATCGGCCATCGTTCCATCCAGCAGACGATTATGCTCCTTCGGGGAGGAAGACGCTTTGATATCAACGATGGTAAAGGGACATAGGGTTAAGGTTCCAAGGAACAATTGCTTGGAGAACGTGGAACTACCAGGCCGCGACATATTCCGTCGGCAAGGTATCACGTAGCGCATGTGGTGCGACAAGGTCTTGCTGGGCGTATTGCCTGCTGCAGCTTCCCGGCCTAATGTTGAGCTTCTTCTGTAGCTTGTAGATGCATGTGGAGGCCGAGATTTGGGCTTGGAAGCACCCAAAGTTTCAGCAGGGCCAACTGCTCACTAAGAATCATCATTGCCGGCAGCAGGTGACGCTGGAAGCCGGGCATACTGGGTAGCCTGGGGCTGGGATAGTATAACGCAGTACATAAGCGTGGCAACAAGGAGGTGATCTTGTGACATACGTAGCACCTTAGTAAAGAAGCTGACTTATGGATGGACGTATTTGGTATTGTACCATGCTCAACTAGACGCGATAAACGTGTTATTATAAGCATGAGGAGGAACTTCCACGGCACATAGCATAATGTTAAATTTGACCGATGTATGTATCGAGGCTTTCAGCCAAGTTCATAAAACTGTCGTGGCCAGATGTTCATCGCAGTCTTCAGCCCCTCTACCACTGGGAGACCAGCATGCAGTGTCCTCTCATCGCCGGTGCCGTTTGTGTGCAGGTTGACCCAGAACAGTGCATTGCCCTTGACCGGCCTGAATGCTAGGCCCCCATCCTCATATACCCGCCACGTAGGATCTGCCTCATCCCATGACTTGGGTCCGGCATGCCCCAAGGCCCTTTCGTATTCAACATGGCCTGGCTGCCCGTTGATATGGGGAAAATACGTCTCTCCGCCTGTGCAGTTGTCCTGCAAAAAAGCAAAGAAACTGGCGACCCTGTTGAAAGTCCGCCTCGATCCATCATATGCCCTCTGCGGCGTATCGTACCAGTCATGATGGACGTTGAAGTGTTGGCCGGCAGTGTACCGAACCAGCTGAGGAGGCCCAATCTCATCCCCGTCGCGCAACATGGTGCCCATGAACTGCGTTGCCCGGGCCAGCACACACTGCACAGTCGGGTTGCGTAACGCGAGGCTGGCGGAACTGGAAGTGCGATCAGGAGTACTGACCTTGCGGCCGTTTGTGGTGACTGTCGACGGCTTGAAGAGAGACTCCGCTGCTACGAGCAGGGCATCAATCTCGTCAGTGTGCAGGAAGCCGTGGATGTAGATGAGGAGTGGATCAAGAGAGAAAAACTCAGTGTGATAGGCAGAAGGTGCACAGATGGGTGTGGTGGCCTGATATTTCAGAGACCGAGTTTCTGAAGGGGCGAGGAAGGGAAAGTCAGGGATAGGGAAATCAGTCACGAATGACATGAGCTCTAGATGTGACTCGAGATCGACAGTGTACGAAACTGCGAGGGCGACGACAAGTACTCCAGCAGCACCAAGGCAGGCCGCTTTCGCGATAGACAAGTAGGCCATGTCGGTTTACCGTATGTAAGCTGTGGGAGCCAGAGGATCCGATGGGAAGCTCGAGTCGAGCCCTTGCAACCGTTCATAGTACGACGGCTGCGAGGATGCCAGACTTAATTATCTCGTGGAGCCCGTGGACGAGGTGTCCACCTCCAGAACCGGGCCGTGTCACCTCCATGACCGTGCCATGATACAGCTGCATTTGGTAGTAGAGGAAGTCGAGGTCCGTCCTCGAGCCGTCGATACCACCACATTGTTGCACCCGGGCATGGTATGCAGTCGCGATAGAGTGAAGAGGGGGGCTCGGAATGCCATACCGTTGGCCGTTTCGATTACACGTGCAGCTTGCACGCGCAAAGCGGTACGGAGTCCATCCACCAATCCGAGAGTTATCCTCGACTTGGGCCCTTTGGTATGGTGATTACCACACGAAGTCGGAGCCCTAGTGCATACCATACATAGTACTTAAACTCACAGTATGTCTGCAGGTTGGTTGTTCATACATACCGTACTTGCGTGTATGTACTGTAGTTATATCGACCCTGTACCGACCATCCAGTCTCCACCACATCTCCACCACTCCACCACCATCGGTAAGTAAATGCCCAAGATTACCCTTGGGACTCAGTATCTTCCACGAGACCCCTGTTCACACCGTTGAGGGGTTCCACAAGATGTCGAGATCCTGGGGATTTAAGGTTTTGTGTTGTATCACCTTTTTCAAGGACATGCCGGTATGAACATGTCCGCTTTGTTCCTGAGTCCTGAGTCCTGCCTCTGTTCCATGTGTTCTTGATATTCTTCCAACTGAGCATCGAAACACAACTCCGGAAACCAGCACAACAGAAGCACTGACGTCACTGCCGGCTGGTGAGGGGCAATTTGTTCCATATACATGCTATATACCTAGCATAGCGTACATATATCACCACAATTCCGGTACTACCTAATCAGTGAAACGTCCCCGGTACGCAAGACATCAAACGGAGGCTCAGCTCCTAGAGGTTATCATTGTCCACTACGTCGGCGCGAACGGTGAAGTCATAATACTAGATATACTGTGAAAGTACCTAGGTATAATGATATGTAAGGTACCTTGGTATCCTCGACGAGGATGCACATACTGGCATACACACATACCACTGTTTTTGAGTCACTGCAACTTCTGACAGGATGGGATCCTAGAAGACCGAAAGCCACCGGTGACATGTGATGTCAGCACGACTTTGACCTGCAGTATTTCACATTCCACAGATCCAGGTTCAGTTCGAAAGACGCAATGGGCGTCGCGGACCTTGTCGTCCGGACCGAGCAACTCGATACCTACATAATACTCCCGTCACTTGGTACGTAGGTCAGCTTGTACGCCGCAGTCTACTGGTAGCTACCTCGGTATCTTTAGCTATCCAGGTAAATCGAGATACACTTCCAGCACGGCTTGACAATATCCTGGGGAAGCTGCACGCTGACGTCGGCACGAGGCAGCCTTCTTCAGCCGTCGGATACCAAAGTTACGATATATTTCAGGGTTTGTTCGTAGAGAGAGTAGCACTGGGCTTCGAGCTTTGTATTCGTGGGGAGTGTTGCAGAGCATGGGGCCTAAAGAAAACGAAGTCAAAAATATATATTTGCTGTTGGTTAGGCCTATTCGTGATCACGGTCACAACGAGAAATAATCGTAGGGTAAGTCCTTTCAGTTGATTGTATCTAGCGAAGGAAGGAAGGAAAGAAGCTATCTATAGGTTAGAAGCAAAGGCGTAGAAAGGTAGGTAGGATTCTACTAGTCCCCCTAAGGCAGTATAGATTATACTACCTTCTGTATTAGGCCTACGCCTTCAACCTACTAGTTATTCTATACTAGTAGTCTTCTCTATAGTGATAGCCTCGTTTCTTTCGCGCTTTCCTCGCTACTGATTAACCTCTTTTCTCGTCGCTATTTATCGACGAATTCGTCGACGAAATCGTTAATATTTCCCTTACTGAATCGCTTACCTGATCGATAGTTCTAATTACTTTAAATAGCTACTATAGTAACCCTTCCTCGCGCCTATCTATCGTATATACTATCGCGAATCGCTCCTATATTCATCGATCTTAATTCGCTTAGAAATCGATCGCTTCGAAGGTATCTAATCGCTTCGAAGGTATCTATTCGTATATACTATCGTGCCTTTTTCCTTCGCTCTTTTAGTCCCTCTTGATGAAGCCCTTTACCTTTACTATTAACTCGTTACTATTAATTAGGCGTTCTAAGGCTTGATTCAGTAATACCTTCATTATAGTATTAGTAGGGTTATTAGTACTATTTATCTACCTGATCTTATAGATCTTATAATATTTATATAATTGATAAAGGGATATAATATCTACTATTAACTACTTCTCCTTTATTATACCTAACTTGATAAAGTATTTATAGAGGAAATAAGAATTAGTATAAATAATTAGTAGGATTATAGGGAGGTCTAATTAATCTATAATTATTTATAGGGTTAAGGCAATAATAGCGCTTAAGTCGAAGCTATTTACTATTCTATAGATTTTAGAAGCAAGAATACTTCTTATAACTCTTTTATACTTCATCGAAGACTAATAAATTATATTTTCTCTTATTTAGTATTATATACCTTCGTCTTCATTCGTTATTATCTCCTCTATGATTACGATTATAAAACTAATCTAGCTACTTAGGTTATAATTATTAGTAAAAGAGCTATCTATAAAGATAATTAGTTTAGCTTTTGATAGGTCTAAAGTAATATAGTAAAGCCCTTACGAAGAGTATTTTATTTACTACTCTAGGTAGTAATTAAGAAGCTTATAATCCTTTACTTTAGGGTTCTATATTTAGGTAGTAATAGAAAGGTTAAAAGTAGCCTTAGGCTAGTAAATCGATACTAGATAGGCGCTCTAGGCTTGCTATTCTAAATACCTTTAGGTATAATTAGGTACCTTTAGGTCTACTACTATAATCTTTATCGCTTAGCCCTTCTAGTATATATCGATTAACTCATTGCTTTATATTATAACCTTAGTACTATTGAAATCAAGGGCTATTTCTAGGGATAATATAGTTTTTAGCTTATATATTAGCTCTACCTTCTAAACCTACTTTTCTTTTATTACTGAAAATGCTTCTATTCTAATTATTAAGGTATTATCTATCTATATTCCTATAATACTAAAGGTATCTTTACTACTAGTAGTAATTAGAAGGCAAAGGTTATAAGTAGAAGTATTTATTCCTAGCTTCTTATAGTAGTAGCAATAATATATATTCTATTAGTGAATACCTGCTTTAGCGATACTATATAGTAGCTTTACTAGCCTTATAATAGTACTAAGGGGATATTGAACTTCTAGCTCCCTTAGAAGGCTTATGAGAATAACCTATACTAGCTATGATTTCGATTATAAGTAGGCTTAGGTAATATCCCTTAATTTAACCTTTATACCTATAGCTATTAGGGTAGGAGCAAGGGCTATAATAATATACTAGCTTACCTATTAGATCATAGGTGATTAAGTGAGGATATTCTCCTTTCTAGTATCATTATAGCCCTAAATGATTAGCTGCGATTTTTCGTATAGCTTTTTAGTCTTGCCCTTGATTTCTTATACTATATATGCCTTAAATAGTCTATAGGGCCTATAGGTCTTCTTACTATATTATTCGAAGCGAAAGATACTATAGGCGATAAAGTTATTGATCTCCTTTATATTAGATTCTTCGAAGGGGTCGCCTAGGCTATTAATTATACTATTATACTTCAACTTCAGTACTAACTTATAGTTTTCTTTCTCCCTTTAGGTGATGAAGATAGTAGGTATAATTGCTGCAGGTATAGTTACCTTTAGCTTATTCTTCAAGCCCTTAGGTTAGCTTTACTTTCAAGGCATTTAAGGCATTATATTAGGTATTATAGGCCTAGGGAATACTACTAGTAGTAGCTCTCTAGATACTACTACCCCTAGTACTATAACTACTATAGGAATAGCTTCGTCATCTTCGCTATAGTAGTATAAGCGAATAAATATTAATTAGAACTTTATAAGGCTATTAAGAAGGTCGAAGGTAAAGTTATAGCCCTTAATAGCGAGCAGTTTATATAGTCCCTATTAGCCTTCTTTTTCGTACTAAACTTATACCTTGCTCTAAAGCAATAGTACTATCTAGTCATCGATATCAGGGCTATTTTAGGTAGCTATAGCTTCGTTTACCTAGTATTCTACTATAATCTTTCGTAAGGCTTATATCGCCTTCGCAATAGCTTCTACTTATCATAGTATTGATAGAGAAGGTAGCAAATCGAGGTTGATCCTTAGGAAAGCACTAAATATAAGTAGTATAGGTACTAGGCTATTAGGTCCTATTATATTATTAATAGTCTTAATAGCTATCTAAAGAATAGCCTCGCTACTAAATATACTTAATAACTCAGTATAGATAATCTCAAAGGTATAGCGAAGAGGGCTATAGTAGTATTCAACCTTACTTATCGACTAGTATGCCTCTATAGGCACCTATTTATAGGTAATACTTATAACCTTTGCTTCGTTTCTAAACTCCCCTGAAGCAAAGTTTATACTAGTATTATAAACTAGCTAGTTAGGTAGGCTAAGGTATATATCTATCTATATTATTCGTAAGGCTTCCTATATATCCTTTACTAATAGAGAGGAAAGGAATTATACTACCTAGAACGATATCGAGGAATCTATTATATAAAGCACTAGCCTACCTACTAAATATATTATATCGATAATAATCTCGTAGTTAAAATTATAATCGTCCTTCAATATAAACTTGAATCATCAAGGGGTAAGGCCTTTTATCTAGTAGTAGTAATAAAACTTCGTAATAGCCTTGAGGGCTATTTAATCGATATTATAGCCTATATTTATTAGTAGGCACGAAAGCTATTCGATAGCTAGGTATCTGAATCGATGATATAGGTAGTATAGCTCCTTTTCAGTAAAGAAGGCGCCTATAGCTTTAGCCTTCGTGATGAAGAACTATAGGTATCCCTATTTCCTAATTATAGGGAATATTACCTCTTTCCCTTAGCTATTATTCTTCACTAGATCATCTATAGTATTTCGAAAGAAGATACCTAGGTAGTCTATATCCTAGATATATAGAAGAAAAGGTATAAGGGCCTTTACTATATAGAAAATAATAAGGCTAATAAGTAACTCAACTTTGATAGTACTGAATAATAATAGTTATATACTTTTACTAAACTTGATTATAGCTTTACTAGCCCTCGAAGTATTTATCTTTATATTAGGATCCTCGTAGTATAAGGTAAGATATTGATTATAGCCTATAGTAGAGAACTCTATAGCGCTTATATTAGGTATAATGCCCTGAAACTTCAGCTTCGAATAGCGACCTTCGAGGGTAAACTATAAAGCTAGAATAGTAGTATCCTTATCGCCCTTAGTCTCGCTATCCTTATCGCTAGTAATCGAGTATATAAATACTATATCTATCAAATACTCTACTACCTTGCATTCGTCCTTATATATACTCGCTTTGCCTTCCTTATTATCCTAGTTCTTATCCTTATCGTCGAAGCTATAGGCGACCTTATAGCCTTCGTAATTAGCTAGAAAAGCTATAAAACTCTCTTCTATAGGCTATTTATCGTTATAGTTATAGTATATTAAGTACTAGTCCTATAACTTCTAGTATTCCTCTAGTATATACTTTATTGACTAGTAGCCTTCCTTTCTATATATAAAGTATTTTTTTTTCTACTAGCTATTGCGAAAACCTTGTCCCTAGGGGCCTTAGGATCTTCTATTGAAGCTAGTATTCTAGTAGCTTCAGCCTTAGAAACTACTAAAACTACTACTATTTTACTACTAGTTATTATTATATCGATGATCAAGGTAGTAAGTATTATTAATATATATAGAAGAGGTATTCTGAAGGAACTAGCCTCCTATCTAGCTACTCTATTCTAGGGCGAGTTCAAGGGAAGAATATAAGTCTTAGAAGAGTTTCTTGCAAGAGGAAGCAAGTATATATAAAGTATATATGAACTCTAGTATACCCTAGTAGGCCTAAATTATCGTTATCTAAAGGATCTTATCTCTAGTATACTTAGGTCCTAGGGCTTACTAGTATAACTATAATTTATCTAGTATTATCTAAAGAACTTCCTAGGGGTATTTATTTATATTATCCTTATCGTTTCGTAGGCTATTAAATGAGGTACTTATCTAATCATTATAGTACTATTAATAATTCATATTAGTCTTGAAATAAGTCTTAAGCTTCATATAGGCTATAGCGAAATCATCGAAGCTACTTATATAGTATATATAATAGATCTTAGTATAGCTAGTAAGAATATAGAGTAGTATAGTATAAAACTAATCTAGTTTAATACTACTATAGTAGTAGATAGTTATAAAGATTCTTAACTTATCATCTAGGAGATTATATAGTTTACTAGTCTATTTATTATCTTTATCCTATACCCTTATAAAAGCTATAATCTTCTCTACTTCTAGTAGTCGATTAAGTACTAGACGAGGGGGAAGGGTCTTATATAGGTTATACTAAGGGTCGAATAAGTATATTACCTCTAGTAGTATTATTCCTTGCTATTGATTATATAGTATACTTACTGATTTATATTATAGAGGAGGTTAGCTATAGCCTAACTATAGCTAGGGTACCTAACTATATTATAAGTAAGAGTACTAGGCCTAGTAGTTACCCTATTAAGGGGGAAGCTATACTTAAAAGTTTAGTATTACTATTAGTAGTAGAGCCTAAGGCTCGTTTAGTAGTATTATAAGTAGTAGTATAGACTATATTACTAGCCTTCTTAGGATCTCGAAGGTTACTACTAGTATAGTAGTAGGTTATATATATAGCTATAGTAGTATTACTAATCTATAGAAGTTAAAAAGGGATATCTCTATGCTTTTAGCTAGGATTAGTAGCTATTCGAATTCTATAGTAGGAAGCAGCTTATCTAGATAGCTTTAGCTAAGTTATAATATAGTTACTAGGTTTAGTATTACTAGCTTCAAAGGTTCTTCTTTCTTAATTTTAACTTTAATACTAGGAAGGAGCTTAGTCTTCTTCAACTCCTTTAGAGGCTATAGGGGGTATTCCTCCTTCGTTAGGAGCTCTATAAGTTGCTTCATGAAGTACTCTTAGTTTAGCTTAGTATAGATTCCTTGCTCTCGTAGGAAGGTCTTTAGTTCCTTCCTCTACTCTAGGTGAATCTTACTGAATATATCTTTAGTCTAGTTTATAAACTCTATATAAAATTCATCTAGTAAAGCTCTTCCTTCTAGCTTCTATTAGTAAAAGGTCTCGATAACCCTTGCTATATATATAGTTAACTATTACTGATTTAGGTTATACTTATCGATAGGTATATACTAGCTTTCTAGATCGACTATAGCCTATCTATTATTACTTACTCTTATATTCTCGTATACTTATATAACTTGCTTTTCAGTTAGAGTCGAAGATACTTCGCTATAGGTATTACTATTAGGGTTATCCTCTACTATTATAGTACTAAAGGTAGTTATTATTATATAAGGTAGACTTTCGTTTTATTATACTTATCGACTAACTACTAGTTCGTCTAGACTATTCACCTATAGATAGTAATCGCCTAGAATTACTATATAGTAGACTTACTTCTACTAGTCTTTATACTTATATTCTTTTTCTCTAAAGTATTCAGAGGTCGAAAAATATATATAAGGTTTATAGGAGAGTTTATAAGTTTATAGGAAGGTTTATAAGTTCGTAGGAAGGTTTATAGAACTATAAGGTTTACTATAGGAAGGTTTAGGGAAAGAAACTCGTATAGATTCAAGGTTTCTAGGTAAAGTTTATTAGTAGGGTTTTGATCGCTATAGGGAAAGTAATAGGGGAAAGCTTTATTACTGCTATTCAAAGCAGGAAAGGTAAGGTTTATAAGGGTACTACTTTAGGAAGTAGCAAAGGTTTATTATTTGTTTTATATAATAGAGTATACCCTTAGGTCGTAAGGTCTTTTCTAGCTAAAGCGAACTATCGCTAGGCTTTTCAGGTCCTTCTCAACGAAGTAAACTATCGCTTCGCTTCGAAAGGTTTCCTTTCGATAGCTATAGGTTAATCTCTATCGTCGATAGTAGCTACGAGTTATCGCGCTTTCTATAAATAGCTTCAATCGTAGTATAGATCTTATTGCCTCGAGGGTGAAATCGTAGCTATATACTAGTCTGAACTCGCCTTTTCGATCAATAAGAGCGATCTACCTCTTCTAATCCTAGCTATTAGAGATTACCTATATAATCACTGATTAGTATTAGTTAGGCCTATTCGTAATCATAGTTATAACGAGAAATAATCGTAGGGTAGGTCTTTTCAGTTGATTATATCTAGCGAAGGAAGGAAGGAAAGAAGCTATCTATAGGTTAGAAGCGAAGGCGTAGAAAGGTAGGTAGGATTCTGCTAGTCCCCCTAAGGCAGTATAGATTATACTGCCTTCCGTATTAGGCCCACGCCTTCAACCTACTGGTCATTCCACATTTGCAGTATATATCTGGAATCAAAACAGATATAAGCAATTTCACATAGAGTGATATAGAGTAGACGGGTGTACCAGGCACAGAGAGGGTTGATTACCTGTTTGAAGTACCTAGGTACCTACACTAGGTAGGCACCTGGGCAGGATGCCGCAGGTATCAAGTTCCGGATGCCAATCCGAAAAGTACCTAGGTACTTACGGATCTTTTTCTTTCTTCTGGCGCCTGTCTAGAAGTTACGAATGACGCGGTTCGATACGTCATGAAATGATGCCCCACATGCCCCACCTGGCCCGCCAAATACCTCGGGTGATTGGCTTGTGGCCGCAGCCTGCAGGATACCTAGGTAGCTAAACAAGGCCTCCTTCGAGACTTCCAGGGTTGGTTAGGTGGGCTGCTGGGCTGTCGGCTATTGTCCAGTTGACTTTGGGCAGCTGTTGCGGTCCTGTGCCTCCTGTGCGCCAGACTCACCAGCTAAGCTGCCGCCGAGAAACCCGGACAGCTGCAACAACAACCTTGGAACCTTGGAACCACGTCCCTTGACCCTCAGTCTGCACCTTGGAATCGCCTCACCTTGCTTGCCCCATCTCCATCTCGCAGAAACAGCGTTCCAGACGGGACCTTCCACGACAACCCCCCAAGAGGAAAGACAACCAACCTTGCCGGCCCAGACCGTTCCATTTCCGTGTTTCCTTCCCACTTCTGATCCGCTGTGCATCGAGGACGTCTCTTCCATTCCCTCGTCATCGATTTTTCTCGCGGTATTGCCCCTCTAATCCTGTACCCAACTACGCCGCCGCAACGTTCTGTACGCCTGCGTGTGCCCTCCCTGTCTTGTCACACATTACACATCGCAGATAGCAGCAGATAGCACTTCCTCGCAGTCAGTCGACGGTTCTTCCATCGAGGAGACGGCCAGCAACTCCGCGACAAGCTGCAAGCTACCCCCATTGGCTGCCACGCGCCAGCACCACCCTGGCAAGCAAGCTTCAGCAACCGAGCAGACGCGGTTTAGCTGATCGGCGGTCCTGCCGTTCATCATCATTACTTCCGGCCAATCGACCGACCCGGCCCTGACGCTCTGACGTCCTATCCCACAAGCTCGACGTCGTGACGCTCGACCTTGAATCAGGAAGCCCGGGGAAAAGAAGGCGGAAATACAACACAGACGAGATAACCGACACCTTAAACAACCTCGACTTGGCTGCGTGAGCTTTGGGCATCCCGACACCTTTTTAAATTGTCGCGTCTATCATATGATGAAAGTTGTGATGCAATATTGCTGTCTCTGTCTCATCCTCGTCCGCTAAAAAAAGAAGCGAAATCGAGAGGCACCAGAAGAGCCCTACCAACCTGCCCAGCCTGCCTACCTAGGTACCCCGGGCCCTGGCCTTACTGAAACCTACTACCGGAGACAGAGCAGTCTGAAGCCGGACGGGTACTTCGTCATAGCTGCCTTGCCACCAACCACAAGCCTTACTTTGCCTCGCCCGCCTGCGACAGTGCAATTTGATTAGACGCTGCCTTGGTTTGGGCACCTCTTCTTACGTACCGACTTTTCTTACCTCATACCTACCTACCTACCTACCAACCTAAGGTACCTCACACCAGACCTAGGTACCAGAAAGAAAACCTAGACCGGCTCCCTGGTCCTGATCTGTCCTGCACTGTACCGTTACCTGCCGCGCCCTAGTACTGCTGCTTCTTTCCATCACGACCTCAACCTGCGACCTCTATACTGATTCCGCCGTTGGTCTCCTCCCTGAATACCCATACCATACCACTACATTCCCCCTTATCCTTCCTATTCGGCCTCATCACGACCCTCATACCAGCTCTCTGCTCAACTGTAGGTCTCCCTCCACCCTCGGTTCGGCCCAGAACTCTGCATGTTCTACCCCTCATCGTCACCCACAAACCTGACAGCCCTACCGCTATCAACGTCACCACTAATACTGACCATACAAAATCAGGAGTCGACCAACCTTCCTACTCCTTCGTTGCAACCCCCAAAGTCCGCTTCAGGGGTCCTCGTTCCTCATCAGCTCCTAGATACCTCCACAGCCCGCCTGATCTCGATTTCCCAAGCCATTTCTCACCAGCAACCATTTGGAAGGATACCACCACCAGCTTACCTCGATTTCTAAGCAAGCAATAGCATTGCAGAGCACACAAACCTTTTGTCTGCCAGTCTATTTCGCTTTCACTTTGACCAGTCTTTGTCTAGTGAAACACTGCTTGCCCATCATTGCGAGCAGGGGATCATTATTTGTGTTGCCCCGATCGGGATTGTTTTGCAAGAGTGCATGCTATCTACGAAACCAGAGAAGAACTTGACATCATCGGTCAAAATGTCTACAATACAACAACTCAAGAACTTTATCCGCCATGGTATGCTCCTTCCCTCAAACCAAACCGATCCTGTCTTACCCTATCCTTCCCTTCCATACGGGCCCGCGCTACTAGGGTGGTTGTCTCACCTCGCGTCACCGAGACTGTTCGTTCTACAACAATGTTCCCCGACTGACCATCTCGATAGGCAAGCAAGCTCGGGTGAATAACAACGCCGACGACGCGCATAAGAAAAACGAACAGTCGCCTCCAAGCTCACACCCAGCCCCAGTACCCAACAAGAACATGATCCCTCAGTCTGAGCCCGGTTATGGCGCCGCGGTCGGTAATCAGCATGGAGTCCTCCCGGAAGCGTACTCAACCGCCCCTGGCGATGAGCAGCACCGGGCTGCTCGAGCCGAGGGTGTCGCTGCCAACCACGTCGAGGACCAGCAAGCACTGCACCATGGCAACTCAGGTACCAAGAATAAACAGAGGATAGACGAGGCTGCCAAGTTGGTCGCCGAGGAGAACGCGAGCCGGAGCAAGTTTCCTAGGTACGCAGGCCTAGAGAGGTGGGAGTTGCTCGAAAAGATGGGCGATGGCGCGTTCAGCAATGTGTACCGCGCACGCGACCTGGAGGGAGATGCCGGCGAGGTGGCCATCAAGGTCGTGCGCAAATATGAAATGAACAGTATGCAGGTAAGCTCATCCAACACAACGGCGGTCTGCAATCTCCGTCCTTCTCAAGCAGACCGACCATTTCCTCTGTCCCCTTTCACACTGATATGTCGTGAATTTCCTTTCAAGTCATTTCTTTTGCCAACGTGGAGGGTTGCTTAGGGCCAAAAACATCTCCATCCGGACTTCAAACCAAAGGCTCCGAAAGCCGCAGAGGTGCGAGTGATTCTTTTATTTTACTCTCCTTTTGATTTTTTCATCCTGATCATCTTCTCTATTCCTCTGCTCATTCTGACACTTCTCGTCATCGTCGTCCTCCGCAAGTGTGGTGTGGACTTGACTTTCTACACATGTGCAGAAAACATAGGGAAGATATCCCTTGCAGAGGATTAGGACAAAACTGACACGGCGTGCAGAGAGCCAACATCCTCAAAGAGGTGCAAATCATGCGACAACTGGACCATCCCAATATCATCAGACTTATCGACTTCTCCGAGTCTAAACAATACTACTACATCATTCTCGAACTTTCACCTGGCGGCGAATTGTTCCATCAAATCGTCCGGCTCACCTATTTCAGTGAGGACCTTTCGAGGCACGTCATCACTCAGGTGGCCAAAGCTCTGGCGTATCTCCACGAAGAGAGGGGTGTGGTTCATCGGTAAGTTATGGCTTCTCGTCCTTGATGCTTGCCCAAATCCCCCCTGTTGTCCGTTGCTCCCGGACCGTTTCACCTCATATCATGGCCATCATGATGGACGGCTGTTTTGTCCAAATCGGGATGTTCGCACCCGAGGCTCGGCCGAGTGACATCACCGGTCAGCTTGCAGCACACCAAGTCCACTAACCCCACTAAATCCGCCACATTGCCCCTGAAGCATGGCATGTCAAGCTCCCCGGACTTACATTTACTGACGTAGCCCAATAGTGACATCAAGCCGGAAAACATACTTTTCAGCCCGATACCTTTCGTTCCCTCCAAGAACCCTCAACCAAAACAGCCTGGAGATGAGGATAAGGTCGAAGAGGGCGAGTTCATCAAGGGTGTCGGTGCTGGTGGCATCGGGCAGATCAAGATCGCAGATTTTGGCCTTTCCAAGGTCGTCTGGGACAACCAAACCATGACACCCTGCGGTACTGTTGGTTACACCGCACCCGAGATCGTCAAGGATGAGCGGTACTCAAAGTCAGTCGACATGTGGGCCCTGGGCTGTGTATTGTACACGCTGCTGTGTGGCTTCCCACCCTTCTACGACGAGAGTATAGAAATCCTCACCGAGAAGGTTGCGAAAGGTCAGTACACGTTCCTGTCGCCATGGTGGGACGAGATATCATCGTCCGCAAAGGATCTCATCTCCCATTTGCTGGCCGTCGACCCGGAAAAGCGATATACCATCCTCGAATTTCTCGACCACCCCTGGATCAAGGAAAGTGAGACACCCGGCCTTCAGAAGAAGCCTAATGTCACGCCTACTGGCATGCTACGTGCTTTCGACTCCACTAAGTTCCAGGATGGCGACAAGCGGTATGATTTCCGATCACCCGGTGCCGTCAACCTCCGTGAAGTCTTCGATGTCGGTTATGCTGTGCACCGTCAAGAGGAGGAGAACAAGCGACGGAAACAGATGGGCACCAAGACTGCTGGTATCTCTCGCTTGGCTGGATTGAACGAGTCGGATGAAGACGACGAAATGCCTGACGCCGTCGACAACCGCGAATACGTACACAAGCCTGGCAACGGCACTTCAGCCCTTGAGCAGAGCATGAAGAACACTCAAATTAGTGCTAGCGAAAATCGCGGTCGAGAGCGAGAGAGACGTGCGGCGGCAGAGCAGAAGGGTTATGGCCAACACTCGGCGGCGGTGACAGCGGCCGCGAGGCAGCAGGTCAAAGATCGCAACCGCCAGAAGGGCGCCTTCGAGCTCAACCTGGACGGCGCCACGTTACTGGGACGGAGAGGACTGAAGCAACCTACACCGGGAGCGGCATAGGAGCCCGAATCTCGGAACAGTGTTTACTCCGAAACGTACAAGGGGGGGATCGGTCATCCGGAGCCCCAGGTCTCGGAAATCGAGGTCATAGAGACCGATATGCCAGAGGGTGCTGGGGTGGAGATGGTGGAAAAGGATAAACAGTGCATCCAGGCTGCTGGAGCTCCTTGACCTCTTGATGATATCCCATGGATCGATCTTTCTCGTTAGTTGAAGCGAGGTGAGGAGAACATCCGGTCTGACTTGGGCATTTGTATGAAACTTATTTTCTTTTCATCAGCCTTGCTGCTGTTGGTAGTTGGTACGGAGCTCACGGGGGGTGGTCAATAGCATGAAATGGTCACAACGGGTGCTAGAAAGAGGGACGTTATTGTCCACGGTTTTATGCTGTCCCTAGTACACCGGCATTCGCACGCATGGAGTTAGTGGCAAATGTTATTTCAGGAACTTCACTTCGGAAACCAGCGTCCGATTCGATGCCGTGCCGCTTGATGCCGAAATTATCTGCATCCGGATGGTTAATCCCTCGCCCAAGGACCGGGGCCCTCCAAAACTGCCACGGCACCTGGCCGCCGGCCTCGAGGCAGCGAGCAGTACATGGTTCGCAGCGACATTGTTCAGATCCGTGATGTGGTGGGATCCCAGTTGATAGGTGATAAGTTGGACATGGGTAGAAAAGGGCTGCACAACCTCCGTCGCCGTCTCGACATCCCCACCGCCCGGCTTCTAAATGAAGAGCTTCGAAGCTGGCACATCGTGACTCATCATCTCGTTTGCGCGGTCTCGATGGCTAAGATGCTGCTACGCATGCACGTACCGCGGGCGCGACGCGCATGCAGCGATCCTATATGCGATGTGCCGCAGCTGATGTCGAGGACTTACACGACTCGGCGTTTTTGGGAGTCGGTCTTTCGAAAGGGCTGTGTCGCGGGGATACATAGTCTGTGGTGCATCATGCGGGGCTTGATGGACTTCTTGTGATATCCGACTTCCCATGCCACGGGGCCTTGGGGTGAACGGATTAGAGTGGTCGTGTCAGTGGGGGACTAGCCACCTCTGGTCATGGAACGGAGTGTTAAGCAGTCAGCCCACGGGGCTCCTGCATCTGGAAAGCAAGTATTAATGGGCCCCTTGGGTTGTTGTTGGCCCTCTTAAGGACGCGGGCAGAGTTTTCCGGCGGTTTGTTTCGCTTCTCGGTGTTGCCATGCTTCCTTCGTCGTATGCAACTTCAGATGGGGACTAGATGATATGGACTTTACATGCATCTTGACTTCTACCTATCAATATAAACTACCTTTGGCTATGTACTCCTCGATATACGCACCGTCCCTTCTACGACTATGTCGCCATCAGCCATCTCCCCCTTTATAGTACCTACAGCATCCCCAATCTGTTCTTCTACGTACTCTTTCAGCTCCCACCTGGCGGCCGTCATCTGGTCCTCAACCTCGCTCTCGACTTCTCGGTTCAAGCGTTCATCTACTGCCTGGATCTCTCCGCGCAGATCCTCTACTTCTGCTTCTAGTTCATCTGTCTTTTTCTCTACTTTCTCCCCGTCTCTCATCACGTCGCCCAGGCGCTGGTCCAGTCTGGTAATGATGCAGTCTTCCATTTTCGCCATGCGGTCCCCCATTCGGCCTTCGAGTTTTAGGAATCGCTCTTCCATCCTGGCCATCCGGTCGTCCATACGCTTATTCGTCTCAGCCATCTGGGCCATCATCCGTTCCTCGATCTTGTTCATTTGTGTAGAAATAATCTCGGCCAGCCGATCCAGACCGCTGGACTCAGGAGCGTCGACCGTGGAGTCCAACCGCCTCCTCTTGGTGCTTGGAGCGCCTTCGAGACCTAGTTCGTTGGGGATCGGTTTTTCGTGGATAGGCGGCATAGGTGGAGGATTACCCAGATCGCCGTATGCGGGTGGACTCTGTGTCGCAATGTCATGTTGAGCGAATAACGGACCAATGTCGATTACATGCCCCCCTTGGCCACGGTAATAAGTGCGGAGCTCTGCAGACATATCCTTTGGTCGGAGCTCATTGCGGGATACAGCTTCGCAGAGCAGGTGTAGACGGTGCTCAAGTCCTGTTTGATCCTGCAGGTGGAGTTTGAAGGCAGTCTGTTGGCAAATATGCATAATAGTGTGTAAGATAGAGATTTGGTCCCTTTTCTTAGGGCGCAACCTGGGCTCGGGGGCAACAAGGTCCATAGGACTCGTCAGCTCAAACCGCAGGCAGACCGATGCGAGGTCTTGTGGGGCGCCTGAACCCGTCGATGTCTGGAATGGATCTTCGAGAGTGAGGGATCTGATCTGATCAGGTCGAATACGCAACAAGAGAGATGCCTTTGCATTTTGAGGATCTTGCCGGCGAAGCTCCACATCAACACGGAGCAGGAACAAGGCAGTCCGGGATACTTCGTCGAGGTCAACGATGAAGCTCATAGGGGTAAGGGGATTGCCGAACGAGCAAGACTGTCCATCCTGACCGGTCCAGCCAACAGTGACCGGCCAAGGTTTCTTGTAGAAGGCATCGCTGGGAAGTAAATCGGGGCCCGCCATGGTGAAAACAGTTGATCTCCCTGTGACAAATATACAAGTTAGCGATATGGTCAACATTGATTACAGCACTGATACGCGAGATCAACAAGGGCGAATCTAAAAGGTAAACCCCTGTGTGAGTAGCTCAACACAGGATCCCACCCACCCCGGCTTTTAGACGTTGAGACGACAGAGCAGCCGTGACTCGGATTGAAGACAGGCAACGAGTAGGCGGAGGTGATCTGATATCGTTTCGGGAGAAGTAATTGTTCTGAACCGTGTCAAGCCGAACGGCACAACCAGGCCGCCAGATATTCGCCAACCGGTGACTCTTCACAAGGCTCCCTCCTATTGTCCAAGCTCGCAAGCAAGGCAGTGTAGGTGCAAAGCAAGTCCACAGCCTTGACCCTAGAAGTAGGAGGCCGTGGAGGACTGCAGCCAGATAGCTCTTGGAAGGCCCCGCCCCACACCCAGGGTCGGTGGAAGCCCTGTCGCTTGGTAGATGGGTACGAATGAACCAGCGGCCTGGAGGTGCTACTCCTGCGTGCAATGGAGTGTTTGTACGTGAGGCAGACGGCGGTTTGGAAGAAGGTTCCAGATGTCTGTGATGGTGATGAATTCTCGATCGCGAAGGCGCCAGGAATCGCGGAGGCGTCGTCGAACAGCAAATGACGATGATGTTTGATGTTGATTGGTATAGATCAATGGTGATCTCGAAGCAGAGAAAAGAAACAAATAACAGAAGTGAGATGGATGATTAGGTTACAGATCAGTACAGAAGTGGAGCGCTATAACATGCACATGTGACGTGTGTTTGGAGGGGGCCGGGGTCACGTGCACGCCTGTGCGTCTCGCGTGCCGCGTGCCGCGTGTCAGGATATCCCTAACCCCTGAATATCTATGGTCCCCCACGTGCCCCCATCATCGCTTCTTGAACTGTAAACCCGAACCCTGACTTCGACCTCATCCTTCTCCTGACTTCTCGAATTCTTTGGTCTGGCATAAGTCCCATCTTCCAGATAACAAGATTACATGCGGCCATATCCAGAAGAAGATAATTCCGGGATTTCATTCGCTCTCCCGAAGTTAACTTGCGAAGGCCAACTATATGGTAATACTTCCCAGGGTTGATTAGTGGTTGGGTTGGTGATGCCCAGCGAATATAAGTGCTGGCTATTGCATGTAATTCTTTCTTTCTTTCTTTCTTTCTTTTTATTCTGTTTACTCTGTTTACTCGCTTATCCTTCTCCGAGCATGATAACAATTGTTTCCTCTGCCCACCGCCCAAACGTCCATAATGACTGTCAAGGTTAGTCAGCCTTTCCCCTGCCTCAACTTCACCCTAGCTCCCTCTTATTCGTCTCTCAGTGTTGTACTCCAGCGCTTCCTTTTCCCTTTGTCCCTTACACCGAGGTTTCCGGAAAAGCTTTGCCAATTGTCGAGCTGGTAACATCTCACTCGAGGCCGAAACTACGCCCTCACCGTCACCAAAGTCGTTCACAATGCTACCGCTCCTTTGGCTAATTGTGAGACACGCTGCCCTGGAAGCTACCCTAGGGTAGCCACGTTACAACGGACAACTCTGGGGCGGAATCACATGGATGTCGAGCGCTGGGCAGCTCCTCGCTACACTGTGGTGGATATACCTGGTGTTAATCAGTATGTTCAAGGTTGCAGATAGCACGAGTAGCTTCGGGAGAATACCGATGCACATGTGCCTCAGCTGAGAGTGGCCACAACCTTCCTGGCGAGGACAATCGCACCTGATTCTCATCGAGAAGGAACAATAACACGCGATTCAAGCGTTCGCTTTGTCCAGCACTTGCTTGCGTTCAAGGGGCTGGAAACAAGGACGTTGTACTATGCATCACAAAGAACCTTTGAAGGCTTCATTGGCATCGTGTTCACAATATGGTATATAGGTGTGTCGTATGTTCTCGTCAAGCTACTGGCAACTTCTCTACGATCAGCATCAAAACTACGAATCACATTCGCCTGAACACCAACAACATTCATCCACCGCAGCCTCCATTCAATATATCGGCCCCACAACTTTCTTCCGAGGGTCCTGCGAATTCACGGGCTGCGGTTCGCGGAGCGGATCAGGAGGCTCATCATATGTCTTCCAATACAATGGCAAGTTCAGTCGGATCGCTAAGCAGCGTGAGCATTGATGACATGGCTACGTCAGGTCTGACTCTGCAGCAGTTGATCATGGAAGCGAAAGATAAAATTGCAGAAGTTGAGCGATGTGTCCTTGCGGGACAAGGCCACTTGTTGCCTGAAGGGTGGGCACGAACGATTCACTCCATCATTGACGAGGCTGATGCCCGGGTTAGAAGCGAGCAGGCCTCTCCTACACAGGGCCAAAATCAGCACCACAAAGGTGGCTCAGACAGCACGGAAGCCTGGTGGCGGGCGAACGTGGAGCTGAGCTTCATGATCGCAGAGGAATCTCACTCAGAGACCAATGAACATGGCTCCACGAAGGAGTCTGAAGTCGTCGAAGAGGAGCAATCTGTCTCGGATATCCTGGCCGAGATTCGAAATTACCATGCACGCAGAGACCAAAAGTTTGGTCTGGCAGAATCGCACAGAAAGCTTGAGGAAATACAGGAAGACATCCAAGCTCTTCTGACTGTAATCTGGGGCCAGATGATGGCCACCACGACTCTGGAGCAGCGACAGACTAGTGATATAGCCTGGTACTCCATCCTCGAGGAGGAACGCGGAATTCTGTTGGATCTCAATGACGAAATCCATGATCTCTATGATCCGCTACACGGTATGGAAGGAATGCTGGCTTATGAGATCCTTCGGGACCGATTTGATTCCCTCCCGGTGCAGCTTCATGCAGTGTTCAACATGCGTTGTCGGGAGTGGGAACTTCAGGGTAGAGAAATAGGGGATGAGGAGATGACACGCATTGTGATGGAGAACCAGAAGCGCACCGATATCCTGCGTGGCATTCAGGAGCTCCTTGATAGGAAGCTCAATGTTATGATTGAGATGGAGAAGACATTGGAGGAGTCCGATCTGTGACAGATCAGTTGACTATGTACCCTAGGGTACATACGCTTGCGTGGGGTGAGTCAAGTCTATAGTAATGTCACACATACTTCCTGTTGTCCAAATATCCTATGTCATTCATGTTCTTCAACGTGATACAGATAACCTAATATCATGCTAAGCGTAGGAGTATCAGAACATTCGCCTAGAGGACCACCTGCATATATCATTGATGCTCTTTCAAGAAGCACCGTAACGGCTGTAACTCACGTGCTTATCGGTACTCGACATTGAATAGCTATAGTAAATATGGCAGGTCGGCTGAAGTAGCACCAAAAGGGATTGGAATTAAGAAGATGGCACCGTAGCATTTGTGTGAAATTACCTTGTCAAATAGCACTTGGGTATTGTATCTGCCTTCAAGGTATTCCAAGTATCAGCTCCGGCCTCGGATGTAGTGGTACCTAGGTACAATCCACCTACTACTCTCCTGCTACTTATACAAGATCACAAGCACAACATCCAGCAACCCAACTACCTCGGTTCCCTGGATAGGGTGACTCTCGGAGGGACCTCCTCTGGACACTGCCGGAGAGCTCTCGCACTAGTGGGACCGTGAGCATGGCGTTACCACGGCTGAGAACGACTCCCTGAGCGACTACTTCACTGATTACGATCCTACAATCGGACATGAGTGCGAAAATCGCCTGGCTTTTCGTTATGCATTTCAATGGCTAATTAAGTGCGAAGCAAAACTTTCCCAGCTAGGGCACGGACGAGGAAGCCTATGACGACTTCCAAAGCTGTCAATAACCCGGTGTAGTGATTTGCCTCCTAGCTATCACGTCTTTCATTCAGTGTCCCTACTATGTGGTTTAAATAGGAACAGTTGCCCATCCAGCTAGTCCGCAAATGCCTATTGAGATATTAGTACGATGGGGTTGTTCTCGGTGACGTAGCATAATGGATCATACCCTCCATGCCATTTGGTTTTTCGTGCTTGTGATCCTCTCACACCTGAGCGCGCATCATTTCATTTCTCTTCTTGATCTTGCTTGATCTTCCCCAGATCCAAGGTAACCTTGGCGGTTGTGAGCGGGTTGAAGAAGCAGCCATCTCGGCCACACCTGTGAACCTCCCATTGTGATTGAGGCAAGAATATCTGTTGGGTTTCTGTGGTATCCTGGGCTGCCTGCGAGGCTTTGATGGACTCGGTCGTGGCGGTCGTGTCCGTAGATGGGATGCTGCCGATAAGCTGGCGGCAGCCTGGGCAGATTAAGGTGACTGAGCTGGTCATAACTTCTCCGTCACAACATTGAATGCGCAACAATAGTTATTTTCTTCTCTTTTTACTGAATTGGAGGTTACTCATTTCGGTACTAAGCGTTTGCTGTAGTTCAGGCCAATAAATTGAAAAGAATAACATTGAATCGGGCCTTCCACCTCAGAGCTCTATAATAATGCACCTGCAAGACACAGATTTACTGGAAGCAACAGTCTCGAATTGCTTCACGCCATTGCTAATGATTTGGAGAACCCATAATTAGCTAACGAGATAAGACGTCTCGATTCCAGACTGGCAAGAAAGCAATGTTCATCCCGGAAAATCACAAATACTCTCGGATGGATCTTTGCGTGATCTTTGGGAAAGTATCACCACGCACCGCATCTCACCCTAGGATAGACCTCCCGCCTGGTGCCACACTCTTTAATATTGATGTCAATGTCGTTGATATCTGAGGGGTAGACAGCGAATGCTAGCAATACGTCACCAATCTGGACTTCGCATTGTATCGAAGTTACGAAGAGCCTATCCGGGGAGCGGGGGTTTGCTCGGAATTTGCGTGAACTATGTCAAGCACAGGTATGGTAGTATCAATGTAGGTCATTTCACAAGGTTCCAAGTATCTCGGGCTCAAGAGACGCCAATGTGAGATTGCGATGAAAGTTGCGCGGGCTATTTCCCAGGGTTGCTACTGAAGGGAACCACTGCCGGCGTATGGACATCTTTACCACCTCCATACGAGCAATTTTCGGTCAGGCAAGGGCCACATGTTTCCCATCTGCAGTCGTCTAAAACCCCTTTCGATTCGTTACACAAAACACTTCTATGGGCTTATATTGTAACCGGTACACGAAGTTCACTACTTCGGATAGGTCAGCACTCGTTCGCTCGTTCATAATATACCTATCAATCCAGACATGTTGCTTTCCATATCTTAAGTCCATGCCACAGGAGTTCAGGAATTTGAAGCCGGCTTTGGAATGATATGATAACATAGATGATATCATAGCAGACCGAGTTGCTTCCTTGAAAGGGTCCTCATCTCGACCTCAGGTGTGCGACAGGATTGCATACATTGGGCAACAAGCCTCGGCGGATTCGTGTACATCATGTGGAAACGTGTGATAACGGGCACCTGAGGCATATTCGTTGGTCTAGCAGACGCCCGTTCCAAGGATATGTTCCGAAGACTGACATGGTTGACCTTTTGATGCCAATTTATGCGAGGGCGGGGCTCTCAGCTCGTGCGCTCGACGGACGTTGCACCAGCTGACGATTTATAGTCATCTGTCGGAGAATATATATGTATGGATTTGGTCAGGGAAAAACAAGATACGAGGATATATCACCATGACCTAGATAGCGTCATAACTAGAGAATCTCGCAGCCTACATAGTGGCTGTTTTCGTGGGAGCAGCATGACTGGTGTCTGGGAGCCGTACGAAGCATGTATGTCAGACATCCTGAGGGTAATAGATGCAGATGATCACAGAATACTACTGTTGTCACTGATGATAGACTTGAGTAGGCGATCAATCCTCGTGTCCAGACAATGTTCAATATTACAATAGTTCCGTAAGCAATCCCAACAGAGATTCTGAGAGAAGAAACTATATCTGAATATCCTCACACGGGAGCCATGTGATTGGTGATATGTGCTGATCAGATCTCGTAGATATGCCTCGATGCCGCTGAGTAACGGCGCTCTAGGGGCTCTACCGCTGGCCACCTGGGCATCACTAGTCCAACGATGTACTATGTATACTAGGTACGTAGGTGTTACAAAAGAGGCTGGGGTTCATGCATACCTAGGTACTGGAGAGCCGATGGGCCCAGTTTTTGTTTCATCCCCGCTGGTCATACTAAGGTACGTCTTGAGAATCCAAAAGAGAACACAGTGTTAGCATCAACTCTCGCTTCTTCTCACCGAGCCGCTGTGTCCCTTCCATTCAAGCTGCAAATCGTTGAAGACATTCATCATTCCCATACTAATCCCTGACAACTGCCATAAGCAATCATGAGCATCGATATACAGACGCCTCTGCATCCTTACTACCCCTTGGGGATCGTCATCGCTGATTACGTCGCCCCGACCCTCTCGACGCTAGAGATACTGGCCATTTTTACGGTGACATGCCTCAGCATTCTTACTCCTACTTGGTTCTACGTCCGTCGTCAAAAGCACCGAATCGACGGTAAAGACGCGGCTGCGACGCTGTGGTTCGTTCTCTGTGGTTTCATACACCTGGGGCTAGAAGGTAAGTAATGCGCGGGTAACTCAGCCAGAGCCCGTTCTCGGAACACCGCCTCCGTCCTCGGCATTTCCGATAACTAACTCATCAGCTAGGATACTTCGCCCTCCATTACGCAGATCTCGCAGGCCGGCCTGCCATCCTCGCTCAACTATGGAAAGAATACTCCCTGTCCGATTCGAGATACCTCACAGCCGACGCGTTCGTAGTGTGCATGGAGACGGTGACCGCTATCTTCTGGGGCCCGCTCTCCTTCGCATGCGCATGGTGCATCGTCGCCGACCATCCACTTCGACATCCACTTCAGTCCATTGTTAGCCTTGGGCAATTGTACGGCGACGTCCTCTATTACGCCACTTGTACATTTCAACATGCCCTCACAGGTACCGAGTACTCACGCCCGGAGCTCGTGTATTTCTTTGGGTACTACGTGTTCCTAAACGCGTTTTGGATCATTATCCCACTTGGTCTACTCACCCAGAGCACACAGGAAACAGCGAAGGCCTTCGCGGTGGTTAGGAAGAACGAGGCCAGGCGTACTGGTCGAGCAAGTGCCAGATAGTAGGTGCACAGCCTTTGGCAGGCTGGGCTTTGAAATGAAAGGAGGAACTACCATATGTAGCAGGTAATCTACCATCCCAGAAGCACATGTCCGCGGCGGATGCAAGGGACCCCGAGGTCAAAGGAATCAAGGCAAACTCCAACATGACCTGAGCCAGCTCCGTATACCAAGCATTCCAGGTTTCCCGGTTCTCAAGTATATCGTCACACGGGAGGTACTGAAATTGCGACATATTATCATCTGTGATTATCGTATAATTCCAGGCGATCCATATCGTGCGTTTCAAGGCGAGATCAACCCAAGATTCGGCGACTGCTTCAGAAGATTTGAGATAGGCAAGAATAGTTCCTCGACCCGAATTTCCTGAATATCGTCCAAACTCTTCCAGACCCATCCCTCGCACTTATCCGGCTCCAGGAGCTGTGGAGTAGTATGTCAGTCAGCTTCCGCTCGAACACAAAGGCTCTAGGGCTCTACGCCATGACGGCAGGCACATGGGCTTACCTGGGGCTCTTGCTTCGGATCTGTCATTTCGCAGACAACAAACAGCGTGATGTAGTGTTTGCCCAACTCTGTAAAAACATCATTGGTGACAGCGACGATGTCTCGCCCCTTGACATTCAGCCCGGTCTCCTCCAGAGTTTCACGCTCGGCGCACTCGATGATCTCTTCTCCGTACTCGAGGTGACCGCCAGGGAAGGCCCATTGACCTAGTTGCAGTTTGGGGTCAGCACAGATAGCGCCGGAGATTCCGTATAACTACGGCAGTGTCCAGAGCCTGTTCACCGACATCGGCAGCTCCGGCAGGGTAGAGGTTCAAGGGCTGAAGGAGGTTGATGACCATTGACCCACCTGCTCCGTGACTTGACTTGCGTCGCCCGAAAACAACGCGGCCATCTGGTCCCCTGATCACAGCAGCGACGCCGACGCGGGGTGCGCTCTTTGGGAGTGTGGCCATGTTCGACCACTGGTGTGACTTTGTCTTGCCTCAAGGACTGGGCATACTCAGTGTGGAGGTTGGTGCTCAGGTGAAAAGCCGTATTGGCAGACACGAGCCGTTACGGTTATCCAGGGTTAGGGCTCATGTGCATTGGCTAAAAACGGGGCATACGGAGTCGTGTATCGCTGTGGCATGTGCTATCATATCAGATACCTAGGATCTGTTGGTCACTCAGGAGTCGAAAAGTAAAGGCCTTCTCTTATATCGAGACTGGAGTCAATTTCGTTCATCATCACCATAACCAGGAAAGGGACAACCTGAATCACTACCAAAAACGCACACCTCGAATGATTCAAAGTTACATGTGCAGTGTTAGCATTCACAAGCGTCACTTTCCCAGCTCCAACATGAATTGCTCGAAATCGCGATCAGTCTCCGTGACCTCGAGTTTCACTTGTGCGGCCATCCTCTCTTTCCTCCACGGGGGAACACTGCCTGTGCCCCTTCTGCCACGGCAATCCCGCGCCAGGTGGCCAGCACTGTGACAGTTATGACAGGTAACACTGGCCGAAAATCTCTCTGGTTCGGAGCAAGTGTACTGTCGATGACCATTATGTCCGCAGTTTTGGCAGACCTGTTGCTCGTCGTCGCGGAAAGTTCCGTTCAACTGCGCCAGATGACGGAGCTGATCGCGCTTTCGTTCATTCTGGTCCTCTGGCATGGTTATAACAGTCTCGATCACCCTGTTGATTAGTTCCTTCGCCTTTTCCACTTTCTGCTGGCTGTCCCCCGTTATGAGACAATGAAGTGGTTCCTGCATACTATCAGTACTTCGAAGTGAACGACGGCTCCCTTCCTTGGCGGAGCCTTTGCCCCTGATCACGATGTTGGCTCCAGATTCGGCATTCATCTGTCGTAGACTCTGGCCGCGGGGACCAAGTATCTGACCGATAAAGTTCAGGGTGGGGAACTCCATGACAGGGATGAAGACCTTCTCTTGAAACAGACCTTTTCGTTGGGATGATCTAAAGTCGTAAGGCGCTTTGTAGTCATTGAAAGTCTTCAGGGCGGTGTTGATCAGCCTCTGGCGCTCCTCCTCCAGACGCTGTCGGTGCCGTCGCTCACGGGTGTTGATGCGGCGGCCAGAGGTGTCGTATTCCGGCGGTGGAGAGGGAGGTCTGGCTCGGGGGTTAGTTCTGCCGGTGTCATGAAATCGCAGCGTGTGGCTGATTTCCTCGATGCGGAAATGCAGGACATAGGCCTCAAGTTGTTCGGTAGTCATCGCTGTCGTGATGGCAGTACCTAGGCCGGTAACATCTGAGATTGGTTTATCTGAGCCCCAGCGTGATGTTCGCTGGCGGCCTCGATCTTGATGGACTTGAACAACTCGAGACATTTTCAAAAATGATTCGTAATGTTCTCTCGGAGCTATGCGACAACACTGTATTCGATAGTAGCGGTTTCGTGTGTGTAGAGGATGATCCACTACCTAGGTATTAGCTCCAATTTTCTTTTGGCCGGGGAGATGGGAGCATTCTATACTTGAGAGAAGACGCCTTGTTAGCTTGGTTTTGGTTAACGGGCATGGTCATGAGACCCCAGATATCATTACCCTAGGGTACAAGCCATTCCAACCGCTGAAGCCTACAGTCCAAGCGGGGTACTTGTTGTTCGCTAAGGAACCTGGTAGTCTGAAATTAGTGTCAAGTGACTGCGTATGTATCAATAAGCTCGAGGTCTGTGAAAAGACCAGCAAACTACCCTAGGGTAGCTCAGAGACTCAGGCTGTGAGTGAATGGTAAAACAATGCCACAAACCCTATTATTATATGACACTAACACTGCTGCTGATTTCACTATATATATTTCGGTACCCACCTCACCTGTGCATAAAGGTTGCTCCTGGGCCCCAGGTGTGGACTACCATATCAACCGCTCCATGCTTGATTCTTGGCAAGTGCCACTACCATCTTCAAGGCTAGCAACACTGTTAGGAAGGAACTTTGGACAGGGCACTAGTGGCTATTTGAAAGCTCACTGTTGTACCGAACAAACAAACAAACCTAGAAGAATCAACCAACTACACCACAACCTTGATTCCCTTACAAACACCCTCCTCCACGGTCCTCAGAGTCAAACGCTTCATAATCACGCTACTCGACGCTTGGTTTCTAGGTAGACCAGCATGGCGTCTCCGATTGTTGTCGCTGTCTCAGTCTCGCCAATCCGCTCGGCGCGGTCGACTCCTGCGAGAAGGCGCCAGGTCACACCATCTATCCAGGCTTTCACTAACAAGCGATTCCTAGTCCTTAGCACACCTAGAAATAAGCCGGCCAACCTTGCGATAGGCGAACGCCTTCCAGTTCAGACGCTCTTCGCCCCAAAGCAACTGTTCCCCGAGGGTATTGCCACTGTACAGGGTGTCTTGGAATACACACATGCTCATCCTCCCCACACTGATATCCCAGGTCCTCTACAAGACGCTGGCAGGCATGTCTTACTGCCGATTGACCTCAGAGATCCTGCAGTAGACCTGGACGGTCAGGATGTGCAACCTTTACTTTACCATATCTTTCCTGGGACACAAAACGTCGCCTTCGGTCGAAAGTGCTCATTTATACTCTTTCAGGTGGACGTACTACCCCAGGAACCCTGGCCTTTGACTGTGGGTGGCCTACCTCTCACTATCACAGATGGCACGAGAGGAAGGGGAACGTTGTTTCCCCGGCAGAGATTCTCACCAAGAATGGTCAATATATGTCCAGAATTCAATGGCCAAGATCTCTCCACTGCTATGGTCCTTCGTCAGCTGGCACGAAGGGTCAACGACGAGTTCAGGAAGAATCTCCCACACGTGCGGCTTCTCGAGCTGATGCACACAACCGACGGTTCTCTCTACGCTGTCATGGCTGACGTCAACTTGGATGCCGTCCTATCCCAATTGCCGGCCAAATTTGGCAACCGCTTGGTAGGATATATCCGAAATGCAGACCTTGGAAAGCCCATGTGGGCTGATTTGCCGGCACGGCGGATCATCACGCCGCAGCCCACGCAGGGCATCATCGACGACACTCTGTATGATACGCTTAGGCCTGGGATCTGTATCTGCAGCGGGACACAAAAAGACCATGGACATCCAACCTGGTCCTCTACGACATCCGGAATCCTAGTTGAGAGTCTATCTGGTCACCGCTTCATGACCGCGGCTTCGCATGGCATCGGCGCTACCCCAGGAAAAACTCCCGAGATTTGGCAGGTCGGCTCCGGTGACAGAACGAGATTCCTCGGGGAGGCTGTTCAGGAAATTCCTTTCACCGATGTCAGCTTAGTGAACTTGAGACCAAGTATCGAATTTGTCAACGTTCCCTTTGAGAACAGCGCTGGCGAGGCGCCACGGTTCACGAGGCTGTTCGGCGAGGAACCCAGCGACAGAGCTGTGGATGGGACTTGCTACCTCAATAGCCCCTACACCGGCGAAATGGAGGGGGTTGTCGTTATGACATCCGTAAAAATCGAATCGTCGTCTCATCCCACCGAGGAATCGGTAAGGTATGTCATGTATAACTGGGCATACCTGGGCCAGGAGGAAGGGGCCGCAGATAAGGCTCGGCCTCCCGATGGAACGTGTGGGTCGGCTATCTGGAATGACGATGGTGTTGTGCTTGGTTTCTACCATTACTATCTTCAAGAAGGCCCCTTTGCAGGCTTTGCTGCGTCGGTGAGTGCAAATGAGGTGGTGAGCGCTGGGTTTCGCCTAGCAAGGTGATGTTGCGACGCCGTGGACGCCTGCAAACGATTGCACTGGAGGTTGCATTTGGAAGGGCTTCAATCAACGATTTTGAGGCGCGTTCTTAATGGGGTGTATCTCAATAGTAGAACCCATAGGGCTAATCACGTATTTGCACTTGGAACAGTCGAGTAGTTGCCCGCGATTAATACGACGACGAAGATCAACAGAATGGCATGGAGACCGTCAGGCTTGACTGTACAAGAGGCATGCAGCATTGTACATAGGCACTCCAGGGCTCCCTAGTTCATCCATGGATGGGACTGCTCAGTCAAGTGTATCTCATACATCGCATCACATGCCTAGCCAACATCGAACATCAGCAAAGAGCTATGCCTCCACAACTAGAGATCCGTTCCATGACCACTCATAACAGATACTGGTGGAAGAAATGCATTGACTATGATGAAACATCGTATGTTCATGATGGTTAGTCCATATGACCACCTAGAATACCAGACACTTAGGTACATTTGTGTACATATGTGATAGGCGTTGGTGGTGAGGGCGACGGGGAACATTGGAGTGGACCCGAAAATGGTCCAACCTTGCAATGAGAGATGTCCATCATTATATAAGTATATGAGTTAAGACAAAGTCTCATGAAATCCGCAGTAATCCTAAATTACTCAGGTAAATAGTAAATATCGGGGCCTAAATACCACCCGAACTAATAACGTACAACTCCAGGTAAGACATCCAAGGCCGTTGACGATTATTGTCGGGAAGCATAGAGTTACTGGAATACCCCTCTAATAGGATCTTTACTACGGAGATATTCCCATACTCAATATCTCAGATATATGTGTATTCATTGATCATGATAAAGCAACATCGGCTGTATAAAAGTCACCTATGTACGAGAATAATGGGCAGAAACGGTGTTGAAACGCTTACCGTTTGCCCAAGCTTGATGATAGTCGATCCCTGCCATTTTGGGAGCATCGAAGAGCCTGATATAAGATCCCAGTCAGCGCTCTACGTATGACACAAGCAGAACCTGAATGCAGATAAGTAATGTTTTATATAGAGTAACGAAGCATAGCTGAGTTCGAGAGACACCATGTTGTATAACTTGTGAATGAGGGACTAGAAAACAACAAATTAGGTAGGCTCCGGTTCATAACAATCACACTCTGGCCCGTGATTCAGCTCCCAATAGCTGGAGACGGGAGGGATGACACGTCCCGTTCTCGTATCCACACTAATAAGGCCTACCATAAAATTCCTTCCATCAAACTTCTCCCTTCTCAAGTGACTTCGTGTATTGTCTATATCATAGATCCGTCAACTCAGAGTGGCGTATCGTGGTTCTACAGGCACTTTGGCAGTCTGTGGCGTCTATGCAAGGAACTTTCTCGTCATACAAATCACCCGACTAGGCCTTTTCAAGTACATCAAGATTACCCTTCGATTTTCAACCCTCTCCAGCCTGGAGTCTGACAAACTAGAGAGTCTTGGGAGAAACAACGTACTCCTCGAGTCTGCCTGCATAGACCATCGATTTCGATCAGCAGAACCAAACTTCCACCACTCCCACTCCATCCCGAAATCAACAAGGCGCCGGAGACGGTGAGAAATTTATCACGTCAGGGATCCACAGCTTTTCACTTTCATATTGGCCCCACTGGTCACCGGCTATCACTTTGTCCATACGAGTAGTCTATTGTGACTTTTAGGTCTGTCCTCTACGTATGTAGGTATGCCTTAATTCTTGCTGGAACTTGCAAAGACCTTTTGACTTTACAAAGTTCCAAAGTTCCCTGCGACGTGCCTTCCCTCTAACTCGCTATCCAGAAAAGATTGGATAGGGCCAGCTTCGGCAAACTATCTCATTCCCCGAGATTCTCAACCGAGATCTCTGACAAATTTCGGGTGCGCCAACGCAGCAACACAGTTTGATTGATCGCTCCTTTTCATCACCGCGATAAACAAAACCTTGATCAACTTCACGCATAATCAGCGCCAGTCTTTGCCACTCAGACACCGACGCCACCATGGCGACCATACCAAGCGATGGCTTTCCCAGAGCAGCCACTCAAGAGGATGAGTGCTTTGTCGCATCGATGTGTAGGGACGCACGTTTGAAAAACACAGCACTTGGAACGAGACGCAAAGATCTTCGTAACAAGATCACAGTGATGCGAGAGAAGTCCAAGAAGATTGAGTGCGATTACTGGTGTCAATACCACTTGCGACTCGACGCCACTGACACAGGCGCTTCTACCACGCAATGGATAAGCAATTTTGCCACCAAGGAGGGCGCAGTGGCCAAGCAGACGAAACAGAGGTTGGACGAAGTCCGACGGCAGATTCAAGGACTCGAGGTCCAATTGCAGAAAGCTGACGATGAGTTTTGGGAAAATTGGCAACACTATATGACCAAGATTGCCAGTATTTCGTGCCACAACCCAGATCTCCCTGAAGTACCTCAGATGTCAGAGCCATCCGTGCCGTCCACCAGGGCTCATGCACTCAAAGTTTCACGTAAAGTTAGGAAGTCCATGGCACCGCCGCCTAAGCCTCGAAAGATACCGTTGCTGCCTAGTCCGGCTCACCCGACCGTTGTGGCTCAGCCCAAAAACGTTGGAATTGAGGAAGAGAAGAACATGCTTCACAGCCAGGCCAGACTTCGCCGAGTCAACAACCGAACAACTTCGGATGGAGATAATGTCGATTCGACAGCTCTACCTGTCAAACCCGATGTTAACACACAATCCAAGCCAACCTACCCAGTCGCTGGCCCTCTTGCTCCGCCAGTCTTCTTCCCAGATGGTCCCCCGCCTGCTGCGAATCTTGCAGCAGAAGAAGCTGTCTCTCGACTTCCTGTCGCGCCTATAACTAGATTGGAACCAACAGAAGGGTCAGAGATAGCCTCGAAGTCCAGTGCTACTCCGGCACCACCTCTACTCCCACAGGCTGCTGGCAGCACTGCATCATCCAGAGCCTCCTCCCATGACGTCTCCACAAAGGAGGACAACGACTCGTCATTCCAAGGCGTCACATCCCCTCAGATTGGACAAGTCTACAAGGCTTATTACAAACACGACAATCACGAGGGCTGGTGGATGTGCACGGTACTACCAACATTGCCAGCACACGAGTCGGAAGCCTGGTTACGAGAGGTAGGGATCAGTTTTCCCTCCCCAAATCTCGACATCTGGTACGACGCCCCAAAGTGCTACGATCTCACGATCGAATCGAAACGCAAGGCTGGGAAGTGGACTAAGAGGCACCATGTCATCACCGGCTGGCACTCCGGCTACGGCGACGGACAGCCCCTCGAGACGCAGCGCGCGTTCCCGGTGCTATTCTTCGAGGACAGGAAGGGCGTGCAGGGTCATTATGAAGTGCCGATGCCGCCTAAGAAGTTCACCTTCAAGCCGCATGCTTGGGACTGGGTCGAGGCAAAGAACCTGCGCCCTGCAGATGCTGATGTCGGGCCCGTCCATGGGACGATTACTGCCGAGAAGTTCGTGAAGAGACTTGAGGCTTTGAGGAATGAAGACAATACCAGTCGGGACTCTACGCCTATCATGGCTTCTGCTGACCAAGAGGAACGCGCTGCGAAGAGGCCCCGAATAAGGGTCCTTCCTCGAACCCGCCAATCAGTCCAGGAGCGGACATACTTGCCGGAGACGAAGGAAAAACAAGAAGACATAGAGATGGCTGACTCGGGCTCGCTCTCCGGAGATACTATCGCGGCCAGCAGCACGCATCAATCAGATGACGAGCTGAGCAAGCCCCTTGGAGTCAAGCCTTCGAATTCTTTTGGACTGGATGGCTCGAGCCTTGATGAGAATGAAGGCTCCGGCTATGAGAGCGGTGCTTGAAAAATAATGAGGAACTCGGACTTAGGCCGTATCTTTATCACGGCAGGCGTATTGTGGAATCACTTCGCGTGAAGCTCAGGTCTGAGACAACGAGGCAAGCGAACTTATCCGGTGGAGGTCGCAAGATGGCGTTCACGCAATGCAAAATCATATGCAGTCAACAGGCTCGATATCTGGGAGGTTCCTCGCGACAGTTGTATCGGCCTTGATCTTGTATGAGCTGCGACAGTCTGGAAGGCGCCAGGATCCAAGGACGCACTTTGGATGACGGATTCCTGCAACGTGATGAATTAGAATAGAACAAATGGGAGAAGCATTCAAAACGTTTCACAGCAGATGATCGATTGGTTACACAACACAACCCATTACATATACCGCCAGACGGCCTAGCCGCCACCAGGATGCCCTTGCTGATACTTTGGTGCAGCAGTCCCATCTAGATTGATTTGCACTGCCTTTCTTTTTCCTTTTGCACCGCCCACGACGTTATCATTGCTGCTTCTCATTAGGTAAGGGAGATGCTCATCTCCCATCATGCTTACTCTCTCTACAATATCTGAAACATGTAGATCAACACACGATTGTATTCTAATTCGTGAAGAAAGGCGAAGGAGAGAGATAACGGGAGGTTGAAGTGGGTTTCGCCACACCAACAACACGCATATTAGTCAATTGTGGAAATTGTTTGCTCGCCTATACGGGCCGTCCCTCGTGGCTGGCTGCGTATTATGTAGTGTTTGCTCGGTGTCGACTTACGAACAGACCTCCCATGTTCACCTCAGGATCCCGCGTCCGAACATATTTCGTACCCGTTCCATCATCTCTTCCAAGAGTCCGCCTCTCTTTCTAACAGTCTGTAGGCCCCTCGGAGTTGCCAGAAATCCCTTCTATACCACTATGACAGTTTTTGGTCTTTATTGGTTTGTTTCAAGTTAAGCATTGCTCATGTACGTTCCTCCCTTGAGAGGTAAGGGCGAAGGTCGCCGTTGATCTATAAGGTCCGCGCGTCGGTGAACTAAAACTTTCTAGACCCGGATGTTTGTCTTGGACGTGCTTGTAGCGGTCTATAGATGCTCTAAGGCACAAGACTAGAGACCCTTATAGTACACAAATTGAAGTTTAAGCTAATAGTCTCCCATACATATAGGAACTTACTTCAACTAGACAGACCTTAGCTGAACTATCTCGGTTATGTTCAAGTTTCAAGCGGTAACGAGATATATATAAGAACAACCTCTCGCCAGTTTACAATACTACGTTTTCACACTGAAATCTGAAATTCACCCGACACGATGCTTCTTGGCCTTCTCATTCTCAGTACCGCGGCCACCGTCTCGGCTCGCCTATTCCATAGACTTTCCACAATTCCTGATGGATGGAAAACCGCATCACCCGCCCTACCCAGCGACAAGGTCACTCTCAAAATCGGCCTCAAGCAGCAATATTCCGCAGCCCTCGAGCAGGCCGTTCTAAACATCTCGACTCCCGACCACCCAGATTATGGAAACCACATGACCCGCGAGGAGCTCCGCTCATATGTCGCTCCCCGCCAACAGTCTGTCGACGACATCGTCTCCTGGCTCGCGAAGCACGGACTCGTTCCCGCCATCGACAACGACTGGATGACCATCGCCACGGATGTCAAGACGGCCAACGATATGTTGGATGCCGACTTCAAATGGTATCATCACGAAGAAGACCATGTCCTCAAGCTGCGCACCTTGCACTACAGCGTGCCGGACTCAGTGGCCGAGCACGTTGACCTGGTCCAGCCGACCACCCGCTTCGGCCACCCAGGGCTGAGGAGGTCTACCATCTCTGAGGTTTCCCGCCTGGATGAGGTTCCCGGCCTTAACTTGATGCAGGCTGATGTGCCCACTGCCACGGATTCTTCAGATCCCGCATTTTGTACCACCACCGTCACGCCTGAGTGTATCAAGGCGCAGTACAACATCGGCTACAAACCACACTCGGGGCATAATAATCTTGTTGCGTTTGCTTCATACCTGGAAGAGTATGCCCGGTACGATGATCTGGAGCAGTTTCAAGACATGTTCGTTCCAAAGGCGGTAGGCCAGAACTTCTCGGTCACACTTATCAGTGGTGGACTGAATGACCAGAGCAGCAGTAGTGGTTCAGGTATGGTTATTCAAGGCATCTCTAGCGTGATCATAGACATTCATGTGTTATAATACTGATGACAGAGTATAGTCGAGGCGAACCTGGACCTGCAATACCTCCTTGGTACAAGCCATCCGATTGCAATCGAGGAGTACAGCACGGGTGGTAGGGGGTAAGTCAAGAAGCCTTCATCATTTATATATATATATAGATACAGGAACTGAACTGACCTTCTTCTCCAGCCCACTCGTCCCAACTCTAGACAACCGCTTCCCCAGCACCAACGAGCCGTACCTCGAGTTCCTAACCTACATACTCAACCTAAAAGACCACCACCTCCCCCAGACACTAACCACCTCCTACGGTGAGGAAGAACAATCCGTCCCCGAGGAATACGCCCTCAAGGTCTGCAACCTCTTCATGCAGCTCGGCGCTCGGGGCGTCTCCGTCCTCTTCAGCAGCGGCGACTCCGGGCCCGGCAACTCCTGCAAATCCAACACCGACAACTCAACCACCACCTTCCTGCCCACCTTCCCTGCGGGGTGCCCATACGTGACCTCGGTGGGAGCGACCACCTCCTCGAACCCGGAGCGCGGGGTCTCCTTCTCCAGCGGCGGGTTCTCCATCTACCACCCGCGGCCGGCCTGGCAGGACGGTGCAGTGCAGGGTTACCTCTCCTCTATCAACGGCACCTACAGGGGGTTGTTCAACCCCCTGGGAAGGGGGATACCGGACGTGGCGGCGCAGGGCCAGGGGTTTCTAGTCATCGACAAGGGCCGCACGGCGCATGTTTCGGGCACGTCTGCGTCTGCGCCGGTGTTTGCTGGCGTGGTGGCGCTTCTCAATGCGGCGCGTAGGTCGAAGGGGCATAAGCCGCTTGGGTTCCTGAATCCTTGGCTTTATAAGCACTCTGAGGCGTTGTTGGATATCACGGAGGGGTATTCGGTTGGTTGCTTAAGGGCTAGTGGGCTACGGAGGGGTGCGCGGTTGAACTGCACGGTTGGTTGGGATCCTGTGACGGGGCTGGGGACGCCTTTGTTTGATCGGCTTTTGGAAAAGGCGGCGCCGGGGGTGTTGAACGAAGGGAATGAGTAGGAGGATGAGATGAGAGACTTACTTTCTGAACCTAGAAGGCCATGCGTGGATATTCATAGATGGGCTGGTAGGACGCGTTGCATCTAGACGGACAGAGTAGTACACAAATATGACATGCTGGTACTCTATTTATGTGTGTGTGTGTGTGACAGCTGGACTCGAAGTTGCAGAGATGTCACGAAATACTCTTTCCTTCATGCCTCAGTGACTGCTGCTGGATCCAAGGAAGCCGAGAGGAACCCTTCCGTGAATATCACTCCCACTATATCGCCCAGATCAACAACCAGAGCTGACTCTTAGACGCAAGCCTACCCTGCACGTCTCTCAAAACCCCCTGCTATTAAATATCCTTCCACTCACAGGCTATTCCTCCCAGTAGCCTCCTCGATTAATCTAGTCGTAGTCTCCCTCGCCTTCCCCGCATAGGTCTGCAAGTCATCACCATACTTCTTCTCAAACTGGCCATCAAACACCTCGATGCTGAACCAACCCCGGAACCCCGTCTCCAAGACCGCACGCACAAAGTCCGCAATGGGCAGGTATCCGCCATCATACGGTAGAGGTCGGTAGTCGTGGCTCCAGCGGCCCCTGGGCCTCAACCCACTGTCATCGTTCGGCTCCGGGTGTGCGGCAAGCGGGGGTTGTACATGGTAAGCATCCGAGATCTGTAGGAAGTATACCTTATCCGCGGGCACCGTCCTGCTCAGCTCGCGCAGGCTATCCAGCCACGTCTCCGTCAGGGCCGACTCGCTGAGACCTTCCCGCTCAATACGCCCGGATTTCGTCGTGGGGTCTCCCCACTCCCCACCCGCGGACTGGAATGTGTCGAGACACAGGCCGATGTTGTCCCTGTCGGCGAGTTGCACCGTCTCCCAAACGTCCTTCCATGTGGGCGCGTGCGTGGCCCAACACCAGTTTTCGTAGGCTATGCGGAAGCCCTTCGGCTTGAGCAGGTCTGCCAGCTCGGCGAGGTCGGATGCCAGCTGCTTCTTGTCCGAGGTTATACCCTTCGATGTGGGTGTGTCGGTGCTGCCGACCTGGAGCAGGTCGGTGCCGCTGGCTTCCATTATCTGGACCCAGCCCTCGGCCTTCTCCCACACCTTCTTCCGTTCCTCACTGTCCTTGGGCCATCCTTCAAAGTTGCTGAAGGGTTGCAGTACGATAATCTTCAAGTTGCTGTGAGTATCGCAGAGGTGCTTGACATGCTTTGCGGCCTCGACCAGGGCAGGCCAGTCATCTTCGGCAACCTCTTCACCGTTACCCTTGCCTGCGGATGGTTTCAACTGGCCGAACTTGACGAGCTCATTGGCATGTGACTGGAGATCTGGGAATGACAGCTCGATTCCTTGGAGTCCAGCCTGTGAGATGGCCTCGATTTTGGAGTGAAGGTTGTGTCGGGGCAGACCAATTGAGCAAGAAGCAAGAGATAGGGGAATCTTGGATGAGTCGACTTGTAGAGGAGGCATGATGTGTATGTTGGTCAGATGTTGGCTTGTTCGGATGGTGATAGGTGATGATTCGTGAACAAATTGGGATTGAGTTAGTTGGTTGCCCAGGTGTACGTGTGAGATCAAGTAGATGATGAGCTCGATGATTATGGAGTGAAGATTAAGTTGTTGTAGATGCGGTGTGGTGGTGGGTTCAGTGTTTCCTATGTTGTATGTGGCATAAGTCTGGTTGGTAAACAAGCGTAGTTCAATTGTTCCCAAAATAGACGGTAGATAAATGCTTCTAATTCTTATTAATCGAGCATTACCTTCCTACCTGGATACATAGGTACCTAGTCAGTCCTAGATGCTCTATTCAGACTGAATTTATCACCTGAGAATACTTATTGTATTACCTACCGTAAAGTGGTGGTCGATCATGGTGATGTCAATCAATGTCTGTCGAAGGCCATCCGGATTGCCATGATGTCACCACCAGAAAAAGAGCCCCCACCATCATCATCAGGTTCAATACATACAACAGGAACCGGTTCAGCGTCCAGTCGCCCGCCCCCATCCCAGCCCGGAGTCAACGGCACGGTAAAAGGCGGGCAAAAGGTAACGGCCAAGTGGCCTTTGAAACCAGTTCAATTATTATTAACTGATAAAGCGTGGAAGGGTGGGAGGAGTAAGGGGGCCAAAAGTAGTCACCGGAAGTTGACATCATGTTCCGTAATAATTAATATCTTTGGAGCATAAATTGGACCCTGAAACATTCTGAAGCGGGAAAGTCACCCGTTTCCTTCTCTTCTATCAGTAAAGAACGACCGAGTACCGACAATATGGCCAGTGGCAGCAAGACTACAAGTACACCATATGCACCTTTTAGGTCCCCTGCTCATCAGTATGACTTCACTCGAGCATACTTATACTCCTCCCTTCCATACACCCTCCGAACCTCCAGACGCTTGAAAGTTTGTAGTCTCAACACATCGCATTCCAAAGCACTTGATAAGGCACTTGACCTGGACTGCCAATACAGTTCAAAGCCACCATCCATCAACCTGAAGAGGAACACCACCAGGAACGAACCACTGTTATACGAACAACAAATATGGGGATCACAAAGGTAAGGAGACTCATTTCACATTCAACACCTCATATACCTCATCGCGCTCGTCCAGGCTAACCTGATCATCACATCCAGCTCGGCGTAATCGGAGCCGGCAACATGGGCGGCATGATGGCGCTCCTGTTCGCCGAGTACGGCATCGAGGGTCACATCTATGACCCAAGCACCGACAGCGTCAACCGAGTCCTCGAGCAGGCGAAAAAGGGCGGCCTCGAATCCAAGATCTTCCGCCAGAAAGACTACGAGAGTCTCTGCAATGCCCTCCCTTCAGACTCGGCCAAGGTCTTCGTCCTGTCCCTGCCGCACGGTTCTGTCGGAGACAAGACCATTGACGGGCTGGAGCCTTACCTCAAGAAAGGCGATGTGATCATGGATGCGAGCAACGAGAAATGGACCCACACAGAGCGCCGTCAGGAGAGACTCAAGCCCAAGGGTGTGCACTTCATCGGCATGGGTGTATCAGGTGGCTACCAAGCCGCCCGCCACGGCCCGTCCATTTCTCCTGGTGCCAGCACCCCCGAGGCCTGGGACGCTGTGTGGCCATTCTTGACCAAGGTTGCAGCCAAGGATAAGTCAGGAAAGCCGTGTACCGCGAAGCTGGGCATCGGTGGGTGTGGACACTACGTCAAGATGGTACACAACGGTATCGAGCACGGCATGATGACAGCCCTGTGCGAGGTGTGGGGTATCATGAAAAACAACTTCGGCTGGTCATACGAGGAGATCGCCGACGTGTTTGAGAGATGGAACACCGACAAGGACAGCCCGCTGAGGAACAACTTCTTGATCGAGATTGCCGTGGAGATCAACCGGACGAAAGACCCCAACGAGCCGTCCAAGTACATCCTGACCGACATCCGTGACAAGGTCGTCCAGGACGTCTGCGAGGAGGAAGGCACAGGGACGTGGACGGTCCAGGAGGCTGCGAGGCTGCACGTCTCCGCGCCTACCATTGCCGTGTCGCATTTCTTCCGCGTGGCCTCGGCATACGCAGCCAGGCGAGAGATAGCGAACAAGGCCTTCAAGGAGGTGGGCATCAACTACAAGCCCCAGGCAAGCGAAACGCAAGCCCAGACCGCCGAGGGAAAGCTGAAGACAGTTGCCGCGCTCCGAGATGCCACATATGCGTCCTTCCTGGCGTCCTTCGTGCAGGGGATGCACATCATCACGGCGGCGGACGAGGATCATGGGTGGAAGCTCAACTACTCGGATATCCTGCAGCTCTGGCGCGGTGGTTGCATCATCCAGTCCGACTCAATCATCGACCTGCTGGATGACATCTATAGCTCGGGCAAGGCTGACAAGTCAAACCTGCTAGCCAATCCTACTATCGCGGGGGAGCTGGGCAAGACGATAGGGTCGTTGAAGGACCTGGTGGTCGATGCGGTCAAATTGGACGCATATGTGCCGGCATTGAGTGCGACCCTGGAGTACCTAAAGTTCAGCATCTCGACAGACCTACCGACAAGCTTCCAAGAGGCCGAGCTGGACTTCTTCGGGCACCACAATTATGACATCAAGAGTGAGCGGGCGGACGAGCCTGTAATGGGGAAGCACCATTTCGAGTGGAGGCCTGCGAAGGGGTTACGCGAGACGGAGGAGATACTCAAGAAGAAGCAGCAGGAAGCAGAAGAGAGGAAATAAGATGGAACTCTGGGGGCCCAGTATCGCAGGGAATGGAGGAGAGACTAGAATGACAATAATGATAATGATACCAAGATATTCCGAACTCAGCATGTGCAAGAACCGGCTCAGTTTGTTCCAGTGTTCGATTGAACTGACAGAGGTGTTGATGGGAGGAAGGTGAAAGGTGAAGGTGAATGTAGATCATATACAGATTCGGTGTTGCGATGACGCTCGCACATGGGGCCCGCGCGCTGTATCATGCATGAGCTCCAGGGCTCAAGCTACTGTACCATCGAACAACTTTGCAGCTCTTGGGGGGTTGGCGTCTGGACCCTGAACCCGGTTCAGGGCGAGATCCACTATAGAACCCACTACGAGACCCGCCTGGAGGATCCCTGCCATAGGTAGAGGTAGCTGAAGTGGCCGCTTTCATCCACTTGGGCAGTTTCACAAAGTCAATAAAGCAGCAACACATGTCAACAATCCCAAGAGTTTCCAAGGTTCTGTACTCCTTTGTTTTGACCTAGGTACTTTGTAATATTCTCTACACTTCTTCCCCTTCTTTCTCTCCTCCTTGTTCCAAACCTCTCCTCTCTTCGCATTTCCACATGTCGTGGTGACATCCATATTCGTCTTCATGTCCTCCCTTGCCTTCCTCCTTCGCAATGGCCTGCGCCTGCTCGTCCCCTTGTCTATAGTTCTGACTGTTTACCTCTACCTGTATCCCGTCTTCCTCGCCTGCTCCTTTCCTCTCCCTCCGGCTCCAGGCAGCAGCACCGCAAGCCCTAGTGTTGGAGGGGCCGCCGCCTTCCTCCAGACGGCGAAGCTTCATCTGCCGTTCACGAAGACGGAGGCCGTCCAGCTGCCGAAGACGGACAGCCACAGTATACCCAGCTTGCGCATAGCCCCTTTTCGCCTCCTCGCCCTAGGAGACCCTCAGCTCGAAGGCGACACCTCCATTCCGAACGCATACGTCGACTCCTCCTTCCCACACTTGAAGGGCTTCTTCTCCCACCTCCTCTTCCGTTCCGAGAACCATCCGACGTTTCGAACCAGCACGAAACAGGCCCTGCATGACCTCGTTGACTTCTACTTCGACGACATCCCCAATACCATCGAGAGCGTCCGCAAGCGCATCGACCTGTGGGGCAATGACTTCTACCTGGCGCACATGTACCGGACGCTGAACTGGTGGGCGGTACCTACACACACCACGGTGCTTGGGGATCTCGTGGGGAGCCAATGGATCTCGGACGTGGAGTTTGAGCGGCGCGGCCGGCGGTTCTGGAACCGCGTGTTCAAGGGCGGCAAGCGCGTCCCCGACGAGAGTGCACTATGGCCAGCGGTGGAGTACGATCTGGCGGGTTACCTGGGAACAGGCGTGTACAACGAGACATGGCAGCGGCGCATCATCAACGTCGCGGGGAACCACGACATCGGCTACGCGGGGGACCTCAACGACGAGCGCATGGCGCGGTTCGAGCGGGTCTTTGGGAAGGCCAACTACGAGCTCCGCTTCGAGCTCCCTGCCTCCGTGCTGTCCCCCGGCGGGGCGGCTACCATCCGCAACGATACGGCGGTGGGTGAGGAGCACTACCACGGGCAGGAGGATAGATTGGTCCCCGAGCTGCGTATTGTCAACCTCAACGACATGAACCTCGACACGCCCGCCATCTCCCCCGAGCTGCAGGACCAGACGTACAACTTCATCAATGGCATTATCAACACCGCCTCGGCCGTCGAGTACAAGGGTCACTTCACCGTCGTGCTGACCCATGTACCCCTCTACAAGCCCGAGGGGGTGTGTGTCGACGCGCCGTACTTCACCTTCCACGAGGATGATGGTTCGCTGAAGGAGCAGAACCAGCTCAGCGCTGATGCGTCCAAGGGTTTCGTTCAGGGTATCTTTGGGTTATCTGGCGACATCATGGCTCCTGGTGCTGGCCACGGAAGAAAGGGGGTCATCCTTAATGGGCATGATCACGAGGGATGTGATACGTATCACTACATCAACCAGACCGAGGGTGACACTCCCGCGGACAGGGAGTGGCAGGTCAAGAGGTGGAACGAGGCGAAGCGGGAAGAGATTGTCGGGGCACCTGCGCTGCCGGGCGTGAGGGAGATCACGGTGAGGAGCATGATGGGTGGCTACGGCGGTAATGCTGGGCTACTGAGCGCCTGGTTTGATGAGGAGCACTGGGAGTGGAGGTTCGAATACGATCAGTGCCCGCTGGGGTCTCAGTATGTCTGGTGGGTCGTCCATGTGGTGGACTTGATTACAGTCGTGGTGGCCATCACCTATGGACTGTTGTTGGGGGTCCCACCAGGTGTTAAGATTCTCAAGAGGGAGGTTCCACCTGGTGTTGAGATGCTCAAGGGAAGGGTGGTACCTGTTGTCGAGACTCTCAAGGGAAGGGTCCTACCTGTTGTCGAGACTTTCAAGGGAAGGGTCTTACCTGGTGTTGAGACTCTGAAGAGGAGAGTCATAATTGGTGTTGAGAGTCTGAACAGGAGGGTCACGACTGGTGTTGAGGTTCTCAAGACGAAGATAGCGGAGAAGAGAGCGGAGCTAGGGAATATAAAGAGGGCAGAGAAGATAGAAGAGCCAGAGAAAGTGGAAAAGAAGGAGAAGGTTGAAGAGGCTGAGGAGAAAAAGGTCGAGGAGCTGGATGGCCAAAGTGGGCTTGAGGATCCTGTAATGGAGTGAGGAAGGCTAATCTGTATCCTGTTTATACTGATGTTACATTGCAAATAGCATAGCGTTCTGTATACTCGATATTGCATAGCACTTATACTTAAGTACTTAGTCGGACCTTGTATACGGTTCAGACTACAGTCATCCACATACACAATTTGTTTCATCGCTTTGGACTGATGACTGAGGAATAGTTGGCCTAGAGACCTCAGTTAACCAAGGTACCAGTGATCAGCATTTGAGTGCGTATAGCATATATAATATACTACATGTGTCCCTATTTGCTTCTGATCAACGTCCACCAGTCGACTCGGACTGTCCACCTCAGCACCTGTGTAGGTGCATAGGTACTTGTTTATATATACAATACCTTCCTAACGGAAGGGTTTCTCAGGCCTTTAACAGCTTGCCCGAGAAAAGCTAGTAAAATATCCCCCGGTTTCTTTTTACAATCTAGTTATTCTTACTATTTCACTGCTGAATATATATGGCCGCCACAGTGTTCCTGCATATCATATTTGCCTGCGACATGTTACCCACCCCTTCATCACAGAGGCGGGATGTTGACGTTGCCACCTACCCCTCGACCCTCCGCCGGTGGCACATTGATCGCTCCTCCACCAACATTCCCTCTAGGAACATTGACACCGCCCCTTCCGTGCAGGTGTCTGCCGGGTATATCTATGTTTCCATGCTGGCCTCGTGGCACGTTCATCCGACCCCCGTGTCTTCTTGGCCCTAGAGATGGCGAGGGAGAACCATCGTCACCATAGGATGTTGGTAGCTCTGATGTGGTGTACGAAAACGTGGACGTCGATGTCGAATTCCGTGCCTGGAGCACTAGCCGGTGTAAGGAGTAGCTGAAGGCGATGAATAACAGGATGAGGAGGCATAATATCAGGGCGACGGTATCATTCGGTTTGACCATCGCTGGAAAACATGTGTAGTCGTAGTTCGTGAACGTGGAGGATGTGGACGACCTCGGGAGGGGCAGCTTGTGGGGACGGAACTCGAGAGCCTCGTAGCTTAGTGATGATCAAGATTTGGCCGCTGCGAACATTGAGCCCGTCGAGGGTAGTGACCGAGTCACACTTGACTGTTTAATGCTCCTCGCTATCGTTTGAGGGAATGAAACTGGTGCAATTTTGTGCTCAGCTTTGACTTTTGCTGACTGAACATCCTCAGACTCTGCACTTTCGGCGATGTTCAACCGTCAAGCCCACCCATCCCATCACGTATAAACAGCCCGAGTACCCGGGGACGCTTATCTTACGAGAAGGTAAACAAACAGAGGCGGCTGGGTTTGTGACGTGTAACCTGTCTGTCCATCATGCATGATGCATGCAATCACACCCTCCCCGGTATCGGGCTTCCCTTTCAGGCATTTCTATGCACTTCCTGTTATGCAGGCTGGACATGGAATGGGAGCTACATACATGTACAAGCGCTGACAGTCTGGTACCATGCCGTATCAGGAAACGAGGCATGCGATAAATATTGCCCGGGTGTGCCACACCACTTGCTCGTTCTAAGCATCAATTGGTGAGATATACGTGGTACTACTATATAAGGAGAGGGTCTGTCAAGTAGTGTCCCAGTCGGTGTCGACCGTTCCGTACTCCACATTATCATGTACCAGCTTGAAGGTGATGTTTGCCAGGTGAGTGGTCATCCTGATTTGGAACCAGATCTTGTAGTACATTTCATTGTCTTCGCCCATCTCCTTCGTCAGCTTCTCCTTCGGGATTTTGTTTAAATCAGCCTTGACGGATACAAGCTGTTTACATTTTCCTGCGCAGTTATGGTCAGCCTCCGTCCAAGGTTGTCGCCCATGTGAACTCACTTGATTTAGCCCGTTCAGGGTCCGGATAAAGCGGTGCATCATCCAAGTCGCAGGTGTAGATCGGGAGTGTGAGGGGATCAAGGCCCCCATTCCATTCCACGCTGGTCACCGATTGGTCGTAGTAGAAGGGGAAGTCCTTTGGCTCATAATCCTTGATCCGAGTGTTCTGTGCAGCCAATCTTAGCAATGTTGACAGGGCATTGTCGCCCGCAGCGATATGTTGATGAGAATTCCTACCTTCTTGATGAACCAACTCATCACATCAAGTCTCTCGCCCCCGTCGACGCCCCCGGCATGTCTAGCACATTAGGTCAACCTGGACTGAAAGACTAAATCACGGATGCAAGGAACAGCTAATATTCCAACTAACCTTGGCTGCTGTGAGTCGTGGAACCCAGGGGAGTACTTTTGAAGGGCTTTTGTGCCGTAATGCTTTCTCGCGAGGCGAGACATAACGGCGATAGTTGGTCTCCCGGACGTGGATGGCTGTCTGTCGGCCAAGCCCTTGATCAAGGCACCCCGCACAATAGCAGTGTTACTGCCCAAGCAATACCATGTCAGCTGATGCTAGGAGTGTGTTTCTTTGCTCATGCTGCTCCATTGATTTACTTACCAGTGTTCCATCCTCTTGACCTTCACCCCGTCGCCGACTGCAGTCTGGATGCTCTTCCTCAAGTACTCGTTCCTCCCAAACCCACCGGCGAGGAGAACTGCGTTCACACTCTTGTCCACAGCTTTTATCTGTCCGTTCACAAGTTGGACGATCTGTGAAACAACCGGGTCGAATATCTTTCTCATCCTCGCGCCCGAGATCTCAAGCTTCCCGTTTTTGACTCCAAGGGCACGGTCGTCGTCTATCCGACGAGCTGGAATGATGTATCTCTTATTATCGTCACCAGTGAAATTCCGCTTTACCTCTGACTCCCATTTCTCTAGAGCATCGGCTTGTGAGATGGCGTCCCACTTCACGCAGCCTTTGAAGTGGTTGTCAAGCCATTTGTGGAACTCGCGGTCGAGAAAAGACGATCCACAAAGACCACCGGTTCCAGCAGCGGCTTCTTCCAACTCTGGGTTGGGCGCGGGCCTGGTGACGGTGTATGAGATGAGATCGACAGTTCTGCAAACAAAACAAAAGTAGATTAGCGTTTATGTCAAACCTCTCTGTTAGCATTCAGTTCGAGCTCACCCTCCACCGGCATCGCAAATGACAAACGTGTCTCCGGGTTTGAGCTCCAATTCTTGGCACATCTCTTCCAATGCGTAGATTCCGGCAGCTTCTGGCTCCGCGATGATCTGTACCCTACGGTTTGGCGCCAATCCAGCGTCTTTGGCGCACTTCTCTGTGATATTATGCGCACTCTCTGGCCACATGGCAGGAACGGTGATGATGTACTCCCAGCGGACATCTCTAAAGAGAACGTCCTTACTCGGACCACCAACATCGACCGAATCCTTGATGGACTTTTCGACGTGCTTGCGGAGGTTCTTGAGATACTCTGTAATGAGCTCCTGGGCCTTGTGCTCGTTCTCCGGCCGAATAGAGGTAGGAGGATAAGCCAGCTCGAGTTCCTCACTTGTATACTTAGGGTACTGCTCAAGCTTGAACCATTCATATCTCGTCTGAGACTTGTCATAGTTGAAACCCCACTCCATCTTGCCATTACCTGCATCCTGAAGCACCCTTGATCCGGTATTCAGCTTCTCGACTTCGTTCAGAACCCTGGAGTGCTTGAGGTTGGTCACTCACGTGGGCACTTTATCATGTGTGTTTTGTTCTCCAGGCCATTCATCAATGACCTTGATCCGAGGAATTTGGTTGTGCCCCTACATCGTCATCAGAGTTGAACACACGCTGTTCACGAAGATTCCTTCGGAAAGCGGATCGAGAATTGTCATGAGCTAACCATTCGAGTATGGAGCCATGCAGCTGCCGAATACGTCGTACCTATGGACCATCAGCCACCTCTCGCATGGCTCTGTAGTTCAGCTAATATGGGACATACCGAAGTCAACTGCAACAAGAATTTGTCGAGTTTTCGGTGAACCCAGAGTGTTTGTCGGGGGCTTTGGCTCACGGCTCGTGCCTACGTTCATCCGATCAAAGGCATCCAGCAACCTTTTGGACGTCATATTGGAAGGGTTTCAGCTTTGAAGTTACCCTATGAGAAAGTGAGGAAAAACAATTATCGATAAAGGCACAGCGAAGGTTAGCTTCAAATCAATGTTGGTCCTCCGCAGGTCAGAGATCATTTGTGGATAATTACAGGGGGAGAAGGGAATCGGCCCTTAGAAGGCACCCGCATCATCCAGTGATTTATGCTTCAGCTGAATGAGGCTCCGGCTCCTGCAACTCACCTGGCGAAGGCCCCAGCCCTTTAATCTGGCTATCAAATCAACCCCTCCCTTCTGTTTGACCATATCACCGCTTGAAGCCCTGGAGCCTACAGACTTCTCGCCCACCACCAAGTATGCAGTGAGACAAAAGTTGCCTATCGGAATTGACTTCCCAAGGTTTCGGCCCACCAACTTCAAGTGTCATCCAATCTTAGTCAGTCCCACTGCATCAAGGTTGGTGACCCCTCTTTCTATGGTGCCTTGGTGTAACCCAATCTGCAAGTAAGCTGCATATCACCCTGTATTACGCCGAATAAAAAAGCTGAGACTTGCCCCTGGCTGTCTTCATGCCACACAAACCGGGCGAGCTCCTAGCAACCCTGATGGTCTCGTCAACGTATTCCAGGCCACGTCCGCTATCTTCGAGCGAGAGCCGAAGAGCCGCATTCCCATCTTCCCTCAGATTGTCAGTCGAAGCCCAATGTTGCCCTAACCGCGAACTATCGGAATCAGCTCCGCCGCGGGGGGTTGCTAGTTGTATATACAGGAACTCTATTAGCACACAAGACATTAAACACCCGATGGACACATTCTAAAATACGTCAAGTCTGTTGTCAACGCACTTGATATCATCCTTGGGCTGCCCACCCCAGTGAACCTCCTGCTTACGGACCAACGTCGATACTTGCGGAGATGGATTATGATCATAAAGATGGAGGAAAATTTGCCTCAAAAGCAGCCCAGGTGGAGATTGAGGAACTACGACAGGAGGTCGAACGACTGCGCACGGATTTGGCGAGCTGCACAGATCAGCTTTTCGACATTCTCCAGAAGGAAAACGATGTTCCCGAACAGGGCATCAAGGACTCCTTCAACAGCATTTTGACTGGAATAGAGTCTTGGATCGATGAGGTTTCGAGTGAAGACGATTTCGACGCCTTGTTCAAGAGTAGGTATTACCAGAACTTATATGCAAATGATAAGAAGAAAAGGTTTGCCGACTTGGGACTCGATCGCCGGTATTATTCGGATATGAATTGGCTCGTGGAGTTGATGAGATTGGAGTCCTGCCATCGTGTTGTCATCTCTTTAGTCATATCGAACTTCCTTACACATGAGATCTTCCGGAAAGAAAGGACCGACGAGCTGGGGAACCTCTACCCGCATGGTATCCCCGACGATGAAATCAACATGCTAGCGAGAATCCAGGACGACATGCGCGAGAATTTGCAGCGAGGTACGTTCTCCATTGCGGGTTTCCTAGGATCGCATCTGACAGTTCCCTTCTCAATGCCAGACGAGGCAGACATCTCTCGCTGGCGAGGACATGCCGTGTCAGCACTCCTCACGGAAGCCAAGATCAAGGACGCGGCCGACAGAAAGTCCGCTGAGCACCTCGAGAAGCTTAAACATGACCTGAAGCCGTGGCTTGGGGAGATAACAAAAGAGCTCGCGGGACAACTGATGGACAACGTGATCATACGCGCCACCAAGACGCTGAATATGATCTGCCGTTGCAACAGGACATACGCCATAGGAAGTTTCTACAAACCGCCCGGTCCGCTCCCCGAAGTAGCAAGAGACTGGCCTATTAAAGAGATCGGCATCTGGAGGACAGTGCCCCCGAGCAGTGTGACAGGCTTACTCCTTTGCCTGTACCCAGGGGTGTTTCGATTGGGAGAAGGTGGCCAGAGCAATCTAGTGCTGGTGAACCCTATACTCCTGGGTTACAAGCAGCTGGAGCTTCAACCACCGCGATCACCGCCCCCTTCCAGGACCCCTTCCCCACGGAAGCAAGAGACGACAGGACGTGAACGAGAAGGCGCTGAGGGCGCGGCGCCCAGACCATATCGTGGACAATCATCCTCGACACAGTTGGCGCGGCCCGTCGATTCTAGGCCAGTCAAGCAGAAAAGGCCTGGCATGATGGAGCTAGTCGGCGAATATTTATGGTCGAACACCCCGTCTATTCCATCCGCAAAACCCATTCGCAGCATTAGATCCTTGGTGTCATCACCTAACGCGAAGATACCGGCATCGTCAAATCATCAAGGACGCCATGCCCTGTCCCGCACCACGATGCCAGAAGCCCATCCCGCTCCACAGGTGCCACCTCAACAACAACTCGTGCAGTATCCCCATCATAACATGGGTAGCAGCGGATCGACATCCACCAACCCCAATACACGGTTTGCAAGCACCCCCGTTCCTTCAGCTTATTACAACACCTACAGCCAGCCTGAACCATTTCGGTACGAAGATCCTGAAAAGTTAGCAGATGCCGTGAGTGGAAAAGCGCGCAAAAAGTCCAACACGTGGCAGTCTTAAGGAGAATGCCTGTACGTGATATCACGGGAGTCCACAGGTGCACCAACTGGTTCAGACCAGCACCGTGAGAAATGGGCGGCCTCGGAAGATCACCAAGGTCTTGGGAGCGTGGATCTGTAAGGCGGGGCTTCTAACGATTACATATCAGCAGCCGCAGCAAATGGCAATATAGGTCGGTCGTCTGTTGTTTTGCCACTCGTGGGCCTGGGCCCAGGCCTGCTGGAGTTGTTTGAGCACATCCCATGGGATAGCTCGCGGGAAGGCAGACAGTATCTCTGGGTTAGGGTCCGGTGTGAAACTCCGCCTCACCGCCTTAGCTAAATTGATTTTTCTTCCCCGCAAAAATGTCACCCGAGCATAAAATCAGGGTCTTCCTCGGGTCTCACCTCACCAGTATCTCCATCTCACATCGCCTCTGCCTCACAAGTCCTGCCCGCCAACTACCTCAAGCTTCTCTACTAACGAAGCAACTCAATTGTGATCTCCACTTGACCCAAGCCCGTCAACCGTACCAAAGTCAAAATGGCTATTTCCAAGAAGCTGAAGGTTCATACACCCCTACGTGGACAACCGCCTAGATTTGCCATCGCATATTTACGCTCCTATTCTTCCCCATGCATACCCCCATCTATGCCCCCAAAAGCTTACACTCTCAGATCCAACGCGAGCACAAGAAGGCCGAAGCCGCCGGCACTCGTGCCCCCGTCAAGGCCAACGGTCTTCCCGTGAAGGCACCCAAGGAGACTGTCACTGTACGTACAGGCTTATTGCTTATCGCCAAACGCCCACCCGGACTGACCCGGTATCATAGTGCCAGAACTGCCGCAAGGAGATCGTCAAGGCTTTCACACAACAGCTGACCGACCATGCCGAGACGCATAAGGGCTGGACGAAGGAGACGTGCTGGCCCAGTGTCCAGTTCGCTTGATCTTGGCAGCTAGGATCTGTTTTTCCTATGTACATAATTTCATTGCAAGCGGGGCTTTAGAATATGTTTCTAAACAATTGATTTTACATCCAAATGAAGCCAGGAGGACCTTTTTGATTACGGTGTGCGTCAATATCGATGAGGCGCCCTTGGACGTATACTTACCGAGATGCTGTTCTCACTGAGCAACACTAGCTATTTCCTACAGGCTTGAGTGCATAAGGGCTGAAACGAGCTGTGCATTATGATTCTTTACTTGCCGTTTTACTGGACGGTGAGAAGGCGACAAGATAAGGAGTGTGTGGTTTCGTAGCTTTCAAATCGGAATATGAAACGACTTAGTCCATTCAACCTTTCCCTTCCCATGATTATGGAGATTTGGGAGGCACATGGTCATTACTGCTCCTACCACACGAAGGATATTTTTCCCCAAGATTGCCCTGGAAGCTAGTTCAGATCGATATCCGGTAACTAGGAGGAGAAATGAGCACCTGTAAACAACCTTATGAGGTTGACACCAGACCTGTGAACTACGGGGCGACCGGGCCATGTGGAGTCTTCAAGGCTCTAAGATGAAGTCCACTCCTGCCGTAGTACTCATTCATTCTTTGGCTTAACAGCGTTGTTGAAAGCATCGCGCTTGATCTTCAGCGTATTCACCATTGCCTCCGCTCAGGCAATCATCCCAAGAGTAACCAGTGAAGTTGATGCAGCCAGTAAGGGCTCACCCCCCTCCATCCCTAATCACAGCGCTGTCCACTCTCTTGACGATATAATTCCCGTAAGTATCGGAGGCCGGTGCCCCCTCCGTCACCTCTAGGGTATTGATTGCCCTGGCTCATCACATCCCAAGGCACCACACACCAGCAGTCGATATGTCTCGTCTCGGGACCAGTCTCCAGTTCCCTTGCAAGATCACGACTACAAGAAAGGGTTGAAGCCCTTGGTAGCGCCATACATAACCAGCCACGGCAAGCTAATATTTCCCCCCGAGCTGACATTGGGGAGAAGCGAGCGCCGGTGGGTCCCAAAAAGCCCTCCCGTGCTCGCCAACGCCTGGTCCCCTGCGCATCAGCACGGGCAACAATGATGGTCGCCGCGCCTTGCCATGAACTGTGAGTCAACATCGAGCACCACATCGATTTCAGCAGGCGAGTACGTCCGCAGTTCCCGCAAGGCCGGCAGGGCTGATAAGGTCAGAGCCCGACGTCGTCAACCGGGATGGAAACACGAAATCTCCCTATCGATAACTGTCGTCCTGATGCTTGTCTTCCATCTCTTGCGGCGTGGCGGTCTGCGCGTCCATGACAAAATCGTCCCGACTGATTCGTCCGCCCCGGCGCAATGTTCCTTGGGACCAGTGCATGGAGCTTGGCCGCTGCCGCAGTTCCTTGTGACCCAGCATGATGACTTCGAAGCCAGTCTTGACCAGGGTCCGGGAAATACCGTGGCCGGTCCCCGCGCTGGCACCGGTGATGATTGCGTATGTCGGTCTCGGACGGCGGCGTCTGTAGGCTTCGAGGGCTGGGCTGGGGTGGTAAAGTGGAGGAGTAAGAGGTCGATAGCACGCCCGCCCGGGCGGCTGAGGTGAGAAGTCTACTGCGCCAATGGAGGCGAGGACGTAGATCAGGGCGCGCGAGATCTCTATATCGATATGGCAGATGTCGCCTTGAGATTTGAGATGAGAAGCCTGATTACAGTTGACGCGCTCCGGAGTCCTGGGTTGGTCGCACGAATCACGATTGTCAACAGGGTTCTGGATTAGAGGCTCTTCCTGTTTGGTATCAACACCAGAAGCCCATCGTTAGATAAAAGCGACGTAACATTGCACGACGTTAGGTAAAGATGAGCGCCGCAGTAGTGCCTGTGCTGTGCGCACAACGTCGCTTGCCTGAGCCTCGTACATGTAGGTTTCAAGCCGCTTGGTCTCATTCCCAACCAAACCGTCTTTCAGGTGAACATGTATGCGCTTCACCAAGCGAATACTCCGTGGAGTGAATTCAACCTGGGTGTCTGGTCCCCAGTGGAGTGGAAGCTATTGGTTTCATAGTGTTGAGGCAGGGGTTCTGGCAGTAGGCCTTCTTTCGACATCTGAAATAAGCCACTGTGCCACAACATTTGAACACTACGTATGTATGGCCAGATCTCACGAGATCTCGCAAAACTCCACTCAAGCCCACTACACCCATATATTATACTTTGTAGTGGGTTGGCTGGTTACGTACGGCAGCCTCGGGGGAAGGGGAATTGAGATGGGTAGCACGGACCAGAATCCGCCAACAAAGCAGATGACGCGGTCGTGGGTTCACGCGTGTGCACATGTGATTGATCGCCAGCCTGAAAGATTCTTACCCTGGCACCAACCATGACACCCTCTTTCAGATGGTCCTGGCCATCTTCCCCTCACAGTTCCTTATGACGTTCACATTTGTACCAGGCATTGAAGTAAGTAGCGACATGTAGATTGGGGAAATCGAGCAGGCATCCGTATTTGATCTGGGGCGGTCGGCGTTATGACCGTAATTGAGAGCATCAAGGGACCCGTAATGTGCTTGGCGGAGAAAGGCACTAGCAACCGCATACCGGGGTATATATCCTTGCCCTGTAGTGGCACCTGAAATGGCAGGTTTCAGATATTCGGCCATATGAGCAGTCTACCACGGGAGCTGAGTTTGGATATGCGGCGTCATATATGGCATTGATGTTGGTGCCTCTATGAAGTCTAGGTGCTCAAGCCAATCAGCCTTCATTCCGGTCTGTTACCGGCTGATTAGTGCCTGGACAATGAAGCTCTTGTAGCTCCTCAAAAAGGGCTCGCTGCATTTTCAATTGAGGTGGAGGTGGAGGCACCATCCGTGCTAAGATGGCGTTGACGATCTTCTGAACTCATTTGCAAAAACGTGCATGGCGTCAGAATACACTGGAAACGCGTAGTCTGCTGTGCGAGAGTTTTGTTTGGCGGCATATAGACAGGGGCATACGTGAAGTCTAATATTCATAAAATTACGTGGTATCTTTAAAGTCGATCCGCAAAACACTAATAACAACGCTGCTGTACTTATGCAGGGTACTTGTGAGGATGTGAAGTCACCAAACTCATGCGTATAGTCACCACCTGCAACCCTGCCGCGCCCTGCCAATGAACCGACAGCTGGCGGTGACATGGCCGTCGAGCCTTGAGATTCCCCACGCAGGCTCGACCCGCTTGATTATCTCCCATTGATCCATACGTCACGCCTTAATGCCCACCCAGAAGGGCCTCCTTCGCGTCCGCCGCTCTCCTCACAGCCCTCTTCTGCGACCTCTCGCGGATGCAGCAGACGAAGACACCTCCGAATGAGACGCAGGCGGCCACACCCCAGATGATGCCGACGATAGAGGCTGATAGCGTGATGTTGGGAGACCACTTCGCCGAAGACTTCGAAGTTGCGGTGGCGGTTGCTGACGAGGTGGTGCTGCTGCTGCTGGAGGTCGATGATCCGCTTGTTGTTGAGGACGCACTTGTGGACGTTGTGGAGGCAGAAGTGGTGTCCGTGGTGGAGGTTGATGATGCGGATGATGTAGTAGAAGCTGACGTGCTAGAGGCCGTCGAGGCCGTCGTAGAGGCCGCGGTAGAGGCCGTGGTGGTGGCTGCGGTAGTGGCTGCGGTAGTGGTTTCAGTGGAAGCTGCTGTAGAGGCTGCTGTAGAAGCTGCCGACGTTGCGGCGGCGGCGGTGGTGGTAGTATCATCACGGATTTCTATGGCGTTTCTCCGCCGGAGCTCGTCATCCGAGTTGTCCGAGCTCAGGCATTGCCCCATGGCCTGTACTGTCTCCGTCGACTCATCCTCCGAGCATCCGGCCTCCTTGAGGCATTCCGAGAGGAGGTCCGAGTCTGACCCAACGATCGTGAGGCAGTGTGAGACAATCCTGGCGTCGCCGCACGAGACGTTGGCGGCGACTTCTGTGAGGCACCCTCGCTTTGTAATCCGCGGGGCAGCTGTGACAGGGCTTGCCAGCAGTATGGCCAGAGCCGCCGCCGAGAGTGTTGGTATGTTTGAGATTCTCATTTTCGCGGCTCAGTTGAGGAAAACCACTCAAACGGCGGTTTGCGATATTAGAAGAGAAAGAATGTGTATTTGTGTGTATGAGTGTGTGTGTGCGTATGCAGGCTGGAAATTGGACAGCCTGTGAGAGGGGAAGAAGAAAAAATCGGATCGCTCTGTAGCACGCTACACTGTAAGGCAAACGAGTGGCAATGAGCAAACAATTACCAAAAAGGGGGTATCACTAGCAAATGCGTGCAAAGGATAACCTTGAAACATCGAATAGCCAGGGGACAGCTGCCAAGTAACCGCACCCGCGGGTGGTTCACTCTATTTATTCAAGAAACGGCTTCGGGGTCCGGACGACTTTTGACGGACGCGATCGGTCCGTTGCACCACTGCGTCGCAAGTCATTGTGGCCCAGTTATATATACCTCCCAAGCATAAGGATCCATCTTGGCAGAGGTCGTACCGTAGATCGTACCTGCCTACAGCACGTTGCGTATTTCCTGGGGGCTGCGCCACGGACCTGCTTCCTCGCAGTGGAAGAGCGAAGGCGGCTAGAGCAACATGGCCGACCACGGCATCCAAGGAATGTGGGGTGATGCTGGGGCAGTTGTATCCGCTTTTTGATGTCAAGGAATTCTTTATTCAGCGAGATGTGGTTGCCCGAGATCTCCGGAACAGGCCGAGCCCTGCAAGGCATGCGGGCGAAGCGAGTTTTGTCTCCACCCGAAGTCCACTCAGTTCCGCGTCCCCGGGTCCCTATTGGCAGGGGCTTCGTGAAGGCTTGCGTGCCACGCCGAGAGTGTGACGCGTTTCGTGGTGTTGACAAGTGAAAATCATCTTGCCAACACCGCTGTTGTCCAGGGTTGGACCATACGATCCCTGGATGTTGTTCGATCTTGCTGTGATGGAGGTGTCCAGGACCTTGGAATCCCTTTTTTTTGTCCTTTCGGCCAGTGCCATATATATAGTATTGCATACACGACATGGATAATGCCGCATCAGTGTGAATCTTGAAGGTTGGGCAGCGGTTAGCACGGAAGAGATGGTCAGTTTTTTATGGGACGGATACCATCGTGGATCCAGAGGGTACGGGGCTGCCCAGGTGCATGTGATGATACCAAACTACATATATACCCTCATAAATACTTCGTAGTGCGAACTAATATCTCACTTGCGCTCCTAGTAGATTAGTACACTATAGCAACGCCACTTGCCCTACAAAGGGACAAACTTTGTTTGCTGTCAATAACCTATACAATTCCCTGGGACTGGTCCCCAAAATTTGGAGCGCGTGTGTGTAGTGTCCCGGTATGTAGTGTAGACCTTGTAGGACCCGTTTTTGATCTGCCGCTGGTCAAGTCAGTAGCGGACATACGACCTCGACATGCTGCAGTAAGGAACGTTTGACTCGCCTAGGTCTACCACGAGTCCCCTTGGTAACAACTTCTACTCACTATCCTGCTTCTGAGCTTGGGTGAACGAGAACATTATTCCCTATGGAAATGCACAACAAGCAGTTGACAGATCAGAACACAGTGAAACATGGCTGGCCCCCAGACCGCGAGTGGCACCTGGGACACGCCTGGTGACCAACCACCTGAGGTTTCACGATGTGAAGAGCTGACGGTCTAAACACAAAATCAGCCGTTAGAGTGTGATTTTCCCCTTTCCTAGTGCAGGATCTGAGCCGGGAGAAAGGAGAAAAACTTCTAGCGGGATTTCTAAAATTACTTTTCGGCCACTAGGAGCATTTACGGTACCGAGGCGTAGGCCAGAGCCTATGATCTTTTGGTTGCATGGCGCTAGGGTCAAGAGAGAAACAGACAAGCCGCCTCGGGTATCAAATAAGATCGGTCGCAGAAAGGGCTGCCTGCCAAGGACCTCGGGACTGGGGAACCGTCACATCAAGATCCAGAGCTTCGACACTGGCACAGTCGATGTTCCAGAACATTGCAATGCCAACGATAATGGGGCACGTGTGGGGTAGTGGCTTTGCTTGATTCCGTTCGGAGTGTTTATGTCACCCCACTGGCATACTTTGTTGATCTCGGACGGCATCTAGACCCGTTGGTCAGCGGCGCTCTGCCACATACGCCCGGGGGAATTCACATGCACGTTCTCATACAAGTTGAGGGGTCGCCGGTGGTCTTCCCCAGATCGCTCATCATGTAGCAGTCTGTAGAAGACTAAGAGCAATATCAGGGGTCGAGCACCACTTCTTTACTTCAAGCCTTAAAACCTGGGGTTCCTAGGGTCTGGAGTTCGCCGACAAGTGTCGGTACCGCAAGCGCAGTGAGATTGCCAAGCACAATGCCGTAAGATAGTTCTTTGTAATGTTCGCCCGAGCACTGTGGGAAAAGTCGCACAGACAGAGCTGACCCTTTGCACATGTGTCCATCTCCATCATATTTATCGTTAGTCGGTCCGCCCCCGCTGGGTACTTATGTTTGTGAAAACAGGCCCCTGTGTTGCCAGAAACAACTGCTATAGTAGTGGGGGGGGGGGGGTTAATCTACTATGACTATGTAGACCAAACTCCTTCCTACTGGAGAACAGTTGCATGTTGAAGTAGAAAAAAGGCGGCAGAAGACATGTGTGTTAGAGTGGTTGCACGTGTCAGACGTGGTGGACTTCCCCAAAGGTTCAAGGCCACCTGGGCAGCCGGCTTATTGAATCCGATCACAGCCTCACCGGGTCTCCCAACCAGTAGTACATCCCTTTGAAGTTGTGCCAATTGGGCTGGATTCCGAGGTGCTTGGTTTCGCTCAAGCGTTGCTTCTACGCATAAAAAAGGGTCTTTGGCCCTCGAAGGAAGATATCTGGAACGGAGGAGACTGCACCCCAGTGCTCCTAACTATTATTGAAGGAATGCCGAACATGCTGTGACAGTTCATCGTAATTTGTCATACAGACTCTTATCCGACAGATTGGAACTGATATCGCGACCTACATCTCGACCTACTGCGTCAATGAACCAGCAGGGCGTCAGCATATAATCTTCTTGCCATGCCCTTGCTCAAGAGCAAGACTTCCTGTTGCATTACCCAGCGTTGCTAAATGGATAACCACACGTCTCTCGGAGAGCCACAGCCCCTATACCGCAAGCTGAACGAGGAACGGAATGAGATAAGATTACTTACCATCCTGCCAGTATCCAACCCGGCTAGCCATTCCGTCGTCTGTTGCAGACTTGAAACAGTCTCCACCCTGAACCTCTGCTCCTCATATCAACACTTCATACTGGCACAGAAGACTTCCAGCAGCCCCCGAAAGCTGCTGTCAGACTGGATCAGGACTAGATCCATCGACTCGGGCCACGAAGCCAGACTTTGTGCTCACAACCCCGATCAACGCCTTTACAGATACACATGGGGGGATTTTGAGACTCTCTCCTACATATGGGGCGATCTAGAGGACACTCGTAGGATCGTGGTCAATGGCCATGATTTCCATGCTACGGCCAATCTAGAGGCTGCTCTTCGGTTACTTCAACAAGACCAATGGTTCGGAGGCGAATATCGACTATGGGTTGATGCAATATGCATCAACCAGAAAGACGTTGCAGAAAGGGAGAGCCAAGTAAAGAGGATGCGTGAGATCTATGCTACTTCCTTCGCTGGCATTGCGTGGCTCGGGGATGAAGCAGATCGAAGCAACCAGGCTCTTGACTTGCTTGAAAATTTGGCCGCAGTCCATGACATTTCAGGTGATTCGAGAGCCAAGGCCCTGGCGTATAAGCTCAGGAACAATCACAGCCTCCTGGGTACTGGTTGCTGGCTGGGCTTTTTCTCTCTCTTCGAGAGACCATATTGGTCACGTCTTTGGGTCATCCAAGAAATTGTTTTGGGCTATCCAGATATAACAATGATTTGCGGTAACCAAGCTCTGAGCTGGGAACGGATGTTTCTTGGGATGGGAATCCTTCACACTTACCTTTGGGCGATCAAGGATTTATGTCTCGTCTACGACAGACAAATGCTAGACCCGGCCGGCTCAACAAGGTGGCCAGTCAGGAACCTGAATAAAGTATGGAAAGATTTGTATCCAATGTGTGTGAATCAAAAGGAAGGAAAGTCGCACCTCAGTTTCAAGCGACTACTAGAGACTGCAAGTGCTTCAGACTGCTCGGACAAACGGGATAAAGTGTACGGATTACAAGCGCTGATGGACGAGAGGCTCGCGGCAAGGATATCGCCAGCCTACGATATCCGTCTGGAAGATGTCTTTATTTCTATCGCGAGGTCTTACATTGCAGAATATAATAATCTCGAACTTCTGCGTGATGGGGGTGTTTGGGGAAGTCTCAACAATCCAAGCTGGGTCCCAGACTGGACTTGGACGGGACGGGTCCGGGACAACACAGCACCAAGGGGCTATAATGCAAGTGGTGGAGCCGGTATGGTAGCTTCTTTCTCAACAGATGGGAAGGGTCGCCTTATATGCGAAGGCACGATACTCGATACGATCGATGGCATCGGAGCCAGGCACATACCATACGAAGGTCACCTACCAGCGAGCATCTCTCAATCAACGTCGACTCAGAACGGCTATGGTAGTTCAGAAGCTACAAAAGATGCCTTGTCACGTGCAATTTACGGTGATCGTCTAAGATCTGGCCGGACCGACCGCAGTCTTGGACGAGGGCTGTTGAGTCTCCCTGCTGATCAAGAGAAGGCAATGCATCTTTTCAAGAAGTTGAGTTGGAAGAACTTCTCCCAAGAGATATGGTCTGCTACCGCATGGGCCGAGTGGCGAGAAACAAATGCAAATCTTCTATTCGCAGGAAAGAAGTTTGATCAGTATTTCGAGGACGATGACACGACAATTGGTGACGATTTCGATTGTTACGATGCGTACCGTTCTTGGGTTCGCACTCAACATGGCAGGCGTATAATCACCACTAAGAAGGGCTACATCCTATGGATAGGATGGGCGCCAGACAAACGGACCCATGATAGTAGAGGGCAGGTGGCTTCTGGGGATTTGCTTGCTGTCGTGTTTGGATGTAGTTGTCCACTTGTCTTGCGCTGGGTAGGTGATTCTTATCGAGTTGTAGGCGAAGGCTATTTGCAAGGTTTTATGGACGGTGAAGTCCTAGAATTATTGAACGTGGGCACTTTGAGCTATGAGAGATTTATACTCTCCTAACTTTATGAATTGTAGTTTAGGCCTGAACAGAGAGCGCACCTAGGTAGCTTAGTTGAGAGTATTTTGCCAATTCAAGAAGTTTCAATTTCGTAGTACACCGGGCGTGTACGGCAGTTGGTTTCAATCTTGGCCCCCTTCGAACGCCGGCCACTCCTTCCGGGCCGACGTTCTTCGGCTTTCAGTAAGATGCTGACTACCTACCTAAGTAGATGCCTATTTCAGGACGCTGGAAGGTATATGCCAGGATATCCTACTTGGGGAGCTCTGGGTACCCGATCAAAGGCTTGCCTGCGATGCTTCTCCCGACTCATTTCTCATATAATCTGACTTGGGGCCTTTGCCGGCCAACACCTGGGGTCCTAAAGATCGAAGAGACATTTCGATGTGAATCGCGCCTGGAAGTAGTCAGCTTTCGTGCCTCCTCCTGCCTTGACGTACTAGGGGTGACGTACAAACATCGCTAGACTCCACACCCTTCTTCCCGATGTCTGGACCAGTTGGCTGCTGCTCTCGGCTTGCGTACCCTGCAGTTCGGTCACCATCCCGGCGTTCCTTATAGTGTCATTCCCCAGGGATACGTCCTAGTTATTGCGAGAAGTCCTGCCATTGGAGTTGCGCAAGCCAGGTCGGGCTTGTTTCTCGTTCACTTAAGTCTTTCATAGTCAGAAACGCGCCCTAGAGTTCATCCTCGTCCTCGTCTTCTTCTTCCTCATCTTGATCCATCCCATCTTCGTCCTCTTCATCCTCCACCTCCAGCTTGGGCCACTGCACCACGAACTGTGGCGCACCGTCCGCCTCGTCCGCCTCGCGGACGACAAAAGCCACCATGGTGTTGTTCTTCAACCCCTTGCTGACGGGGGTCTCGCTACCGTCGATTTTCAGGTTCTTCCATCCCTTGCTCTCGTCGTGTGGGTCCTTTAGTATGCCGTAGGACACGTGGGCGCTCTCATCCTCTTGTGGCAGTGGCTGCGGTGGGTCGTCGCGTGTGGCTCGCAGACCGGCAGAATGTCGGTCGCGCAGGACTGACAAGAGCTCGATGGTGATCTCGGAGAATGGGGCGAGAGGGTCGGCCAGGAGGAAGATGGTATGGATGCCGTATTTCAGACGCAGGGATATGGGCATGTCGAGAGGGTCATCGGGTACATTGCGCTTTGGTGGCTAAGGCATTTGAAATTCGAGGATTAGCAGACGAACACTGTAAGGGCAATTTGGGAATCCGTCGCGTCGCATTGCTTGGCACGCATAGGCTGGTGGCGGCTTACCATCTTGGAGTTGTTCCACGAGGGCGAGCCTGGGTGCTCTGTTTGGTGGCTATTGCTATGGGTTTGCTTGTGCGGGTGAGGTCTGAATATCCGGACACTGACAGTATTGAGACTCCTAGAGACCCAAGAGGCAGACAAAATGATGCAAAGGGGATACGAATGTGGAATTAGAGGCAAATGGTAGAGTCAAACCACAGGGGTATGTTTCCTAAGTGGACGTCGAGAATGAACGCGATGCAGCCTAATTGTATTATCGCACCTTAGGTAGGTACTGTATACTGTAGGTACCTATAGTAGCACTGAGTAGGTACCTACGGATCGCCAACTGACAGCCAAATCCACCGGGGTCATGTGAGATAAGTATAGGTACCTGTGTTAAGGTGGTGTTAACGTTATCATGAAAGTATCTGTGACTCGATCTCGCTCTGCAGGCCAGGGTTCTTGGAGCTTGGGCCACCTCCAATGATAAGGTGGGGCATCAGTTTGGTCGGAACATTGAAACGAGATTGAAGTTGATGAACATCACCGGACCGCGGTCAATGCAGGAGTGTACATAGGGCCACCCCAAAGGAAGGCGTCGGCAGCGTATCAGCTATTTCTCACTTACTTCCTCGAGATCCAGCACACTCCGCCAGTCCTTGTCGAACTCTCCTCGAAGCAGCAAAGATGGGCCGACCGCCCCGGACGCAGGAGGAACTCGATGCCTTCATCGCCGTGGCCCCGACCGACTACCAGGAACGCCAACGTCATGCTGTCGAAAACAGCCGCCTCAGCATGATGGCCCCCACAAGGATCCTGTTGGCCTCCTTCACATCCTTCGGAGTCGGCACATCTCTTGGTATGGCTCAAGGCAGCAAGATGACCGGTCTACGGTTCCGCGCCGAGCACGCACACAAGCTGCCTACTACGCCGACTGGATGGTTCATGTACCATAAGAGCAAGAACTACAACATGGCCAAGGGAGCCCTAAAGGAGGGGCTGAAGATGGGCCTCAAGGTCTCCGTCTGGACTACAGCCATGTTCGTTATTGAGGACCTGTACGACGAGTCGCGGAACTCCAAGGATTTCGTCAATACGGTATTGGCCTCGTTAACAGTTGCTGGCGGGTTCAGTCTTTGGAGTACGTCGCACGCCTTACCTTCCAGCTTTGCAGTTGGTATCCGATGCTGACCACAGTGTCGGTGTACAGATCGATTCAGCCTTGCCATGACGGCGCGAACCACAAAGACCGCACTCCTCGTGGGACTCGTCTACGGTGGCCTCCAGGATGCTGCTGGGGCAGCCAGAGGTCGACCTATTGGCTACATCGACTGGGTTCGAAGGCAGTTCCGTGGACGAGGCAAAGAGCTGGAACAAAAGATCTGAACTTGGTCCAATGATGCTTGACCACTACGCATCTACTATCCGAAAAGGCCGCTGCCTCGCCTGTTGTTCTTTAAGTTGAAGTAAGATGGGCTAAAAGCAGTGGACATGACGGCCAGTCCCTTTACGAGATGCCATCGTGAAAGGTTGCTAAGACAGGGCGGTTTCGGACCGAGCCTGACCGTCGGCTCCCCTAAGTCGAGGGCTGGGCCATGGAAGGTCCGCCTCAAAACCACAACCTTTCAGCCTCAAAAATTACCTATGCCACTGCAGGCCGCCCAGAGTAACTGAGGATCCTACAACTGATCCACTGTTTGGTACCTGGCAGACATCTTAAGCCGTCGACTTCCATCCCAACTAGGTATCCATCTGCCTAGGGCCATGTCCCCGCATACCTATATCGGCAAAGGGACAACGAGACCCACAGAAAGCCGAACACCACAGCACGGCAGAAGAGAGAAAAGACCCATAATGCGGACCGCCTGATGACATCGATCATGCTTCACTCACGTACGGCAGGCCGAAAGCCATGTTTCCCTGCAGGTCAGATGCGGCTCGTACCTTGACTCTCGAGATGGCAATTTTCGAACTTGGCGCCAAAAGATGGGGAAACAAAGAAAGACAAAGGAGCTGATTCGCCAATCCCTCCGGGGGCGCCCAACATTTTAACGTCCAACCGGCTAGCCACGGTCCAAAAGCAGTCTCCACCTACACCAGCGATAAGCAAAGTCAATGACACCTGATTGAACGATATTGCTAATGGCTCGCCTTTGGTGAGGAGTCGTCGATATCTCGGGGAGTCTGCATACACCACATGGTCCTATGGTTGGCGGATTCTGGATGGCGTCGTCTCTCTGGCCCTCGGGTTAGATAAAGCAGACGCGCGAGATGGTCGCATTCCCCCTGGAGTGTTGCGATAATCGGAGATAGATGGTCATCACGGTCGTTGATGTCTCCTTATACGAATCACAACTGAAGTAGGTCGGTTGTCTTGATAGGATGCATTCCGTACAAGACGCTTCCCTATAACTACATATACCTGTATCTATATCTATATCGCACCTGAAAGCCGTAGACGATCCCGCCCTGTTCTTTATTTACTTGTCATTTTCTGTGAAGCGTGCTTATACCCAGATTCCAGCATCTACTTCCTTATCAGTTACCATATACACTACACCATACACTACTACATCTTGACAGACCCAAGATGGCTTCGGTCCGGCCACTCTTGAACGTCTCGTCCCGCGAGAGGACGATGGCTTTAATAACCGTAACTTCCCTACGCGGCAGCAGATTCGCACCTGCCGCGGCGATAGAAACATCCATCTTGAAGTACCGACCTCCTCGACAACCGCAATTCAACCGCAAAGCTTCGAGCACTTCGCAGCCACCACCACCACCAACGCCGTCGTCATCCTCACGATCCATCCACTCATCCAGTTCGAAACACCAAGCAGATGCTACCATCAGCTCACGCACCACTCCCACGCCAGACCCTGTATCACCGTCACCAGCACTCAATATGACTGCCAACGCCTCACCACTCTCCGTCCTCCCCTTGACTCAAGTCCTACGCTCCCTGGCCGTAATGAGCCTCTCCTCCTCACCCTTGTTGCTTCCTCCATCGCTAGCCATCATGCAGGTACTCGCGCACACTACAAACCCCCTCCTCAACCCAGACCGCAATCCACTTCTTGGGCAACTCATAAAGAAGACTTTCTACATGCAGTTCTGTGGGGGTGAGAACGCAGCCGAAGTCAGGCAGACAATAGCACAGCTCAAGGGTATTGGATTCTCCGGAGTCATTTTGGGTTACGCGAGGGAGGTGGTCCTGACGGACGAGGAGACTAAGCATCTGGCAGCTTGTGGGCTGGAGAGCGAGGCGGCCGAGGCGTGTATCCAAAACGAAGTCATTCCCTGGGCACAAGGGACGCTGGAAACGGTGAAGTTGGCAGAGCCGGGTGATTATGTCGCGTTAAAGTATGTACTACCAACATCACGTGCAGGCTCCCCCTCCCTATTCGCCCAGGACCTCGATTGGTCACGAGGGTAGACCAAGCAATGTCTCCGAGAGCATCATTTGCTGACATTACCTTCCCTCAAAACAGATTCACCGGCGCAGGCCGACAAGCCCTCTGGACCCTCTCCGAGCGCCTGCCCCCACCAGCAGCCCTAGCCACAGCCATTGACGAGATCTGCATCCTCGCCCGCGACCGAGGGGTTAACCTCCTCTTCGACGCAGAGCAGACAGCCCTACAGCCGGGCATAGACGACTGGACGCTCGACTTCATGCGCAAGTACAACAAGGCCGAGCCCGGCCGCGCCGTCGTCTACGGCACATACCAGGCCTACTTGAAGGCCACGCCCTCGGTGGTGGCCGACCACCTTCACGTCGCGCAGGCCGAGGGCTTCACACTGGGCGTGAAGCTCGTCCGGGGCGCCTACCTGGGCTCCGACCCTCGGCACCTAATCCACGACACCAAGGCCGACACTGACGCGTGCTACGACGGAATCGCCGAGGCGCTCATCCGACGGCAGTGGTCCGGCCCGTTGGCGCCGTTCGCGCCCTCCAACAGCGGCAGCAGCAGCTTCCCCAGCGTGAACATGGTCCTGGCGTCCCACAACGCCGAGTCCGTGCGCAAGGCGCGCGCGATCCTCGAGTCCGGCGAGAGGGAGACCGAGGTCGCCTTCGCTCAGCTGCAGGGCATGGCGGACGAGGTGTCGTGTGAGATCCTGGCAGTCAATGACGGCAACAAGACGGTGGAAGGGCACGGTGGTTCTGCAGAGGCGTTCAGGCCGAGGGCGTACAAGTACCTTGTCTGGGGGTCCACGGGCGAGTGTATGAAGTACCTGCTGCGACGGGCCCGTGAGAACCGGGACGCGGTGGGAAGGACCAAGAGCGGTCGGGATGCCATGCGCGCTGAGGTCTGGAGGAGGTTAAAGGGTGTTTTCGGGCTGGCGTAGGAGATGGATGGATGGGGTCTACGCTTTGCTTGCGATTCTCGGGGGTGGGTTACTACTTGCTACTGGGCAATCTTTTGGACAGCTTTACGCTGAGATATACACATTTCATCATCTTGCTTTGTATATTGTTTTTGGCTTTTTCAGGGGCAGGCAGTCATTTGGCTTGTGACTCTTAGCGCAGAAGGCTCGGCGTTGTCTTGACTGGCTTATGGCTCGCGATTTGGGGATTTTTACTTGGGCCAATGAAGAAATTAGAGTCTGCCTAATCTACAGTTTTTCAAGATGACTTTGCGTATACCAGAAGTGTGACACCAATTGTTGATCAATACTCCAACTGAAGACGTGTGTGGTGGTTTGGCACAACTCTGCGGGCACCTGGGAACATGTAAGTGACTGAAACCCTGCACATGACTGTTCGAACCTCCAAGCCGACCACTCAAGTCATGTGTTGCGAGAATTATGGTCTCTAGAAGAAGCAGAAGGATAATGGTGCTAAGTTCCTTGCAAGGTCACATTGGTCATGATTTCCAGTGTTACACGTATGGTAGGATGGAGGGCTGATTAGTCCGTAGTGCATATTGGCCAGGTGATCGATCCTCGCAGGAGCCTGGAAGTACATAGTAGTATAAGTAGGTTGCACCATATCCTGATATACAAGGATGTCTCTTATCGCTCGGCCGCGCAGACTTGCACGGTTGCGGTTCAACCTCGTCATTTGTAGTTACGAACAGCAGACTCAAGATAGCCTGCAGGTATCTTTCACAATTGCTAGCAATCCATCGCAAACGGTAATCGCACAATTGGTTCAATCCAAGTACAAAGAGAGCACGCATAGTGAATTTTATATATTGGACAGCTGATATTAGTTGGCTTACCCCTGGTGCAGGGTTGATGTCCAGCTGCCTCCCGGAGCCGTTGGATGACTTAAGGGCAGACTTCCTATACCCAATTTGCCACTGCTGTCCGAGCGCTACTTATCTAGAGCCTGCTTGTTTCCATCGGCCCTCGCTTTCATCAATCAACACAGCTAAACGTTGGCGTGACCTGAGTCGAGGTGGCCAATTTGCTCAACGAAGCGGGGAGCCCAGTCTATAGGATGGTGGCCCAATGTTAAGCTTTGGGAAGAGTACAAGAGCAACGTACTCTTTGAAGCGGCACACTGATGCGGTTGCCCGATATCACTAGTCGAACGTGGAGGGGCACCTCGCGTCCATACACAATGCAAGGGACGGGGCCCTTGTCGCACAAGTTTTCTTGTCCAGAATCGCAACGACTTGCCTTGACGCTGCTGTCTGACAAGAGAACACGCAGGTTCTCGCGGTGCCACCTCCGTCTGCAAGAGCCCCAAGGGGCTCTCATCTTCATCGACCTTGCCAATACTAACATTCTGAGGCCTTTCACGACGTATAGACGACGGCGGCATGTTATGCCACTCCTCTGCTTCAACATGGCCGCAGTTGACCCTGTATGTAAGAGGTTCGGCCTTAGGCATGCTAGAAGAGCCGAGTCGAGCTTGAGGATCCTGGGCTGGAACAGTCGTCGAAGTTCGCAGTCCATAAGGGCGAGCACTTCGAGGTACAACTCCTGGAAATAACGGCTCTCGAAGCCGCTGCCCCTTCCTTGTAGGTCTGCCGCGAAGGAGCTACAAGCAACTTGCCTGCAATTCTTCCCAAGTGCATGCTCCACAAAAATTGAGGTGCATCATCGTAGACATAGCGTCCCACCTGAGGGCAACTGATGTAGTCATAAGTTGCGGATGCGACAGCTCAATCAGGGGACGCCCGTTCCATCCAGCGCACTATCAGCAATGCCGTGTAGGAAGACCCTCTGCTTCAGTATCGGGGCGAAAGCAACTTCGACTTAGACTCCGCGCAAAGCCATAGTGCTCAGGATGAGCATCTCCGTCTCTTTCAACTTGGCTTGCTCGTCCTTGATGCCCTTCAGGGCAGGGGCCCCATTAAGCTTGTAGTATTTGGAGATCTTCGCCCAGTCAGTCGCCTTGGCGATCTCGTCGTCGGTGAACGGCACTGCGGTTCCCTCCACGCTCTCCGAAAGGTGCCTCCACACGTCGTCGGCGGTAGGCGGCTGGGGCCTGTCGTCGGTGGGAAAGAGGACCTTGACGATGATGATGTCCTTGACCTCTGGGGAGATTCCGTAACGGCGGTAGGCTTCCGCGATCTAGCGTGGCGTCATGTTAGACAAAAGGAGGGCGCTAGATAGATGATTATCGATGGGCCACTTGGGTTACTCACGTTGTTGCTGGCACTGAGGGCCAGGACTGTTTCAGCGTGGACGTTGGGCGACTTCAGCTTGCCATCGAGGAGCACCGAGATGGCCTTGTAGGCGGCGGCAAGGATCTGCAGCCGGGAGACAATGGCTGTCGCATCGATGAAGGCATACTCGAAGTCAGCGTTCCGGGCGAGCAGTTGCGATTGCAAGAAGCCCGCGTTCGAGACGCCCTTGAAGAAGGCTACGTGAACGCTGTGCGACGGCGGGACATGCTCAAGGGCGACCGTATCCAGCAGCGACATCTTGTTGACACACACGGGGATGACGCGTAGCGGTGATTGTGGTGTTTTCGAGGGGTAAGTCTGCAATGGAAGTTCTCGAGCAACTCTCTCTGGCTGTATCAATTGATGCCGCCTGTTATGGAGGGGTTGACTCGAAGGTGCTTGCCAGCTGGCAAAACTGGAATCGTCCGGCTGACAGCTGGCAGCAGCGGTGGTTTTCGACCCAACATGCAAGTGTGATCTCGTGATCCCAGGTCATGCTCAACGTCCCTCAACCTTTTGGGATCAGTGCTGGCAAAAGGAAAAGAGGGATAAGAAGGGAAAAATCAACATGAAATGAGGGAAGCAGTAACCGACCCTGCTCACAACTTAGGATGTATATCAGAGGCACAGAGATTTAACGCAACGACTCGGGTTGGCATGTACTTTGGCAAGCGCTTGCCTCACAGCTGGGCTATTTTGCTCTTCTCTTTTTTAATAGCATTCTGGATTTCATATTTTGAATAGCTGTCAACGCTGTGAGTGTTCTCTCTGTCAACCTTTGCTGTTGATTTGGTCCTAACTATGGCTGCCTGGCTGTCGTATCGCTCACATGCAGGTTGTCAGCCACATCGCCGGTACCTATCGGAGATCATCTTTGCTAGTTGCTTAACGACTAGTTGTATATAGTTCATTCAAGGGCTGTAATAAGGATTGATCAGTTATGAAAGTAAATAGGTTATGTTAGTCATAGCACCTGGGCATAGTCAGGTACTGCCGTTTCGCGGGCTCGACTGCTGTGAATGTTTGGCTCACGACGCAACGAATTCCGTTATACAATTTGCCCACAGCAGTTCTTTAGTGATATCCGTAGTAACTGTGGAGTAGTGGGCGAATGTAAGTGTATATTGAATGAAGTCTATCGCTGTGCACATGAGCTTCGTTTGTGCCGCCGCGGCGGTTCCGGATCAATGTCCCAAGACTATGAAGGAGGCATCAGAGTCTTCCAAGTATTCGTCACTGAGAGCTGCGGGTATCCATATCTCTTTTAAGGACCCTGAAACTATAGAACGTCTCCAGATCACAACAGCCCCTGGGTCAACTTGGTTCCAGGGTCCGCTTCACGTGTGAGCCTCCAGTGCCTGCTTTGACTTCCCCTTCCTAGGGCTTCCGGGCATACACGGTGTATCTAGAGCGCACCTGGCAAACGAAATTAGTCACATGAGTCACTTCTATCTTCATCTGAGAAGAACTGGAACGGGGTTTGCCTACACTGGCCAGTAATAGTGGATCCGGGTACCCCGAACGTCCTTTAATGACAAATTGACAATGTCTTCGATTTCGTCAGGCTTCACCCCAGAGTTCCGTAGTATCTTCCAGCATAGCCCTCGAAGGCCTCTATATTGGTAGTCATTACCCATAGACCTATTTCCTTGAATCGTGGGTCAGTCGGCCATGGGTGACCTAATAGAATGCCACAAACAGCCTCCAAGGGTTGTCTACGTCCGCATGCGGATAGTGATGGGGTTTGGTCAACGTTACGCGGCCAGGAGGCAACTTTTTCGACAACATCAACGAATCCAGCTTCCATCAACCACTTCTCATAATTTTGGGCGGCTTCGAAGCTCCTGCCCATGGCGACCATCGCCTGGTGCAAGCTCTGGAACATCCGCTCAAGCTTGGAACCTTGGAACGTTCTATCATCAGACTGAGAATAAAATACGGAGTCGCTAAGCTCGATCCAGCCTCCAGAACTGAGATTTTCGAACAATTTACAAATCACCGTAGGATGGTCGTCGAAACAGATGAGAACACAGCGCAGATGGATGTAATCAAAGGATGTCGGGTAGTTCCACTCCGTGTACTCTGAATCCTCCCTGAAGAATTGAACGTTGTCGGCGACACCCACCGCAGGATGAGTTTCGAATCAATACATCTCGTCCTTCACATGCAGTAGTCGAGCAGGTGCGGGTTGTTGACCTCCGGCTCGACGCTGGCCGGCCTCATCCTCCTTCCAGACGCCGCTTTGCCTATGAGAAAAAGGTCAAGGGGGCGGGGAAGCAATTGCTCACATGGTGAATCAAGCTCAGGTCAGTCCCTATCACATTGGATTCGGGATGCTCCTTGGCAAACTGGATGGCCCATATTCCCGTTCAGTGGCAGTATTCAGTACATTCTTCGGTGAGCCTATCGGTGCCCGATAGAGGGCCCCGTTCATGGCGATTTTGAATGTCTTATGTTGCAGGTCCAGCCGATCCTGCTCTGCCTGATATATACCACCATAGGGCCTCAGAGCTTTAAAACTGCCAGGAATGGGGCGTTTTTGCGAAGACGACATACTGGATCATTGGGCAAGAAGTATCTACCTGTCTCGTGGACTGCGTTAGGTAAGTCCGCATGTTCTCCTCATCCAAAACAGACGACGATGGAGCGATAGAGGTTCCGCTCGGTTCGCGCAAGAGCTCCTCCGGGACCGGCTTCGACGACGCGTAAAGTAGATATCCATTGAAATCGAGGGCCGGGGCAAGGTCGGCATCCGTGGACTTGGTGGGTGGATATAGGCTCCCCTGGGTGGCTCTGTCGCCATATGTCTCTCTGTCCGGTGGCTGTCTGTGGCTATCTATTGGTGTTCCTGGACTGTTATGTCCCTCCCTATCTGTTCGGTATCTGTTCGGGTTATACCTTGTGTTGGAGAAGCATCCAAGCAGCCCTGGAGCGTCTATATGCAGGACGGAAGAACGATGTCCTGCTCACGGTACTCACACGGAAACTCATACTCATGTCGGATTATACCGTCACCCACTCGGTAAATTTCAGTCCGTAGGAAGCCACTGAACGCTATACTGCCTCGGAAAAATTGCAACACTGCTAGGCTAGACATGTGCATTCTGTATGTATAATCGCCTGAACTCCGATTCAATGCGGCCAAACCACCAACATGCAGTCGCCTCCGAACCGATTTAGGTGTGCAGGCCGAGACGAGCGATTAGACATGCTTTATCAGTGGAGAACATACCAGCATACTGCATGCAGGGTGGATTCTGTATACATATGTACATATGCACATGTTCTCAAAAGGCACGTGTTCAGGCGTCAGTTGACGGGGATGGAGAGGACAAAATATACAACCGGTATGAGTCGCCGGACTTAACAGACGCGTCGCAGCGAGTGCAGTGCCTGACGGGTGGGACATGATCTTAATCGCCTTAAGCGAGCATGTCGTGGAGGCCGTTTGAAATTGGATCAGCAGTGTCGATTTTTGCTTTAATCGGGGACTGATCGTCAGATTACAGTGGGTTTCGCACGTCACTCGGAGTTTACTTCAGTCTCCAGACCCCCTTCTGACTCGAATTTCGTTCTGTCGCGTTCAGCTCTACGGGATTGTGCCAACATACCTCACGATAAACCTGATCAAGACATGGCGCCTTCAGAGGATTCTCAATCTCGGTCTCCGGACTCATCAGACCACGACGACCCCACGCAGCCATGGGCAGCATTACCAGCATATCGGCAACCCTCTGTTTTCGAACATGGGAGGACCTACCACGGCTACAGGCCAGTCTACAGATCTGTTCACACCGCTACATAGGGCAAGAGCTGATTCTGTGACCGGTATGGCAGACAAGGCAGTGAGTTTCAAAAGCCTAGGCGCATCTTTATAATTTCATCAATAGTCTTGACTGACCCCCTAGCAGAATATTTCTTCCCCAATGATAGCACGGAGCAAAGCCGATTAGGTATTGAGCCCCCTCAACCCTTGCTCCCGGCCGTCTAGATGGTGCTAACAAGGTAAAAGAACTACAGCATCGCTTATGGAGATTGGCGATGGGCGGTAAGCTGGCCTGGGCGCCTCTGGAGGGCGTCCGTCTGGGCAGGGCTCTGGATATTGGCGCAGGTACGTGTATATCCTTGGCATGGGCTCCGGAGTAATGGCGTTGAAGATGGCTGACTCCATTTGGCGGCAATGGGAAGGGACCGGCGCCTGGGTAGAAGACTTCGCCACAGAGCACTATCCAAATACCATAGTCTGCGGGTCCGACCTGAGCAACATTCAGCCGGCCTGCATAATGGCAAATAGCCGTTATGTGGTAGAGGACAGCGAAGAAGAGTGGAACCACGATCGTCCTTTCGATTACATTCATCTAAGGTTGATGTGAGTATCCCCTCCTTTATTCCCTTAGAGCTTGAGGATGAGGTAACTAAGAATGAGAGCCCCGTGACAGGTTTTCATGTTTCTCGAGTTACAAAGCAATGGTCAAGAGAGCCTTCGATCACCTTCGCCCCGGCGGATGGGTAGAATATCAGGTATGTGCCCCTCGACCAGGGTAGTCCTGCTGCTCAGTAGACACACTATCGCATGGTACTGACCGGGGGTCAATCCTCCAGGAGTTCTCACTCGAGGTCCTAGGAGTGGACGACTATTCGAAGGCGGCACTTCGAGATGACCCAACAGCATATCAGGGCTGGATGGATCTCATGAAAGAAGGCGGCTTGAAGCTCGGAAGGGATATAGACGTCGCTCCCAAGCTGAAAGACTGGCTGATCGAAGCTGGCTTTGTCGACGTGGTCGAGAAGCGTATCCTTGTTCCGTAAGTTGTAGGCTCACGCCCACAGTGCGGTGTGCTCCCGCGTGCTAATTATACTATATCCTCACAGGATCAGCCCATGGAGTTCCGACCCTTTGGAGCAGGAGCTTGGACGCCTGCATCAGGAAAATCTCTATACCGCGGTAGCGGCCGGTATCAAGCTTTTCCATGCCGTAGGCATGACCCAGAATGATGTGCAACAGTATGTGTTCGACTATCGAAACAACTTGCGCGATCCGGATCTCAAGATATACCATCCTTGGTAGGTCACGTCGAATCCATCCACCCTCTTGGCTCGCTGGTCTGACGCAATCATAGGGTTGTCGTGTACGGGCGCAAGCCTAATCCTGACGAGGTCGGGATCATACAGTCCCAGCCGGAAAGTGATATTCAGCCGAAAGACGAAGAAGAATAGTAGGGGGATCCAGACATACAAAATCCCCTTAGTTTCGATTCTCAAGTCGGCTTGTGCGAGATAGGACAGGAATCTGGAGGCCATATGTATACCAGATCGCAGTCAACTTGCTATTACGGTACCTCAACTGGAACTGGCGGCAATGAACTCTTCGGTTGAGATTGTATTGTATTGGTTTCGCTTGTGCCTATGTTCATAATGGGGCTTTGACTCCTCCATATGGCACGAAATGGTGACTGGCCCCAGGTATTAGGGGTCATCCAGCGCTGAACAGCACACTCACGCACGTAGTCCAAAACCATGGCGCATCTCATCATGCCCATTGCTTGAAACTCTCAATCGGGTCAGCATGTTCTCCCCTCGTTTGTCTCTCGGGCATCAATCTCGTGCAGCTACGCAGTACCGACGACGCACGAATAAGCACACGCCATCCCGGCCAAGCCCTGCCTCAGGACTGAAGCTACATGCACTGGGTTCCATGATCTCGGCCGAGAAGTACGGCTGAGGATTTTCTGGTCTCCATCGGTCTTCGGCTTCTCGAAAAATCGCCAATGGCATCGCGCAAGCATATGGTTTGCGTCGAAATGTGGCGCCCAGGCTTACACGGCTGATAACATACCGGGCAAATCATTTTCCGAACAGCTCGGCCTCCTTTCAGCCCAACCATTGTCCGTAACAGTAAGGCAGGTTCCAAGTAACGCGCCAGCCGAGATCATCATGTGCGGTGTGCACACGCATGAAGAACAATTTCCCCGCCACGGGGAACATCCGCGCCGGAGAGTAACTCGAGTGATGTTGCAGTGTGACGACTCGAGACCCAAAGGGCCGCAACGTAAAACGACCCATGAGAAGTATCTGTGCGCCGGGCCACCCGGAAATCATCTGCAGTTATATACCGTTGTGTATCGTTGTACCGCGATTCGTCTCACTTCATGCAGTGCCTCCTGAGGGTCCGCCTGGAGCCTCGGACGGCCTCAGTGTCGTATTGTAGCCACCCACTGCATGCAAAAACGCCTTGGCAAACATGATAGTGAGCCGCGAGGAAGTCGGGCAAAATCCGTGGAGAGTATGATATGGCAGGCTCTTGCTTCGTGTCACATAGTATCCCACATGCCTTTCTCGATTCTAATACGACTCCGGCAGTCCGGACGACACAGACGTACCGTGGGAATCTTGGAATTAGCTCGAGGTATCTTGTGTATGTATATGCACCATGATCCCGGTGCGAATACTCCGACTTGAGCCATACGAAAAAGCAACCGCGGGTTGTTCGGGTGCTATGTATACCTAGGTAGTTATGTGGAGACGAACATTGAATCGAGCTTCGTGGATGTGGTCATTGCGATCTGCAGAGTACGGATCAAGCTCCGACCTTACCTTCCTTCCGCCTTCCGCCATGCCGCCCGCCGTTCAGGATGCGAGACAGGCATTACTGTATGGGCAAATATCATCTGCAGGTGCATCATTACGAAATACGGGTCAGCCTTGCTTCTGGAGCTGGCTCATCGGGTCCATCAAGGCCGCAAAGGTACTGGAGTCACTTTTACCTGCGTAAATATATCACCTCCAGTTCAAGCACCGCTCTTAGCATACTCATCATCAAGATCGCTCACATCGCTAGGTACACTACATACTGTAGGAAGCAATCCATGCTTTGGGGTCGGGTTGAAGACCTGGGGCCCTTCGTGAAGTACACCGACAGGTTACTACGGGTCGGAAAGGAGATACCGCTAGCTTGCATGCCCTGAGCCAACAATGACCTCGGGTTGTCGGGCGTTATTGTGGTTCGTGTCGCCATTGAAACCCACCTGGCATGCCCTACCCAGTTGATGGACCCTTGTCTCCTGTCTCAGCTTTCGCCGAAGTGCATGGAGATATGTAGTATCAACTGGCCCCCTATTGAAGAGCAGGATGTCGGACAGTACGGTGCCGGTTTTGTTGCTCTTTCGAAATGGATCCGACAGCCATGCCATCGAAACTAGATGTTCTGAAAGATGTCTCTTGGATTACCGTACACCTGGGCATGCTGAGCCGCTGTACACCACTAGTAGTGTACATACTTTAAGACCCCTGTGCCTGTCAATCCCACGTGGGTGTTCCATCTTCAGGGGAAATCCAAGATCGCCGTTGAGCTTGGGAGATACACAGATCTCGGAACTGCTTGCGCGATCAAGCGACCTATCCATGCCTTTGCATCTAGCCGTTTAGATCGATCTCATCACCGTCATTGCCTCGTCTCCTACCCTGGATAGCGCAGAAACCTCCTGTGCTGACTTGTCTCAGTGTTCCTTTCCCCGGAGTTTTCAGGTCAGCAAACCCGGTCTGCCTGGGTTATGTTCCGCAATTTCCGGCATTCGATGCCCACTTTTTCAGCAGCTGTCCTACTAATTCCCGAAAGTAAGGAACCCACATCTAGACACATACCTCGGGAGAGACCCCTTCAGTACCTACGCTAGGGTAGGTAGTCTGCCTCCGAATCTCCCGCCGTCCCCTTCTTCATGCACAGCAAGCGGTCCGTCCTGACATCTCTATTGCAAACCGGGGCTTTTACCATGCCTCTGGTACACTATCTAATGTTGTAATGCGACGTTCCCTTCCCGCTCTTGTGCCCCTTGAATTCTCAAAAAAGTAATGACTGCTTCTTCACGCGTTTGTGGGCTTGACACTTCATCACGCTTAATGCCCGGCGGCTTCTTCCACCCGGGTTTGTGTTGATTTTAGCTCTGGCTCCCGTTCAGCATCCATCCTTGTGGAGAGGATCAACCAGATCATCACTTACTTACCCCGCTCCATATTTATACAGACAGGTACCTGTTATATACTCATCAAACAATATCCAGCTAGTCAAGCTGCTGGTGTCTTGCCGGCGCTGGTGTCGGTACCGAAAGCTTCACTGTGTCCGGGATTGAAGGAGCGAGCACCATTCGGAACCAAGCCATATCAGCTGTATGCCTTACTAGGGTATCATCGCGGACTGGAATATAGAGCCTGGTGGTACGACCCGAGGAGCCGCAACGTCACACTGTACGAATGATACCGAAGACTTGAGAGTCACTCGCTCACCCGCCCGCCATCTCATACTGGCCGTGCCGTCCAACAGTCTACAACTTCACATAGCAGTCACACTGAGCGTGCGGAACTACCCGGATGCTTGACAGCCACCACTTGGGTACGGGATCGACACAGTTGCCCGGGTAATTTGGCTGGCATTGGCTAAGCCGGAGGAACAATCGACCCAGGTTGCCGGTCGGCTCCTTATTTCAGGGGAAGATGCCTGCAGGACGTCCTCCCAAACGCTCACACGATGCAATGGAGGGCCCTCAGGACAATTCAACTCCGATACCTAAATTCAAGCTTCCTCGTCTCGAAAAGGGGCCTGAGGACTTCTCTCAGGTCGTCAAAAATAAGCTGCAGTCCTACACTCGGACTGGTCAGGCATGCGACCGCTGCAAGGTACGTTGTCATCCAGTAATACTACTTTATGCTGTCTAAGCCCTCCTCAAGAGGAGTGGCTGGTCTAGCATGGTATCGGCACGTGGAGTATTGGTATAACGTAACGAGGCCGAGATATGCCATGGCATGTTACCGTAAACCCTTCACATTGGAAGAACGGTTTCTGCCGTGATAGAGGCCATCAGATCAGAACAGATAACAATTGAAGGAGAAGAATGGCTTACCAAGCAGGACCTGCAAGCCTTGACGTTGATGGAGCCTAATAGGCCACGGCACTGGCTGACATGTTGTGCTGTTGTCCATAGGTCCGCAAGATCCGTTGCGATGCTCTCCCGGAAGGATGCTCACACTGTAACCAGCAGAGCCTCGAGTGCTATGTCACCGATCGGGTCACTGGCCGTACAGAGCGCAGAGGTTACCTGCAGCAGCTCGAGCGCGAGAAGACAGAATTGTCAACGCGCCTTCGAGACATGGAGAGGCTACTTGAGGAAAGGGGGGTCCAGGTTCAACCAAGGCAACCGTCCCCAGCGTACGGGTTAACGACACCCTTTGATCCTAGAAATAATCAAAGTGGAAATCAATGGACTGAATTCGGTTCCTTAAGGATCAAGGATGTCCGCCAACACGGCCAGAAGGGGTCAAGTACACGCAGTTTCTCTGCAGGGGACACATCCTCCTATCTCAACTCAGGCGCCAGGACGGTCGACGCCCGTCTCGGCGTCGCTGCGGACAACGCGCCCTTGAGCAGTATCAACGGCACTAAACTGTCCATCCTCGGAACCACTATAGACGTTACCTCCTTTGATGCCCCTGACATGGACGGTCCACCATCAGGGATACCAAACAGTACACCGCTGTACAACAAATCTCTTCAATCCTTCTTTAACACTATCTCGAAAGCTCAGCCACCTGTCGACGCTCCATTGCCATCGAGGGAAGACGCGTTTAGCTATTCACAGTGGTACTTCGTCATGGCTGCCCCCTTTTTACCTGTACTCCACAGGCCTACCTATCTAAAACTGGTAAGGAATCATCCTCTGTACAGTCAGCTGAATTTCATTCTGCCGGAATAGCATTCTGACCCCAATTCTGGCGACAGCTCACACACATATATGACGATCACACCTTCAAGCCCTCTACGGCCGACCTTGCCTTAGTGCATATGGTGTTCGCCCTGATGTACCACCAGTTTGGTGTGCGAAACGGCGAGGGGCCTGAACGCAAGGCACAACTGAACGAGATTTCAAACAAACATTACCACTGGTGTCTCGGCAAGACCCACGAGCTCATGTCCGACCAATCCATGGCCTCCATGCAAGCCTTGGTCTTGATAGTCACTCATTGTCGAGGGTTCGCCAAACCTGGGCCCGCCTACCACATGGCTACCATTGCATGGGCGAGGGCAATGGAGTTGAACTTGCACCGAGCATACCTGAAGAAGGGCCAGCCAACGAATCTCGAAAACGAGATGCGCAAGCGTCTATGGTGGTGCATTCTGCTGCTTGTTGTGACCTTGTATGGCCGCATTGGCATGCCAATGCCCATCAGGGCCGAGGACTTCGATGTCGAGTTGCCAGTCTGCGTAGCAGATGAATGCATAACCGAGAACGGTATCATCGAACCCGATCGAAACTTGGAATGCTATTGGCATGTGGGCTGGGCTGGCTTCAAGCTTACGTATCTATTCATGGAGCTGTGGAACGAGATCTACTGCGTACGCCAGGACCCGAACAGATACGTCGATTCGGTCAGGCAATTGGAACGCAAGTTTCGGGACTATGAGGATGAACTACCTGATGAACTCAAGGTTGGGACGTGCAAACCGCAGGACAAAGTGGTCGCGGCCTACCTCGAAGCATCTAACTATGAGTTTCTACTATGTCTCCGGCACCCCTCGCGCTGTATCACAAGTGACCCCGAATTTATCGCAGATAACAACAAGATCTCCGAGGATTCAGCGAGGAAATTGTTGAGAGTGGTGAGTGAGTTGGCAAGGCTCAAGTCACTCGACACCACCTGGTACCAAATGGCCGTCTATGTGGCAGCAGTATTCACGATCCTCGCTGCCCACTGGGAGCGACGATTCGACGTCACCCCGGCAGAGTTCTCGAACCTGAAAGTCGACATGAAGATGGGACTGTCCGTTGTCTATGAGGTGTCACAGTACATCGGAGTTGGTGAGTAAACGACGCATTGGCTTTCCCCGTCTTTGCGCAGATGGTTGGCTCACTGGATGACTATTCAGGCCCGGACTCTCGCATCATGCCTCAAATAAGCTCCGTCATCAGCCATACCCTGGCGAGTATAGAGCATGCCATGAGCACGAAGAAGAGCAAAGTAACACCCACTGCTCAGTCCCACCACCTTCCCGGCGGGCCCGTCAAGAAGGAGGGTTACAGCTCGACGATACAAAGGCAAGCACCACGATCAGAAAGCAGCAGTCCATCCCTGATGACGAACCAAACCGAATCACTCTCGGTTCATCCAACTGCTCAAATGGGGAATTCGTCCTACTACAGCGGCCCGATGGCCACATCTAACGCCGCCTACCCACAGATGGGGTATACGGACCTCGGACAGCAAGCCACTTCTGCCCCCACGACAGGCATGCATAACATACAATCCCCATACATACCCGTCGCTGAGGAAACTTCCCGTCAGTATATATACGCCGCTTCCGCCGCAAGCAACGCGGCGGCTGCGCAAATGAATCACCACAACGCTCCGGGCAACTCATCACAACCAAACACAGCTACCCAAAACACTATGGTGGCATACGGCTCGCAAGCAGCCGCAGTTGCTCACTCCCACCCTCAACCCGTCGGAGGAGGAGACTGGATGTCGCCTTCAGGACACGACATCAACACGATACAACAACAACATCATCATCATGTCCCCAGCAGTGGAAACACATGGCACGAGTGGACCAACACCATCGCCGTTATGGATCCCTCCACGCAGGACAGAAGCAGCGCGAATGCCCTCCTAACCCTTAATGCAGGCCAGAGGGGGCCCGGGGTGGTGGGCGGTAGTGGCATGGGCCGTGGAGTGCATGACGCCGGGGACGCTGTCAATGGTGTTCCGCAGGATCAAGCGGCTCAGTGGCCGATGCTGATTTACAACTCTAATCTCCCGGGGTCGTAGTTGGTAATTCGTACTATGTAATTAACTTGACGAGTCATGGGCCATCAGCATCATGATACCGCCGGAGTGGCTCGTATGGAGAAATATCGATTCATATATGAGCAGGGAGACGGAGAAAGGGGAGGGGAGGGGAGCAACATGACGACGATATTCATTGGCTGTTAGATCAACTTTGCTCGAGGGACGAGGAGAGATGACGCTTGGTAACACAGTACAGCGTCAATATTGCAAGGGAGCAATTTTCCATAAACAATTCATACAATAATCAAACGAAAGGCAGATGGGCATGGCCCACGGACAGCGAAGGCATGGGAGCAGTGCTTACCTCGTAGCCGAGAATACATCTACCTAGGTATGCGGATTGGCCATCTGCGTCAAAGATGGTGAGCAATCGCTATGTTCAGCTCCTGGCTGATACTCCATCGGTATCATGGTGTTTCTTAGCCCATCAATAACCTTCTCTACTCGTTGCCAGACAGGGTCTCGTTGGTTGGACTGTTGGATAATTGTGGGTGGGGCCTGCAGCACCCATCTCGATGCTCACAACAGAAAAGCATCTCCAATTCATGACCCTGCACCGAGCGGCAAGAGTGTAAACAAGCTGAGGAGCTCCAATGAAGGCCCAGACCCATAGATGTTGGCCATAAAGTACTGCTTGTGGCCTTGCAACAACATGTTCAAGGTAACCTCGTCCATTGCAGATCACACGAGCTATTTTTTCTACTGTGACGCTGTTGGTTGGCTGCCCCCGGCTGAAAATGGAATCTGACTGCCAACAGATCATCGTTTTCTGTTGGCCATATGTGGTTCATCCAATCAGCTCTGACGTGAAAAAGGTGATATGTTGGTGCCTCCCTTCATTTCCAAGCCCCCTATATAAATCCCTTGACACTCTTCCGACTTCATGAAATTCCAACCCTCAGACATTCGTTTCACAACCCGTTTTGGTGCCAAGAGACGTACCGAGATAATCACGTCTTACTCGGTCACACTTGGCGAAGCCACATGCAACAACGCCCTCCGAATTCAAGAAATCTCTCGACAACTGATCAGACGGCCTGCTCAATTAGAGCACGCCTACTGGGGGCTTCACGATGGTCCGGTCAAAGCAAACGCGCACAAAAGCCAGCGCAGAGTCTAAGCTGCTTCGCAAACTTGGAAAGAAGTTCGTGTTAACCCCGCTGATGATGATCTTCAAACAACAGAATATAAACTAACAGTGACATGCGCAGTGAGGTATATCAGCTGGCCATGTATTTACTGGACCAATATCGAGGAACCTCTGTCTCAGGCCGTTACTCGATCCCCGCCAGGCTCTTAGGATCTGGATCCGAGTCGAAAACCAGGCTGGTTCGAGCTGTTGAAACGGCTATTGCTGATACAGTGCTCAAGCACTCTATTTTGCAAGTCGCAATTGCAGATGCGCAGTCCCGAAGCCCTAAATGGGTTCAGCTAGAGACTCTCGACCTGCGTCAGCACATCACATGGCATTTCAAGGACTCAGAGCTGGACTCAAGTCTCGACAACTATTTGCAAGAAGTTCTTACAAACGAGGTTGACGCCACGTACCCTGAGCTTGATACTCGGCCAGGATGGAGGATTGTTGTTATATACTTCGAACCAACAAACGTTGTGGAGATAATATTTACATGGAATCACCCTCATTGCGATGGTATGAGCGGCAAGATATTCCACACAGATCTTCTACGAAGCCTCAACAGCGTTGGCAAAGACGCAGAGTTTACCACGGACGATCGGTCAACGATCAAACTGCCAGACTCGGCTCCTGTATTACCGCCGCCGATCGAGGATATTTGCAAACTACCTCTTACAATTCCCTTCGTCCTCAAAACATTGTGGAACGAATATGGCCCAACGACATTTAGGCCAGCCCTAGCAAGATGGGCACCGATCGCAAGCCCATACAAGACGCAGGTCCGCGCCTTCACAGTTGAAGCCGAACCACTGGAGAGGATCCTGTTTGCTTGTCGACAGCACAAGACCACGCTGACAGGTCTTCTACACGCGCTGACGCTCACCTCCCTCGCCTCACAGCTGACAGAGGAGGCCGCACCGGCCCTTGCAAGCGGCACCACCATCGATATGCGGCGATATATAGAGCCGAACCTTCCGGCTTACCCAGGGTTTAAGCCCGAGCGTACTATGGCAAACTTCGTAACTCTGATGACGCATGAGTTCGAGCGCGGGCTCGTAAGCCAGATCCGTTCCCTCCTCTCGCGCCCTGCGGTCGAGGGCACGGACAAGTCCGCAGCGTTATCTCCCGGGCTTGTAGATCTGATCTGGTCGGCCGCTGCCAGGGTGAGGAGGGAGATAGAAGGCAGGGTCGAGGCGGGCTTGAAGAACGACTTGGTCGGGGTGATGAAGTTCGTGGGTGACTGGCAACAAGAGATGGCCAAGACGGCCAGCAGGCCCCGGCAGCACTCGTGGTGGGTCAGCGGAACCGGCGTCCTGGACGGATCTTTGCCGAAGAGCAGTTCCAGCAGCGACAACGCACCGTCGCCGCCGCCGGCGTCCGGCGATGACGATGCCTGGACGATTCGGAGAGCGCAGTTCGCTCTGAGCACTGAGACGACTGCAGCTGCGATTAATATTTCGCCTCTGACTGTGGCCGGAGAGCGATTGTGCGTTGGTGGGAGTTGGCAGGATTGCCTGTTTGATGTGTCCCTTGGAGAACGTGTTATGGCGGACCTAGAGTCCTGGCTGGGCCAAATAGCCTAGTACTTGACATCCTCGCAGCATGAAGGTTTATGAACGGTTGTATCGTTGATTTGAATATAATCCCGGGTTCTTGTGCTAGTTGCTACGCAAATCATGTATATCAGTAATGGAAAGACAATCAATAGGGGGGATAAAGAGATGTTGAGGATTTTAGAGGATTTTAATAAGGTTTCCGAGCCGACTTCACGCAGCTGGATTAGTAGTTGAGTCGGTGAAGACTAGCGAATACCCGGTATTATATGTTTTTGTAATTCTTTCTGCCCCTACCTTACCTAGCATCTTCGAGACGTAAAGGTTCCAGAAATATGCCATGACGATGTTGCTGTATCACTGTAGGATCCAAGTAGATCATAACAAATGTTCGAGAAGCTAGTCCCTTCGCAAATACCACGTAGGAAACTATTACAACAATCAAGTCAACCAATTTATTTGCGTAAGGATTAAAAGTAGCGAAATAGATGATGTGACCCATGTATGTTTCGGATTACAACTCTTCGAGAAGTGCCGTCCAGAACCACGGAACAAGTATGTCTTTTCTGATATCAACTACCCCCAACTCCCGTGAAACAATCAAGGCATTTGTACTTGGGTAAGGTACCGATCATCCGCCTTGATATCATAGACCTCGAACTTGCGAGAAGGTACTTTACGCTGAAACATAATATCCATCTCTTCGAAGGTACGATCCTTCGTCTCTGGCAGACGGAACCATCCCCAGATAGTGGTGAGTAGAGACAATGTGCCCCAGAAGAAGGCCTGTGGGGTAGCGAATCAGTTAGCGGAACGTTGAATGAGAATTTGCAAAAGGAGAACAAATGCGGCTCAGTCCAGGGGTTAGGTAACTCACAGTCTTTCCCTGTGCATTCCAAGCAGTCGGCGACATGAAGTACGGCTCCAAAACACCGCCGACAATATTGGCAACATAGTACATGCTGCGTCCCAGCACAACCGTTTGCGTTCGTAGACGCGTGGAACCGATTTCGGCGACGATGGTATAGACGATGGGGCCAACCGACATGGAATAAGAGCCTAGCCACACGATGCAGAGAACCGACTGTGCCAATCCAAGGGCCTGTGTTTGCGGCTTAACGCAGGCCAAGATGCCAATAAGGTACAGACAAGTGACGAGCGCGTAGAACCCGTACAGCCAGATCTTCCTCCGACCCCATTTGGAGATGTAGAACCATGAGATGATGACACCGATGAAGGCGATGGCCGTGCCGACCAGGCCCAGGTCATATGATAGCTCAGTGCTCAGGCCGGCCTGCTCGTAGAAGAAAGTGCCGGTGTAGCAGAGGGCGCCACCGTCGGTGATCTGCGAGACAAAGCACATGATGGCGACCTCGGTCCGGCGAAGATTCGTGCCTTTGAAACAGTCCCAGTACGTGGTACCAGATCGCTCCTCCTTCTCCAGCTTGTCGGTACGGACCATGAGAGATATCGTGGCGTCATAGTCGACGTGAGTCTCAGGATTCGAGAGGCGCTCTAGTGACTTCTTAGCCTTTTCTAGCTGTCCCGATCGGACGAGGAACCATGGCGACTCGGGGGCCAGCAAGGCGGCGATAAACAACGGCACAGGCCAGACCCATTGCACGGCGAAAGGGATCTTGTATCCCCACTCCGTCGTGTTGCTGACGAGGCCCTTGAGCACCCCCGCCGCGATGAACTGGCCGATACACCAGCAGAGGTTGATGTAGGCTGTGAGGTATCCACGCAGTGCCAGAGGCATGACCTCAGCGGCGTATGCTGGTCCCGTCGTCGCGAAGACGCCCCAGGGGATGTTGCAGAGGAACTCCCCGATGAGGAGAACTACGATGTTGGGAGCAAAGAAGACCATGAAGATGGCAGCGGTCAGCCAAGCCAGACTGACCATCAGCACCACACGGTGCCCATACCGCGCAGTCAACCAGCCATTAAGGAGGGCACCGATGATATTGCCAACAGCACTGATGTCATTGAGTCCGGCTTGCCACGAGGAGCTGATCTGATACCCATTCTCTTCGCCGGAGTATTCGCCAAATTTGTTGCGGAACGCTGTGTATCCCCAGAAATTTCCCAAAAGCTGGGTATCGTAACCTTCCATTACGACTGTCGTCGATATAACTGTTGAACCCGAGCTTTCGTAAGTAATTCTAATGAATAATGTCCAATCCGATCATTTGGATCTTCCACTTACGTATTGACCACATCGCAGCTTTCTTGTATGTCTTCAGACCCTGGATGAGGGTCATGCTGTGCTCAGCGTCCGTGGCCAGAGTGGCCTCCTCATTGAGAGCCTTGACATGTTTGTGGATTGGCTCCAGCCCCTTCTCATCAATGTGCTCCGGCCGCTCTTCATTGCTTTCTTTGATATCCATGATGACTGCCGTTGAGTCCTGGGACTTGAATGGATGCTGGCGCAAGACCTTGGGAGTTCCAATTATGCCTGACCTGACAGAGCAGACAGATTCTACGGTAGCAACCGCATCTTGTGCGGTATGGGACTCTCATGGCTCTTATTCAATCTGATATCTCCTCACCACGGCTCCTCGGCAGCCAAGTGTAACCAGGTTCCAGTTGCATCCCCAACCTCGACTTCCCAGGTAGCTGGACCGGCGGCCCGGCCAGGCCGCTAGGCTATACGAACAGTGTACGTGACATACTGTGAGCTCTTCCAAGACGCGGCAGAGCAAGTAGATGGGGTAGTTACATCAGCTATTGGTGGAACTTCTCCATGAGGGGATACAGAAGTTCTTGTCCCCAAACCTTTTGGGGATAAGGACACCAAGCGGCAGGGGTCGTGGTTGGGGATTCCATACACCCCGGATTTCGAATCCGGGGAAGCCCCAGGATAATACAGATCATCTCGTACGATGACCCACCAGATTCGTACAGGTTCAAGACCATAGGGCGATCACGGATCATTCCGGCTGAGTGCTTATGTTGTTGGCATGCTTGTGGGCTTGAAACTCGAAGATCCAGTGGCATGAACGTGACAGCACCCTCACATGACCGTAACATTCTATCAGAGTGACCGATGCAGCGAAGGACCGCAAACTACAATCATGGAATAACCTCGGTCCAAGCCAGATTGAACATGGCCAAGTATTGGGGAAAGATTGCCGTTCCTGGGTTGAGCAGCTGTTCCCCAATCTTGGTGCCACGACTGATTCCATTCTGGGTTATCACATCTCACTTGACGTGTGACCACATACCACACACCTTGCGTGTCCTCGGTCATGGAGATGTCAGCTATTGGCCCACTGAGGCATGATTCGGTGATGCCTGCACCGACATGGTCGAGCACAGCGCTGGAGAGTCACATCGTGTGGTGGTTGAGGAGGTGCCACTTCCACCACGTTGGTAACGATCGAGGATTACAATAGGCTCCGGCTCAGCAACCCGAGATCCTAGGATGAACGACAAGAGGATCAACATCCTCCAGTGAGAAGGTCTTGCAAATCTTGAAGATCATCCAGTGGGTGCTCGAAGCTTGCTAGACAGACAATGTGCTGCAAGAGTGAGTTCGAGCCAGGGAGGCATAATTATGCCGTACCACGCCCAGTTTGAGATCCCAAAAAGCGTCAAAGCTCACTGACCTCGTCGGCGTTGTCTTAGATGTCATGGTTACTTAAATTTCTCTTCCGTATCGCTATTGATACTCTCCTCTTTTCCTTCCTCAAGTCGTTTCCCTTGCTTCTTTTCCTTCATCTGCCTTCGGAAGTTTTCCCATTCGACAGACCCAAAGACAGCAATCGAGGCCGATCCCAGGCCACATATTAGTCCAAATACCACGATTGCGACTGCTCCCCCAGCGATTTTTGGGATGTCACTCTCATCAAGGTCTCTTTTGCTATTGGGCGCTCTTTGTATTTTATGTGTGATGTCCTCCGTCTCGAGTTGTATTGTTGGGTTCTGGTTGACTGTGGGCAGAGCCAGGCCCAGTGCGAGGTGAAGCAGAAACACATAGATGACGGCGACGACATGTCGTAACGAGGGGTGACTTGGTATCATGGTTTGATCTTGGGGATTGGTTGGTACGGGCGCCGAAAATCTGGAGCCGATTACAACTCTCGACACAACGGCGGAATGCGATGCCGCAGATGGACAGTGTGGGGACTGGTGATATGCTGGCGCTGAATGATGCTTTCTGTCCAAGGTTTGACGAGCTCTGCCCAGGTGTGATCACGAATCTCGAGGCCTTGGTGGAGAAAATGTTAAGGGCAAGAAGAGTTAATTGCAGGAGTTGAATTGCCCACATCCGAAGTACTTCGGTGCCAACGTCCCTAAATAAATCAGCCTCTTCAGGTGGCCTGGCGCTTGTAACCAGCGCAAACCGCGCGTCATGGCGAGCACGTTGCGTGGTTCCTGGATTGTAGTGAGACGGCGGGCTTGCATATCACTCGACTCCGCCGCAACGACTGGGCTCTGATGATGCGTGTTTGTCCAATCATGGGCTTCTCTGCAGGGATCGGGAACGAGACCGAGTGTGGCAGAGCCCCTGGTCTCGAGTCTGGCCGTTTTGGACAGCGTCTGTAACGCAGGAGACTGCGCTGTGACAGTTGATATGTCGTTTCAGGATCATTGGAATACCGGGTTCGTGGGCCTTGAGGATCCAAGGCGCCAACTGTTGTTCCTCAGCCGCATTTAGTTTTGCTGATGCCTTCCCCGGGATCGTTGATCAGATACACCGGGCCGGTGTTTCTCCCGTTGGCATACTTATGTGCTGTTGGAAAGCGAAAGACGGAAGTACCGGCATTTGAAATTCCTCCCGTACGTATCCGGATTGATGCAATAACCGCGGTTGCATGCGATAAGGAAGAAGTGATGAAGGAACGGAGAAACAACAACATTTAGGCCCGGGGCGGAGGCATGGACCCCAAAGCTTGCTATCGACTTTAATCCTGTCGATCTCGTATCGGCTGGTGATTGACAATTTGCCTGAATTCACTTATAAGGCGAGAACCTGACGGTATGAGGCAGGAAACGTCACGGCGCAATCAGGGTTTCCTGGCATGTGACCAGAACATCGAAAGGCGTCAAAGACACGGACCGCGCCTATGTATTGCACGATGTTAGTACTATGTACCCGTGGACTTCTTGATTACCTCCAAATCCCAGCTGTCACCGCAACGGTCTCTCGCCGTTACCTCAACACTTCCAAGCTTTCGAGCTCTCTTGTTGAGAACCGCAGCGCTTTTCTGCAAATTTGTCGCACATATATGTATGCCCTTCTACTCGCAGACGTCTACTTGCCATCGTTGAGATGCATCCAGATGTAGACTCGGTACTCCACGCTCTGCTGAGGTGTAAGCCCGAATCCTCTAGACACTCGAGCGTAACTGGCCAATATGATCAGGAGACAGTCCCGATACCGTCAATCATCCTGATACAAGGATTCGAATACAAATTGATAGAATCTACTGTGGACCTGCTAGTCCGGGATGCGAGCTCCCTTCGACAAGCAGCCAGGATCGTTCTAACCGTCTGCAAGACAGTCGATGATGTTCAGGATAACAACGACAAAAGCACCAGAACTGCTGCACCATCCAAGACGGAGGTGGAACAACCAACGATAGAATTTGCAGCACATATCTTCTGCAATTATGAAGAAATCTCGCCCCTCCCACACATCACCAACATTTCGACCATCATCGACACCGAAGCCCTGCACGCCTCACAACCCACCACAGCCCTGAGAGCATCCAATATTCCAATCCATCCCAACCCACCGGCTCATGCCTCAAGACAAACACTCCAGGAAAGATACCATGCTTATATAGCGGTTATCAACGCCGGCGCTGCAGCCATGACGTCTCACCTCGCAGAGTTCTGCCAGCCGGTCGTGACGCATAACGGCCAGGTCCACTCACTACGAATGTATCAACGTCTCATGCAGGACGCGCAGGATGCGAGCCCTGACATAATTTTCCATGTCGCTGACCTCATCGTCGATGAGGAGAGGCAGATTCTTGCGGCTAGGTTGGAGTTTACGGGCACGCCAGTGAGGACCTGGGCGGGCGTGGAGCCGAACGGGAAGGGGGTTGACTTCTCTGAACAGGTGTTCTACTGGTTTGAGGAGGGAAGGATATGCAGCGTTGTCAGTGTGGTAGACATGGATGCTTATCGAAAAAGTATGATGGTCTGAGTGCAGCACGGACAAATGTATGTACTTTAGTAGGTCTTCATTAATTCGTAACGTAATTCGAAAGCTTGCGTGTAGACGGGGCTATGTGGCCACCGTTGCTCCAGAAGGAGAGAAGGGGGTTTCCCGAGACTACCTGCCGGTGCCGTATTCCCTCAATTCCTTACAATCTTGCCACAAATTCCACAGAATACTTCAATCATCATCCGAACCGTTCGGGTAAGCCAATAACGCCTTTTCTTTTCGACCTTGACTCCTCACGCAACTACTTCCTGCTGTGCCAGAACAGACATGATGTTCGAAGGGCTCAGGCTCCAGTCGATGGCCGTGGTCGGCCCCACGGGCGACTCATAATTCGGCTCGTCGGCATCGTTGTCAGTCCAACCTCTGATTGGGCCCCAGGTGATGTTCAGCTTGCTGGCTTTCGTGACCTCCAAGAGACCCTGCATCATATCGCCCGCTTTCTTAACCGAGCGGCCAGCGTCGAATCGCACAACTTTGAGGCTCGGGAGACCTTCCAAGATCTCGCCGAGTAGGCTCTTGGAGAAAGATTCGTAAAATCCATTGGACTTGCGCCACCCGTTGAAAAGCGGATCGCTTGGGTCGATCTCAACGAAAACCGAGAGGGACCTGACATCGTGACAGTCCTGCAGGCCAAGCAGCTCATTGACAACCCAGCTCCTGTAAGGCTTGCTCCAACCAGGTCCCAAGCGCAGCTCCAGGGATGTGATGTGAGCCCTAGACTGTGGCTTGAGGCGAGCCAGGAGGCCCTTCTTGGCCTTGGCATAGCGACCATCTATGGGGAAGATGCGAAAGGTCTTTGAGCTGTAGAAGGCGTGGGACGCCTCATGATATATCTGACGGCAGACCCGGAAGATGCACAGCTTCTTGTGAATGGCGAAATAATTGCCAGGCTCGATGTCGACAACGGGGCCAATATCGGCGAAGTGATAGTCGTAGATCTTGACGCGGAGCTCCGAGGGCAGATCCATGATGGGGAAAGGCTTGGGCTTCTCGACCACGGGTTTCTTGTTGACAATGGGTACATCCAAGGTCAATGCACCGATATCCAGCCCGTTGATGGCATCTTCGACGTCGAGCTCGGTTTGGGAGGGAGCGGTATTGGTGGAAGAAATAGGAGTGGGAGAAGCGCGGCCTCTGGGGCGCGATCCCTTCATCGGTCGACGAGGAGGCATGGTCGCTGAAAAATCCGGCGGCGACTGTTGGTGCAGAGCCGGTCCGTTGTCGCACGCCGATGATGATGCGAAGGATGGCGGGTATAGGTACTATTAGGCTGTTGGTATGGGCCGTCGCCTTGTTCCTTGTAAAGTATTGGTGTTGATCGTGTGATGTTGGATCCAGTGGGAGGGGTAACGGGAATTCGTTCTGTGTAACTAGTCGGATTGGTGTTGTATCAACCTTGAACCTTTCAATGTTCCTGCGAATGATCGTAGACCCTAACTAGATCTGGGCGCAATTGGTATTCGAGAGTACTCCGTCGGCAGGACTCAGAGGGTGGTCCCATCGTAAGTGCTAACCGTGAGGCAGATCGACGATTGGGCACCACCCTCAGTATGCAGCATCCGCAGCGACCATCGTGAAGAATCGGGTAAGTTGTTGAAGTTGGGGTGCGGAGTTCATGGGGGTCTGTTGGTTCGATGTCGTAGAAGTAGCGAGAAGGATGGATCGAATGATAGATTTGGTGGCGGGTGAGTTGTGTTCGATGCCCAGCTTTCAGGTTCGGTAAGGGAAGAGATGCGACCAATTGGTAGATTGACTGGTTTATTGATAGCCTACCTGGAGAAACCAGTCGAGGTGAAGTGATATGCACACACGCACACGAGAGGCAAAGGGACAAGAGAATGACGGCAACTGGCACTTAGTAACTAGAGTTGCAGATGGCACGTGAGTCCCTGGTGAGTGACCGAGTTCCCATAAGCACGCCACTATCGGATCAGACTTCTGAAGTACCTACGACTTGAGTGTGTTATCGAACCAGTCAGATACCCCAGTTCTTGCTTATGAAAGGCGAAGTCACTAAAATATCTAGGTACCTAGGTATGCCTGCCGCCAATAAGATACAGGACCACCGAGAGAGAGTTCGACAAGCGGCAGGCGGGAGTGATCGGCAAAAAGCTCAGACCTGCTGCTCCCGAGGTCCCAAGGCTATTGGAGGGCGGGTACTATGTACCTACTGCCTACCTAGGTACCTGGCAATACGTACCCATTGCGCTAAAGGTGGGAGGGAAAGAGAGAGCTTCGATCGGCTGTCTCTGCCTTCTGAATTTTCTGGTGACGAAATAAACTGGCGACTTGCGACTCGTAGCAGCAAGCCAGCAAAACAACCAACCTTTTGGAAGTCCAGTGATGACACTGTTCAAGCCGTGATTCCTTACCAATCCTCCATCACGAACTACCTAGGTAGTCCCTCTCCCTCTTTGTCTAGACTCTTTTCTTCCCTTTCTCTCTTCCCCATTTGATAGTACATTATTTACATCATGCTATCAAGGGCAGCTCTGCGCCTGGCCCAGCCAGCAGCTGTTACAGGGTGGACTGCCGCTGTACCGACGCGACGAGGCCTTCCAGCCTTGACGGTTGCCCCAGCAATATGGCGAAGGGGAATGGCAAAGGATAATAAGCCGTCTTCAAGGTTTGGTGCTGCTTCTCCAGCAAGCGGCGCAACCTCAAAATCTTCCAACTCTCAACAATCCAACCCCTCTTCGAAAACACCATCTTCCTCTTCAGAATCGAACGACACCCCACAACAACGAAAAGATGCCGATGCGCAAGCGACCAAGCCGTCTGACCCAACAGGCGAAAACACCGCAGAGACACCAGAGAAGCAGATCCCGCTGTCACAGCTCCCCGACCTGACCCAGGGTATCCCATCAACTCTCGAGTACGAGACCGCCGGCACGACCGAAAAGGCCGCTTTGGAGTCCGTGGAGCAAGATGCGCCAGCCAGCGCCGGTGGGAGGGGCAAGGGAGAGCTCCCAGCTTCGGCATACGTATCATCGACCGAGAAGCGCCGCCAGAGACTAGCTAACTACATGTTTGCTGCTGCCCTGGCTGGCGCCGTTGGTGGGATCGTCTACCTTGGGCGCAACTGGGACGAGGAGGAGGAGGCGAAGCACACAGAAGTCCCCAATGGCTGGGGCCTTGGCGCCTGGTGGAAACGAGCATCGACGCGCAGCAAGGACGTCCTATCGTACTACCACGAGCCTGCCTTCGAGAAGCTGCTTCCCGACCCGGATCCCATGTTTGAGCGACCTTACACCCTTTGCATCAGTCTCGAGGACATGCTTGTACACAGCGAGTGGACGCGTGAGCACGGTTGGCGGCTAGCGAAGCGACCTGGCGCCGACTACTTCCTGCACTACCTGAGCCAGTACTACGAACTGGTCCTCTTCACCTCCGTGCCCTTCGCCATCGCTGAGCCCCTCGTGCGCAAGCTGGACCCCTACCGCTTCATCGTCTGGCCACTGTACCGAGAGGCCACCAAGTACAAGGACGGTGAAATCGTCAAGGTACGTAACGTTGACTCCAGCTGACGCAATCTATTCTCCACGAAGACCGGCTCATCTGACCAATCTGCGCAACAGGATCTCTCGTACTTGAACCGTGATCTGTCCAAGACGATCATCATCGACACAGATGCCAAGCACGTCCGCGCCCAGCCTGAGAACGCCATCGTCCTGCCGAAATGGACCGGTGACCCCAAGGACAAGGACCTGGTCGCACTCATCCCCTTCCTCGAGTACATCCACACCATGCAGTACAGCGACGTGCGCAAGGTTCTCAAGTCCTTCGAGGGCAAGCACATCCCCACAGAATTCGCCCGCCGAGAGTCCATCGCCCGTGCCGAGTTCAACAAACAACTGGAAGCTGAGCGCAAGAAGCACCCACACAAGGGCAAGAGCGGAGTGGCCGCCCTTGGCTCGCTCTTTGGCCTCAAGCCCCAGAACATGAGCGTCTTGGCCGTGCCCGAGGGCGAGCAGGACCCCGCAACCGCCTTCGCGCAGGGAAAGATGCTGCAGGATATCGCCCGCGAGCGGGGCCAGCGCAACTACGAGGAGATGGAGAAGATGATCCGTGAGAACGGCGAGAAGTGGCTCAAGGAGGAGGCCGCCCTGCAGGAGGCCGCGCAAAAGGAGGCCATGAACAACATGAAGAGCTCCTTCAGCGGTTGGTTCTTGCCTGGCTCTGGCTCTGGCGAGAAGAAGGAGTAGAGAGGAGAGTTGTTGACTGGGGAAGGAGGACGAAATGGGATGGCGCTTCCCCCCCCCCCCAATATTGGTCACACTCACCTTATTGCCATTTGGATGATGGTATGTAACAACGTTTCTCTCTCGATGATGACCACCACTTTTTACTACTCTCCTCTTATCATAACATTCTCGATCGAGTGGCAGTGGCATTTGCATTGGAGTACCTAGGGAGGCTTCGGTTGGTCTACGAGGCGAGACAGCACAAGAAGCTTTCTGCCTCTATAATCTGTCTCCTGGCTGCAGAGGTGGCAGCAGCTTGTGACGGGGAAGAGGATATGAGACTAAAGATATGTAGAATACCTAACCATAGATGGACCACGTGGTCGTTGTACGAATTGAGGATATCCCGAACCAACGATTGCTCTTGTCCTTGGTAGTGACCTCGGAACCCCCTCTTTCCCCTTCAACGTGGTTCAGGGCAAACACGCCCTCGACTCGGCAACTTAGCCTCGCACAACAAGGAAACGTCTGACGAGGCTGATGGTTGGGTGACATATCCGCGCCGGGCTGGGATCATCTGCTCGGTAATGGATGGCAAACTCGATGGTGGCATGAGCCCTGCCTCGTGTGGAGCACATATCCCCTCGAGATTTCCCTAGAGGTTCACAGGCAAGCTGACATGAGTAAAATGAGGCTGGGTTGCTTACCACTGTGTGAGCACCAACTTATTCGATCTGATAACGACAGTGGCTCCTGCCACCTCGAGAAGGATCGTGTGTCTACATGACAGTTGCAGGCCGGATGATGCCGAGATGACTGCCAGCCGACGTGAAAACCGCGCCTCAGAGTGGTGTCGGTGTATCAGGAGGTGTTTCCTGCCAGCCTGCATATATGTGCCGTGCTGCGGGATCATGTGAGCCGGAGGAGCACCCGTGCATGGCTCCAGTTCCATTTTAAACCCAAGCATTGGATGTTCAACGTTTCGTACGTAACGATATCCGAGATCACTCGTACTTCCTGCTACCATGTGATTGACTCCAAGAGATAAGAAGAAAGAAATAGATAACAATCATGTCACAACATGATGTAGTATCCCGAGGACACAAAGCATTACATGGGCCGGGATCGGATCTAGTATTCTACCTCTCAAACGCGCGGCCTTGCGGATGGGTGACCATTTGCTAGTAAATTACTGGGTGAGTAGGCAAATGTAGGCTGCGAGTTGGGAGTACCAGCCTTCGGATGTTTGCTTCCTCGAAGACATGTGCGACTCCAGCCATGTTGTCGTTGGTCATGCGCCATATCGAGGGCATATTGAGGAATCTTTCGGGGCTGGCTCAGTGCAAACACCAGGCGACCGATCCCGGCTGATGCAGGCAGTCGACATCTTCCAGGCTAGATAGACCAGTTCTTGATGGGCGCTTCGAGGGCTCCAGGGAACATTGATGACCCGGGGATACTCTTCGCCCAGTGCTGATCTTGTGCGTCTTCCTGCTCGCTTGCTCGTGCGTGGTTGTATCCATGTCTGTACGCCGCTTGGGCTAAACCCTGGAAGAGAGAAGTATAAAAGAGAAGGAGGGCATCGCCTTGACCAGTGATCGCAATCAATGGATCTGATTATTACCTCACTTCCAACCCCGTTATGTTTCTTGGCTTGAGTCAACCCACCATCAGATCATATCTGACATCAACATAAAATCACACTCATCAACGTTTCAACCAGAATTCCGACTAGCCTGTCAAGATCCGAGCAGTCACACAGCTGTCGAAATGCAGATCAGCAGGGTCGCCCTTTACATCACCACCCTCGCCATAACGGCCATGGCAATGCCAACCACCTCTCACGACAATTCAGGCAGCCAGCAACAGCAAGTCAACACTTCAGAGGGAACGCCATCAATTGATTCGGAAGCAAAGGATCCTACTCCAGACGAATGTTGCGAGCTCTGCAACTGCAAAGATCTGGATGGCCCTGCGTGAGTGCCCACCCTTCGTTGTACTCATGTCAGACTGGCACATTCTCGAAGCAAGCTAACTTGGTTCGCGATTCTCTTTTTTTGTTCTCTTTTTACAGGCTCTTCAAATGCATCACAAATCCTAACCGCGAGAGATGTCAAGACCTGGGCTTGTGTGGAGGTGGGTCGGGGGAGTAGGACTGTGCTGAAGGACTCAAGTGATAATGACCCGGAAAGCTGATATACGGAGCGATGGACTTGTTTGGAATGCTTTGCTTTTCACTTTGAAGGGATTATGGTTGGGCTTTTGAGGTCTGGAACCTTCGATCGTGCGAGTTGAGCATTAGAGCTGCAACAAGTGAGTGATGCTATACATGGGAATAATTTCTTCAGTGTTCGATCTCATGGTGTACAGCGTCTTTCACTCATGCACAATATCAAACATATCACGAAAATTGATCTCGTTAAAATTTTGAGAGGGAACGTGTCGAAAGTAGGCGGCGTAGTCGGAAGGGCAAGGTGCGACGCCATTCCGTCTTATTACTGCAGAAGGTCTATTGATACCTAGGTAGTTTGTAAGAAGTTGAAGCAGTAATTACCGTCCTAAACGTGCTATTTTGGGAAGGAACCAATCAAGATGCAAGTAGATGCCTATGCCCGCCCGGGGCGGTTCAAGACAGTGCAAACTTTGGGGGGGGGGGGGCAGGCGGCCCTGCATTTGCAGACCCAGAGCTGCATACAGTAGTACATGTAAGCTAGCAAAAGGATTACGGAGTCTCAAGGGGGGCCTTTGGTTTCCTCACATGCGGATATCGTCTCTGTGCGGGCAAAGGTAGCAGGTAAAGATTATGACTGGATTATAGAAGCTGTGTAAACGACTTCAGGTTACAAGGTCGCTCATAGTCGCTTGTTCAACCAATTGGCAGTCGCCATATAAAGTGAGTCTTACAGGGAGACGGGTCAAGCGTGTCATAAGGCTCGATCGAGATACATTCCTCACCATTTCCCCGCTTTTCTGCATCCCTCCACAAAGCACCACAAGTATAATACCCAACATAACCTGGCCTGTGGATTACACTGTTCCATGAGGAACTGCTGCACTGGCAGATCCACTCTCAAGATGCTCCGATGTTTCTACCCCTCGAGTGCAGCCAAAAGCACAAGCCGTGAAGTGAAGTGAGTCTCCAGTCTGAACCAGCCACTAAAATCAAAATTATCACAGCTCGCTGACTTGTTCATCTGCAAGCATTATTGTCGTTCCCGGACTCACTACTGCACCACCCTCGGAGTGGCACGATCAATCTGGCCAGTGGTTGGAGAAGCTAGTCGACAACTGCGATGCTCGAGCTCAGATCTGGACATATCAGTCCAAGAGAGAGGCTAGCAACAATAGTGTTGTCCAGCAACTGGTCGAGGAGGGTCAAGATCTGCTGACTTGTCTCCACAACCTTTGCTCGGGAAAGGAGCCCAATTCCCCTACCCAAAAAGTTGGGAGCGACCACTTTCCAGAAAGTACAAAGCAGCCAAGAAGAAAGCCGCTTCTCTTCATATGTCACAGTCTTGGGGGCGTCATATTGAAGTGGGTATGTTACCACTCGAGTCTATGGGATGACTTGACTTCCGGGTGACCGAGCGAGCAGCTAACATGGAACTAGGCATTGTCTCTAACGAAAAACCATGTCTTCAGGCATCTTGATGTGATTGAAGTCATATCTGGTATTGTGTTCCTGGGAACGCCCCACCTGCCCTTGAACGTCGCTCCAAGTCCGAACGTTGTCGATCTCATCCTAAAATTACACCAAAGGAACTCGCACCGAAAGCATGCACTGACTGTGAACGACAACGCCTTCTTGGCAAGATGCTGCCAGGACTTCGAACTACTCGGCATCCAGGTGCCGATAGTCTCAGCTTACGAGACGGTGGAGTCGCGAGTCTACCAAGGAATGTTCAAGGCAAACCGGATCATTGTAAGTCAGATATGCCAACTCATGAAACCACTTGCAGAGCTAATACTTGCTTGGCTGCAGATCTCTCCCAAAGAACGTACCATTGTGAAGTCGCAACATGAAATCGTGGTAGGCACGGACAAAGCCCATGACGATATATGCAACGTCCAGATTGGGGGCTCTCTATACAAAGCGATTGACTATGCTTTGCAACGCTCTTTGGAATATGCGCCGGGTTTAATCTCCAAGAAGTTCCACAGCAAGTGCCAAGATGTTGTCCATACCACCACTGGTTATGCTGACCTTTCTTGTAGCTAGTACTCGCGATGGAGGCGACATGGCCACTATACGAAGTCTCACCACCGATAATGAGAGAAGCCACGCCGTGCTGATTCCAGCCGTGAGGTCTTTGGAGATATCCACGATGAGCTCAAGGGGTGCCACCCTGGGATCCTCAGTCAATCGGTCTGTGGCAAATGACCAGGCCATCACGAATTTTGACGTGATAAAGAAAAACCCACAATTGCCTTGTTTTTCCATGAAAGTCCACAAAAGAAAAATTGACTTCTTTGGCAGACAAGATATCCTCGACTTGATTGACGAGAACCTTCTTCCGGAGAATAAGAGGAACGTCACTTTCGGTGAGGGCTCCTTGCGGTCTTATGCCCTTTGCGGTATGGGTGGTATTGGTAAGACGCAAATTGCGGTGGAATACGCGTACTCAAGGAGGTCAAAGTTCGACGCTATCTTCTTCATAACTGCAGATGGTAAGACAATTCTGGCGGAGGAGTTTGCACGCATTGCAGTGCAATTAGGCTTGGAGGATCAGAGTGAGGCCAATGATCTCACAGTTTCTTGTGAGATTGTGAAGGGTTGGCTGTCAAACCCTGTGCGGTCGTACGATGCTCCCCCATCGGCGGAAAACGAGGCATCTTGGCTCTTGATATTCGACAACGTTGATGACCTCGATGTATTAGAAGACTTCTGGCCAACGACAGGCTCGGGCGCCGTGCTTATTACGAGTCGTGATTCCCTAGCGAAGAACCAAATCTACACTGCTAACAACGGAATCGACCTTCAGCCATTCTCGGCTCCCGACGCTGTTCAGTTCCTCAAATACCTCACAAGAGGGCCTCTTCAGCCTGGCCAAGACAAATATGCGGCCGAGGTGGCGGATAGACTTGGAGGTTTGCCGCTCCTCATTACCCAAATGGCTGGTGTTATGGCTCGGCTACGATTCACCTATTCTGAGTTCCTCAAACTGTACAACGCAAGTGGTATCGAACAAATCAGTATGACGGGGAAGTCCATGTCAACTTCCGAACAAGTATACTCCATCTCCTACAAATTGGGCTTCGACGGACTTGCCCCCGCGAGCTTCGGATTGTTGAGCCTGATCGCTATACTGGATCCAGACCGGATACCGGAAGCCATACTGACGAGTGCATGCACAAAACCATCCCTTCAGGATTTTCCGAACAGTCTGACGCAATATTACATGGCACGGGCTCAGCTCCTCTCGACATCCCTCATCAACCAGAATCCAGAGACGGGTGATATATGGGTTCATCGCATTGTTCAGGACGTGGCAAAGGGGAAGCTACTGCCGCATCAGCTCGTCGACATATATAATCTCGCAGTTCGTGCTGTCTCGAGTGTTTGGCCATTCGCGACATTGGAGACTCGCTTCCATACCGAACGTTATAAGACCTGTGTCCTGTTATTCCCCAGTATTGTGCGTCTGAAAGATGCGTACGAAGTCATGGCATCATGTGAAACGTTCCGCCAGGAGCTATCCACTGCCAGACTTTTCAGTGACGCTGGATGGTAATCTGATATTCTTTCTCTCGCCAACCTGTCGTAAAGCTGACGAGCTCCCAGGTATCGGTTTGAAAGAGGCTTCCAAGAAGAGTCAAAGGAATGGTTTGAACTAGTACAGAAGATTTGCAATGACTTAGAGGACAAGTCATCCGAGGATGTGGCATATATGATCCGTGATACCCATCACAATCTGGGCACAGCCTCTGGGGAGACGAACGATACGGATCGTTTTCTGAGGCACTCAGGGATATGGCTAGAGATGCTTTTGCAGAGGAAGACCTCCGATGGAAGGCTTGTGGTTGACTACGAGTTAGGTATGGGCTACAATGAGCATGGCAATGCTCAAGCCATGCATGGCCGGTGGAAACTGGCAAGTATGCACTTTTCCAAGGCCATCGAGACCTTTCAAGCCCTGCCCCACTATGTAGACACCATGATGGGCTGGCCAGCGGCGAACAAGGGACTGATGCACTGGATTCTGGGCGACTATGAAGCTGCAGAACGCACTTTTCTCGATATCATCGAAGTTTTCCGTAGGGCCAACGGCGTTGATGACACGCTCTCCTTCAAGTAAGTAATACTACCATGCTTGTCACCAAAGGTAAGCGATAACTGATCGTTCCAACAGAACTGGGAAGATGCTCTATGGACTGGGGAATGTCTATGTCAGCCAAGGAAAGTTTGAAAAAGGTCTCGAGTTTCATGTCCGTTGCTTGAAACAGTATCGTGCCACCCTCGGTGATAGGCACCACCGGATCGGGGATATCTGTCACAGGCTGGCAGACGACAATCTCCGTTTTGGGAATCATGCCGAAGCTCAGTATGTCCACTTTCATGAATTATTTGAAGGAAAAAACACTAATGTACATAGGGTACTCATCAATCAGGCCTTGAAGGTGTTCGGCGGTCGCCAACAATACAAACAAGAACTTGCCCGGTCAACCTACAAGGCATCACAGGTGTCTCTTGCAACAGGGAATAATATAAAGTCAGACTCAGAGCTTCGAGAAGCTTTTGAGCTGCGTCAATCCCTAGTTCCAGATGACCACCGAGGTATGGATGAACTCACAGAGGAGGACTTTGACAATCTTGTTGTTTTCTGGTCGAGATGAGCAATCAATCGTGTCACATAATTGGTGTGCATGGTGATAATTCTACTTGTTCTTTATGATTGAGAGGTACAAGGCTCTTATGCAATATGACTCTTAGGCTCAGTTGCCTCTCCAAGATGGGGCAGATGTTGGTTTTGCAGAGATTGGGCAGACAAGGTGAAGGGTACATCATTCCTTCTCAATCAATCCTCTAGACGGGGATGTGGACTTGGTACCTGACGGATTCAGCACTTGAATAGTATACTTATGAAAGCAAACTTTTTCGAAATGGAAAGAGTCCATTGTTCAACTGAGGATCGCATACATGTGCCATGTGTACGGACATGAAGCTGTCATATCTGTCTAGGGTGACAGTCTCCTCCTGAACATTTTCCATAGCTTCCGAATGTCATCATTGAACAGATAAAATCCGATCGAAGCCACAAGCATGGCCGCACTAACCGTAAACCAAGTCCAAAGGGGTACATTTTGCAGCTGGGGCACGTTCATGCTGAAGAAAGACGACACGAACGAGATAGGGACGAAGAAAAAGGCCAATAGGGTCAGTTGTTCCATTCTCCCAGCCTGCGCAATAGCCTTTTCTGACTCTAGGATGGCCATGCTGTTCATCAGAACAGCTATTTCCTCTTGGCAACGCCGGTACATCGCGTTAGCGTGTTCGTATAAATGTATGAAGTCCTCCTCAACCTCGTTGTGCGCGCGCTTCGTCGCCTCTTCTTCTGCCTTGGGCCATTCGTGGTGACTAGTACTGCTGATTGATGACAAAGTCGCTTTAATTCGCCGCATGTGTCGATAAAGCAGCGCGTTGAAATATCGCAAGGTCTCGAGGCCGTCATTGTGTGGTCGGTTGTTGTGGTCGAGAATAGCATCCTCGAGTTTGAGCTCCATCAAGTTTAGAAACTGGTTCTCCGAAGACGCCACGAGGGCGAATATTTCAGTAAGGCAATAGAATGGATCTCTAGCTGCCAACTTGGCCCGCAAGGAGTGCCCGTAGCCCAAATGGAGTGCTGGTACGGAAGGTGGGTCGTTGGCACCATGACTGGAGGCACGCCTAGAGATCAGGTTCGAGCCAAGACCCATCATTGGCTTGTAGTTGACGATTGGCAGAAGAGAGCGTCTGAGAGGCTGAGAAAGTCCCAGGGCGGAAGATATTGGGTTCTCGACGAAATCCACTCCCGGCCTGCTTCCGCTGTCCGTCCAAATGAGTACTACAACACCCGTTAGTTATCATTATGACAGAAACTCCAAGAAAATGATCGATCGGAGATATATATACCCATCCAACCTCTATCACGTTCTGGTGGTTGCAAGCAAATTGAAATTTTCTGCTCAATCGCGAAATTTGTCCGATCCAAAACATCAATGGCTCGGATCATTGTACATCCTACTGGCACATGCGAGTTTCGCAGGATGAGACCATGTAAATCAGCCAAAGCGGACGCTGACTGTCGACGGACAGTCGCCATATCGATTTGTTGCCCGTATATGGCCAGGGGGTTCATGAGGCCAATCGTGATCAGAGAGAGTTCAATGATATTCCACTCGCAGGAAGGCAGGGATGGCACGGAGGTGCGGTTTGGTAAAATGTCCGTACAGCGGAAATCCAGAAATCTGCTGAAGAACTCTGGGTCCACCCGGTATCTTGAACCTATTAGACCCAGCCACTCCGGCGACGGATACCCTTTCAGGAAGAGTATCTGACCAGGTGTTTCGGAACGGGTAAGTGCCTTGTATTGATAGAACTCGTGACAGCTTCTGAAGTGATTTGCATCTTCAAGTTGCCATTTTGCCGGCATCTCAGTCGTCTTCCTAGTGGCCTGTCCCGTCACTGGTGTTTGGTTCAATACACTGCCGAGCTTCTGGTTGAATCGATACAAAGTCAAAAAGTCTTCCTGGAGGCTCGGGGGTTCAAATTCATCATCCGGTGTATTCATGAGCCCGGACAGGAATTGTGCAATCCTCTCATGATGGTAGCCAGCACCCGTGTTCAGTTTTGAAAACTTCCATACCGCTTTTGCGAATCTCCGAACACTTACTTTTCTTTGGTTAGCCGGAAATTCAACTCACAGTGAACTCGGACAAGCTTACGATCTTGTGTTTGTTGGCGAGATGGACCGTGTTGTGGCGACCCAGTTGACGAATCTCGTACCGGAGGCTCTGGGCGAAGCTCCGGGTCAGAACTGATTCCCTGCTCGGGGTCCATCAGCCTTCCCACGAAATTCGGAAACACAAGACAGATGGCAAGGACAGCGGCATCGAGTTCTTCCAACTTATCGAAGGAGAGCGAAAATGAATGGATGTCGGCGAATGCAAGATGTAACGTCTGAGAAACTGCAGACATCATTTCAGTTATGAGCATTGGGTATGGAATTAAAGCCACTGCGAGTCACCAGACTGCAGTAGGAGGTATGCATCAACTGTGTAAAGTAGTAATTGGGCGACATGAGCATAGCCGAAGTCGAACCGGTTTCAGGCTTTGCGCTGACAGTCTGGACTGCTCGGCAGCTGCTGTTGGGGGGCGTGGGGGTGTAGGGTGGACACAAAAGATTGGCTCCCTGATGGTAGATTGAGAAAGCAAGATGTCAATGGATCAGCCATTTATTGCCCCGAATACCATTTTTACCACCCTGGATGAAAATGAGCCCCAGGCAAGCCCTCAAATGATATCACAGCACAGCAACCAACGCACTGAGTGAGGTTCCCTGGGCCAAGGCTCGTCCTGTAACTTCGCACATGGCACGGTCTTACGGTCGAGCTAGAACCGAGAGACCGTTCATGTTACGACTGCCAACCTAATGTAATGGTGCAGAGGCTTGCCCTGAGACAAGAATATGTCAAGCAAAGCCCACTTGCCCCCGCCACCCCCAGTCCTTTGGGAATGCAATGCCAAGCGCCGTTGACGTCTGCCCTCTACCACATCACACTGGACCACATATGATATTGCGGCAGAACGGCTTTCCCGTGCAGAAGTGCCGTGGCACGGCGTGCACAGGCCTTCCGTATCACTCACTAATACAGCGTTCTTCCACCGTGCTCAGAGTGTCTCCAAGGGCATCTCAGCCTTCTCTCGTGCTTTATTCTGTCTCAGCCACTAGATTTCCAGATATCAAATGTAGAGGTAGATTTACGTACTGCCTAGCACTGAAGATGACCCTGAGATTTCGACGCATTGCCCGCGGGCTTATAATTATTTCTTACTATATAATTCCCTTTCAGTCCCGCCCCTTAGTGACCATTCTCTCTGCTTCTTAGTCAACTGACTTCGTGCCGATTCCACCAGTGGGAGTGCCTCGTGAATACTTTCCTCAATTAAACCATTTTCAATTCCCTCGCTCGATAATTATAGTTGTCTAGAACTCGTCATCTGAAGCATCCGGGCAAAGAATATTGACACGAGCAATCATTGAATCAACCGAGCAAAGTCAATTTCCATCACGCCACACAATCTCGATAATGAAGGGGTCACTCCAGGCTTCAATTAGTGCAATCAGTTCTGTATTACACGGAATCCGCAGCTTTAGCCAGAATGATCAGCAAGGATGTTACAGAAGTATTGCTAAAGACCACCTAGGCTTCCCAGGGTTGTTCAAGGGGAAACATACACATTAAGAAAGTTAAGACTACTATGTTAGAAAACAGTAGCAGGACACTTCCCGAGACCACAAACATGACCATATAACCACTACGTAAAGCCGATCACTGCCGAAGACCCAGAAATCCTTTCCGTCCCGTTGCCAGAGATGTTTGTCTTTGTTCCTGGTGAGGTCGACGGTAGTTAAGTAACTTCTTATTGAGCCACTCGCTTCCACTCCATTGCGTGCCTTCATCATCGGTGAAAATGGCATCGTTGCTGGGGCGCAAGAAGAAGGCAATAGAGTACCGTGGACCTAGCGTCCGTCGCTCGCGAAGTGGGATCACTCGGTGGAGACTGGATCTCAACTTCAAGCCTGACAAGAATCGAAGACTGTCACCCACATTGACGATCGCACAGCCCTCCCGCGGTGCGACAGACTCCCACCTGTCATTTTTTGGAGAGTGCACCTGAAGTCCCCAATCAGAGACGAACAGCACAGAAACGCTCCCGCTATCAGTATGTACGAAATGGCCTTGGCTTGTGTTCGGAGGCAAGTTCGCCACGGGATAGCATTGGAGTGCCGTTGAAGAAGTGGACGGGGACGACCTCCTGTGCTGCAGCTTGAGGCTTTCCTCCCCCTCTAGTCCCATCGATCTAGACAGGCTGTCCAAAAGATTGCTGCAGATAGAATAAGAGTCTTCCATGAACTTGGTGACGGTATGCCAGTCCTTCTTCACACCTTCCGGTATGGCAGCGCGAGGGTTGATAGTGGGTACGTGGAGGAGATCAAGTGGAAGCTACTCTTTCGGTCAGTTTGGTCAAGATGTTCCAGATCTAGTAACCTACCCTCAATCCTTCACAGCCATCCTTTTGGTTCTCCACGTTCCCATGGTCCAGGCCGAGGGGCTTGTAGCTAGAGGTGGGGAGTAGGGGTTACCCATCAGCAAAGTGACCGGACAGGAGGTTCATCTGGTGCATACCCGCAGATATGAAAGATCTCGGTTTCGGATCGGGTATCTTTCAATTTCTCCTCAAGGCTTTTTGCGAAATACTCCTTGGTCACTTCGAAGAGCTCATTGACCGTCTGAAGTATAACATCTGATTTGCTGTCTCCAAGGTCAAGGTAGAAGAAACCTTGCTCGACGCAGGCCGAGTACATGTTGGCAGCTTCTACGGCATCTTTCTGCTGCAACTTGTTATAGTTCACGACCACGAGGTCCGTCACTGGATATTCGTATTCAGCCATGAAGAGAGATGCCGTGTCCTCTAAGATATACCAAGAAGATTGAGTTGGGACATGTCTACTCGTGCTCTTATGTGTTCACTTATATGCGGCTCTGCTGTGTGTCTGTTTGTTATCCAGCTCCAAGGTGTCGGTCGCAGGGCCTCCGGCTATTATCGATTGTCATCGGCTTCTTTTCAAAAATGAGACGGATCAACGAGACGAATTGAATTCGACCACACTCGTTTCCCCAACGTAAAAAAGATCAGGTGAGCATGTTTTGTTGCCTAAATTCCCGAAAATGCACTGAATGCATATAAGGCATCACACCGGCTGCATAATGAGCCTCGATTCGGCAATATACATGCAACGACAACGGCAAGGACAAGGGTAACATTGGAAAGGCTGTTGTCTGCATGCAGCCGACGGTCTAGGGATTGGGCCTGGCCTAATCAACAGGGGAAGGCATATAGGTGGTTTTATGCAACCCAGTCACTACCAAGCAGTCTCTAGTCAGCATAACACTTGCATGCTGTTGATAAGCTCCGTATTGAGACCAATAACATACTACTGAGGTACCATGGGTGTTCACCCTCTTCCCCAATGATGACTGTCAGGTGGCATCCCAATTATACACTATTCCAGACTTTTTCAACTCCGTACTTTCATGTAATACTACTTCAAAAGTGCTTTCAAATACATAGGGCTCCACCCGGTTCATCTGTCCTTTTCCTCTTGCAGACTTATTCTTGTCGATACTGTCCAACTTAGTATTTACGGGAACCGGGATTTCAGGTAATCATTGCAGTCTGATGGTGCACAGTAATAGACAGAGCCTTGCCGAGGTGTCCCTAGCGTTCCAGTGGTTGAGGCTGCCCTGCCATGCACCAGATTAGGTTGAAAATCCGGCGGCCAAGCAAGCCACTTTTCAGTAACTTGGTTAAGCAAGGCTACTGACCGCCTCACTGAATGACACGTCATACAAGGAATGTTTCATAGTTTTGTGTGTGTGTGTGTGTGTGTGTGTGTGTAAGTGTGTGTGTAAGTGTGTGTGCATGTGACTGTGTCTCGCAGGGGTATGTGGGTGCCTATTGACGAAAAACCTAAAGCGTTTTAGGTATTTAAAGTGAATCAGCACAAGTATCCCGACCCCGCTATCTCCAGCAACATCCCCCAGCCAAACACTCCCCCACACATCTGGTCAGACACATCTAAGTGTTGGTGCAAACCGAATCTGGCTTTCGTTGAGGGAATGGCGCAGACAATCAAAAATGTCATGGTGATGGGTGTAAGGTCTCCAATTTCCCTGCTCATTCTCCTACTCGCCGAGCACATGTTGGCAGGGCACTGACCATAGTATACTTCTCAGGCCGGAGGTCTCTTCGGCACTGAGGTCTTCGCTACGCTCCAAAGAGAAAATGCTTTCAACTTGACCATCCTGTCCCGGAAATGTTCCAAGTCTACCTTCCCCTCAAACATCAAGGTCTGCAAGGTGGACGACGACTACCCAATTGACCAGCTCATCGACGCCTTCAGAGGCCAAGATGCCCTTGTCTCAGCGCTCCCTGGACGGCCCTACACAGTCCACCTGCGCATGATTGACGCCGCCATTCAAGCAGGCGTGAGGCGTTTCATCCCTTCTGAATATGGCAACAATACTTGCACCGCAGCTGCCGATCTTGTCCCGCTCTACGCCGACAAGGCCAAGGTCGTCGCTTACCTCAAAACCAAAGAAAGCACCGGTTTGACCTGGACGGCTATCCACGCAGGGCAGTTCTTTGATTGGGGACTCGACAGTGGATGGCTCGACTATCATCTCAAAGAGAAACGCGTCACAATATACGACACTGGAGAGAAGCAGTGGTCGACTACAAACATGGGAACGGTGGCTACTGCTGTAGCGAAAGTGCTGTTGAAGCCAGACGACACGAGAAACAAGCCTATATTTGTGGCGTCATTCACCGTGTCACAGCTGCAGGTTCTTGAGGAACTGGAGAAGGCAACCGGGACCAAATGGGATGTTCAGAGAATGACCTCAGAGGCAGCACTGGAGAAAGCCAAAAGGCTTGACAATAGGGACCACTCGGAGGGCCTGAAGCTACTCATTCTGATGCTTCTCTATGCGGATTCTGCAGACAGAGGCGCCAATTTCGAGAAAGATGGGTTGCTGTCCAACAAGTTACTTGGGCTGCCGGAGGAGGACCTGACTGAGGTGATCGCACGAGTTGTCAAGCAGCAAGGCTTGTAAGGTAAAGGTTTTCTATAGTGAATGGATAGGCATCCGTATCGCAGCAACGTACTGTACCGTACACCCAACTACGCCCCTGCCGTTGCACCCTCTTCTGACTGGTTGGCTAGCTGCACTCTGTCGCTCTCCAGTACGACCCCGCACTCAATCAAAGTCAAATTCAAAGCCATAATCTAGCTGCACAATACCACGGCCAGCACTCGTAGCTTCACTACGCTAAGCAGGTGGGGACGGGGAGCAGACCGCTGTGAGGCCCCACGACACGGCCCCCAAGGAAAAGAGCGCACTCACAAAGCATACCCACCACAGTAAAATTCAACTTTTCTCAGTCAAATCTCTATATAATTAATTGAAATCAATTGGAATTTAATGCCCTGTGAGTCCCTCTTTATTATCTATATAATCATTCAAAATCTAAGGGATTACATCGATCTAGTGATTTATAGTAGATTCTTTCTATTAGAGGCTAAAGGACTTTAAGTAAGCTAAGCAACTAAGCATCTATATAGTAGCTTAAGAGCACTAATATAAAAGATAAACTAGCAGTATAAGAGGAAAATATATAAGCCTATAGAATAGCTTATATAAAAGGAAACTATAGAATAACTAGTAAGTTGAAATTATAAGCCTAATATAAAAAGCAGTATAATCTATACTACTTTAAGTAGACTAGTAGAATCTACTTACTTTTCTATACTTTTACTTTTAAACTATAGATAGCTTTTTTTCTTCCTTTTTTTACTAGATATAATTAATAGAAAAGATCTAACTTATAATTATTTTTCATTATAAATATAATTATATATAAGCTTAACTAATACTAATTAGTAATTATATAAGTAATTTCTAATAGCTAGGATAAAAGAAGTAGATTACTTTTATTAATTAAAAAAGCGAATTTAGACTAGTATATAGCTGCGATTTTACCCTTAAAGCAATAAGATTATTATAACCTATAGTTAAAGTACTAAGGATTATATAAAAGAAACTAAAGAAAAGAACTAATATATAGTATAATGTATAAAATATAATATAAGACCTACTAGGTTATATAATATAGATTAATTAGTAGAACTAGATATATTAGATTAGTAATATATCTAATATATCTAAGACTAGATATATTAGATTACTAATATATCTAACTAATCTATTAATAAAGAGCTAAATATATAAATAGGATATTCCCTTAATAGTAAATAGATATTTCTTAGTTCTTTAGTAATTAATCTAAGTATTAATCTTACTATTAATAGAAGTAATCTCTAATTAACTATAGTAACTATATTATATAGAATACTTTAAACCTCTTTATTAATATAGACCTTTAGCTATAGTAGAAAGTACTCTTTAGTTAACTTCTACTATAATTAATATATTTTAATTACTCTTATCTAAAAGGTTTAATATATAACTTCTATATAATACTATAGTACTTTATAAGCTTAAATCTATAGTAAACTCCTTAAATTCAGATAATCTATCTAAGGTAGATATTAAAGAATTTAGATAAGGATTCTATTATATATATAATATATATAGAACTCTTAGTAGTAATATTCTCTCTAAAGATAGTATAGCTACTTCTAAGCTAGCTAATAATATATAGATAAAAGACTTTTTAATAGTACTATTTAGTAATAAGTACCCTTACTATTTTAAAGTTAATAAGCTATTATACTTTATAAGTAAATATAGAACTCTAAGAGGGTTTCTTACTCTTAGTTAAGTCTATTTTATCTATTTTACTAAAGATCTAAATACTTTATATAAAATAGTCTTTATAATTAGTAGTAAGCTCTAAGATAATATATTAGTTTAGTTTAAACTTATTATAAGAGATTATATTAGAAACTTAGAAAACCTAAATTATATAAAATAATATACTAAGGGAACTTTTAATAATTATTCTATCTTCGAAGAAGCCCTTAAAAAAGCTTTTAAAGACTTAGATACTAAAAGACTAATAAAGTAAAAGCTAAATATACTTAAATAAACTAAGTTAGCTATAGACTACTTAGTAGAATTCTAGTAGATAGTCTTATACTTAGAATAATAAGATAAACTACTTATACTATACTTCTATAAAAGACTTAAAGATAATATTAAAGATAAGCTTATTAAACTTAATTAATTAGACTTTTTCCTAGAATATACTTAGATAGTAGTATATATTAATAATCGATTATTCGAATAATACTTAGAAAAAAGAAATAGTAGATAAAACTCTAAAAATAAAAAATATAAGAATTATTATAATTAATAAAAGAACTCTCCCTCTATAGTTTATAAGTAGTATCTAAGACTTATAGAGCTAGAGGTAGTATAGAAATAAAAAGCTTATAAATACTTTAACTATAGAAAGCTTAAATATTTAGCTAAGGAATACTAAAGTTAAAAACAAAAGTAAGAACTAGTCTCTTTAAGTAGGAAATATACTAACCTTATAGTATAAATAGTTAAGATAGCTTAATATAGCTTTATTTAAGTAAAAATAGACTTTTTATTCGAAAAGAACCTTTAAGAGCTAAAGCTCTAGGAATAAAATAATATATTTAATATTATTAGTATAACTTTTAAGATAAGTAATATAGAAGAAGAAAAACCCTTAAGATAAACTTACTTATATAATAATATATAGTATAATAATAACTAGATTATAAACCCTATTATAATATTAGAATTAAATAAAATATAAGAAGATCTACTTAAGAAATAGATTAATAAAATCTTACTAAAACTTATAACTTAGTTTAACTATAAACTAACTTAATACTTAAGAGAAGTAGCTAGATTATTACTTTATAAAGGATTAGAATATTAATTTATAATATTAGATATACTACTATATAAGTATATAAAAGCTAATATAATAGAAACTCTAAAGCTAAGAAAAGTATTATACCTTTTACTATAGAATAGCTAATATATAGAATATATCTTATAGATCTTATATATTTTTAATAAATACTCTAAATATTTTATAGATAAAATATATAATACGTTTTTCTTATAAAGATATTAGAATCAAAATATATATAATTTCTATTATACTAGCTATTTTAGACTATAGTTCTATAAAAATAAAATATATAGTATTAATAAATATACTATTTTCGAATATAACTTTAATAGTTATCTTTAATAATATTTTACTAACTATAGTACTCTATAAGATTACTTTTTATATTATTATAAGATATATAATAATAAGAAGATTAATACTTAATACTATTAGATATATAAAAAAGAAAAAGTAGTTCTCTAAAAGTAATAAGAATAAGCTTAGTAAATTAGAAGATAAGTAAGTATCTAAAATATATTTATATAGGAATTAGAATAACTTTAGACTAAAGAAAGAAAAAAAACTAAGCTTATAATATAAGAAAAGATTACTAACTACCTAGGGACTATCTTAGAAAAATAAATAAAAAATAATAATAGTTATTAAAAGTAGAACTATTAAATAATAAAAACTTATTATAGTTCCTTTATATTATAAAAATAAATATTAATAACTACTTTAAATTAGAAATATTTATTAGAAAGACTTAAGCTTATATTTTTATAGATAGTAGAATATAAAATAACTTTATTTTACTTAATTTAATAAATAAAGAATAACTTCTATAGTATTATAAAGAATAAATATATACTTTAGAAATAATTTTAGTAAATCTTATTAAATATAATAATAGTACTATTTATAAGGAAACTAATTACTTACTTACTATAATTATAAGCTATATAGTAGAATTATAGTTTAATATCTTTAATACTTTAGGATATAAAGTTATTTTAAAAATACTATAGTTAAAAAAGTATAATTTAGATATTAACTAAACTATTAGTTAAATCTATTAGAGAAATACTTTAATAGATAAAATAATTAATATAGTAATAGAAAAAGATTTAATCCTTAGAAATAACTTAAAAGAAGAGTACTTAAATAAGATCTTAATTACCCTTAAGAAAATAGCTAAAGAAAGCTTAAGAAAAAATATAGCTTTTATATAAAAATTAATAATAATAATAATAATAATATTCTTTTCATATAAGCCTATCGAAGCTAGCTAGCTAAAAAGGCATATATAGTATATAGTCCCTCTTCAGAATACCTATATAGAAAAACTATATATAGGTTAGAGAAAACCTATATACTATATATTAGCTATAATACTATAGTAGGCCTATAGAGTACTTATTACTTTAGTACTATATACTTATATCATAACTATATTAGGGGGAGTATATAGCCTAAGGCTATAGGGCAGCTATATATTATATACTTTATAGCTACTCTACTAGGAAAGCGAAATTCTATTGCCTACTTAATTAGGCCCTCTTAATCGGGTAAGTAGCAAGAATACTAACGAGGGCGAGGTTACTATACCCTTAAGGGGGTCTATATAAACTAGACCCCTCCCCTACTATTAACCCTTCCTTCTTTCTTTTCCTCTTTACCCTTTATTCTTCTAGTAAGTTTCTCGCCCTCCCCTACTCGACTATTGAGTAGGGGTAACTCTAATATCTCTAATACCTCGCCTAGTATCTTATCTACTATATATCTATATTATAGTATCTTCTAGCTTATAGTTAGTCTTCAATGATGATAAAGATAATATCTAGATAACCTTACCTACTATAACTCTATATTAGGGTAAAAGCAAGGCTACTATAATAGTCTAGAACGCCTACTATATCAAGCTCTTTATTAATCAGTATACTAAGTATACCCCTAGAGAGTATATACTTGCTTCCCTCTCGAAGAAGGCTTATACCTACCTAGAGAATAGTATTAAAGCTAGATAAGTATACTACCTCGAGTCTACTATAAACTTCTATATTACCTATATTAAGAAGTTCCTTACTAATTATAATACTATCTCTTATATCTAGCTTCTAAGTAGGTAAACTATTACTACTAGCTTTTAATAAGTCTACTACTAACTCTCTTAGTATTCTATATAGAGTTATACCTATAGTATAATATAAATAACTATAGTAAGGACTACTTCAAGGTATAATTACTACTAGTTTACCCTAATACTACTAACCCCTCGAAGATAGATAATAAGTATACTACGAAAGCGATTTCTATCTTTGAGACCCTTATATAATCTACTACTACCTTATATTAGGGTTAGAATACTACTACCTACTCGTTAGTAAGTACCTTCATCCTCTTCTCTACTGACTTACTACTAACCTAGTATAAGCTAAAAATACTTATATCCTCGCTTAGTAGGAGCTTAAGACTATACTTAACTCCTAGAAGTATATTAGTAGTAGCTATAAGCTTACTATACCTTCGTATTATACTCTTATTAGTTCTACTATAGGTTTATAGCTAAGTAGTAATATTACTACTATTCGTCTTAATACCCTAGAGTCTAAGGTCGATTATATCCTATCTATCTTAGAGATAGAGTTCCCTGATACTATAGGGGTCTCAGATAGTTATAGAACCCTTATATCAGCCTTATAGAAGAGTAGTAGTATTAGTACTAATAAGAAGGATAGAAATAGAAGTATCGAGGGCGATATAGAGTATTACTAGGTATAGGAAGATAAGGTTTAGGTCTAAGATAAGAAGGTAGTATATCAGGGAAGCCTTACTATGATATAGTAGCTACCTTCCTTATCTCTCGTAGTAACTATCGATCAATATAATATATCTAATCCTACTCCTAGGGCAGAGCAAACTCTTAGTATCCCTTCTACGACCCTATATCTTCGTAGTATTATATAAATTAAAGAATAGTCTATAAATATATTAGATAAATAATAATAAATAAAAATATATCTTATAATAGACTATAATTATAACTAAAGAAAAGATAGTATAATAGAAAATATAAAGGCTTTTAAATAAACGATAAGACTAGAAAAAACTATATAAAATATTAAGAACTATAAAAAGACTTATAAAATAATAGTCTCTATAAGGATAGCTTAATAAATAGTAGTATTTCTAAAAAAAGATACTTTTATAAAATAGAAAAAAAGATAATAATTATAAGAGGTTAGTAAAAAAATATAACTATATATTTAGTAATTTACTAATTATTTATAAGAAATAAGAAAAATAAGAAAAGACTCTAAGAAGTATATTCTAAAGGAATATTAAGAATATAAAAAGCTATTTATAGCTACTTTAAATATAAAACTTCTAGAATATTTATATTAAGACTATAAGATTCTACTATAAAAAGAAAAGATACTATAGTTTAATAAGATTTATAATCTTAATAAAGAATAACTTAAAGTACTTAAGGAGTATTTAGATAAAAGCCTAATAAAAGGATTTATTAGACTATTAATATTACTAGTAAGATATTTAATTTTATTTATACTAAAGAAGAATAGAAAATTAAGACTATATATAAACTATAGATATCTTAATAAAATTACTATTAAAAACTACTATTTATTACTATTTATTTAAGAATTATATAAAAGACTTTAAAAAGCTAAAATCTTTATAGTATTTAACTTAAAAGAAGTATATAATTTTATCTAAATAAAGGAAGAAGAAGAATATAAAATAGTATTTAAAATAAAATATAAACTTTTCAAATATTAAGTTATATTATTTAAGCTTATTAATACTCTAGTAATATTTTAAGCTATAATTAATAATATATTAAGAGAATATTTAGATATTATAGTAATTACTTACTTAGATAATATCTTTATTTATTCTAAAAATAAAAAAGATTATAAGAAATATATATATTAAGTATTTTAAGTACTTAAGAAAGTAAAACTCCTAGTAGAACTAGAAAAATATAAGTTTTATATAAAGGAAGTAAACTTCTTAAAATATATAATTACCCTAGGGAAAATCTAGATATAAGTATTTAAGATTATAGTAATTAAGGACTAATTAATACCTACTAGTATTAAGGAAGTATAAAGCTTCCTTAAATTTACTAACTTCTATTAATAATTCATTAAGGATTATAGAAAGTATATAATACTTTTAATATATTTAATAAAGAAGGATATACTATTTATTTAGACTATAGATACTTAAAATATATTTAATAAAATCAAAGAAATTATTACTTTTAAACTCCTTTTAAGAAATATAGATCTTAATAAATTATTTAAAATAGAAACTAATACTTTAGACTATACTAAAGATAGATAACTTAGATAATAAGATAATATAAGAAAGCTATACCTTATAGCTTTTATATTAGGAAAGTTTAATAGATTAGAATTAAACTACTAAATTTATAATAAAGAATTAATAGTAATTATAGATTTATTTAAAGAATAAAAATCCTACTTAATTATATTATAGTAGTAAGTAAGTAGTATAGTATATATTAAGTAGGATAAAATAGATAGTTCTATTTATTATAGATAAGCTTTATCCTTAGTAAGTATAAGCTCTATTAATAAGATATAGCTTGAAGAGCTATAAATAGGAATTATACTATACTATTAAGGTTTTATTTAACTAGCTATTTATCTAATCTAACTTTAACCCTTAAGGTTAAGACTCTAAGTCTAAAGCTATAATAGTATTCTTCTCTCTAAGACTAAACTCTTAAGAGGTTATATTAGAAGCTAAGCTTAAATAAGTATCTTCTATAAAAGTTATATATAACCTCTTAAGTATTTTCTAGATATACTATAAATACTTCTTCTAAGTTATTATATCTAGTCTATTTAATAGTATACTTAAGATAAGAGTAGCTACTATAGCTATAGTAGTCTTAATAAGAGTCTAGGATTTCTTTAACCTCTTATTCTTATAGACTTTTTATCTCGATAAGTAGTAGGGAGTCGATCTTCTAGCTAAGTAATAGATTACTAATAATAAATTATAGTAAGCTAATATAGAATATAAAGTATATCTTTATAATATTAAGTAGAAGTAAATAGTAAGCTTATAAGCTTATAACTTTGATAATTTTAAATAGTCTATAGTTCTTTTAATTAAACTTCTTAGCTAAGTATAATATCTTAATATTTTATATATCTACTTAGACTTTTTAACCTACTTAGTAGTAGTAAGTAAAATAGTATTTCTAGTTAGCTTATTCCTTATAATAAGCTTAAGTAGTAAGTATTTCTATTCTTAAGTATTTAGTAATTTTCTATATCTAAGAGGTAAACTTATTAGTATTATAAGTAGTAGGCTTACTAATAAGTTATACTAGTTTAAAGCTTAACCTAGAGTAAAACCTATAATTAGTAAAGAATAAAGTAATAGTAGTTATTTTAGAAATAGTATTATTAGTTATATATTTAGCTAGTAGTAGCTAATTAACTTAATTATCTTATAGGTATATAATATAGAACTATAAGTATTACTTTAGAGAAGTATTTATTCTCTTAGTCTACCTATTAGTCTTAGAGTAATAGATAATAAATAAAATAATAGAAATATATAAGTATTATATTAAGTACTTCTAGAATATAGATATAAATTATAGACTTCTATCTAAGATAATTATAGTAAGTAAGCTATATAGTTTCTATATATTCTTAGTAAATAACTAAGTAGCTTCTTTAGAGTTATAAGTACTCTTATAAACTATAAAGTATCTTATTTTAGATAAATAGTTAATTATAATTATAATTATATTATAGTTCTAGCTAGTAAGTAAGTAAGTAATAAAGTCGATAGATAAGTCTTTCTAAGAGTATTCTAGTATAAGTAGAAGCTTTAATAGTCTTTAGTAAGCCTTTTTATTAAGCTTAGCTTAGTAATACTAGTAATAATTTATAACTTAATACTTTATATAGCTTAATATTTAAAGCTAGTAGTATTCTTAATCTAAGATCTTATAAGTTCTTAAAATACCTAAGTAGCTAATAACTAAGAAAGTATAATAATATTCTAAAAGTTTAGCTTTTAACTCTAGTAAATCGAAAATATCTAGGTAGTTTCTATAGTATAAGTAGCTATTATAATTCTTATATTCGACTAAAGTTAATAGAGGGTATTAGAAGGTATCTTCTTTTAATACTTTTAAAGTAGACTAAAAGATTAAGTCTTCTAAGTAACTAGTAATAAATAAAGTAGAAAGTTCTTTATTTTAGTAAGAATAAATAAGTTTAATCTTATAAAAAGTCTAAGCTAAAAAGTAGACTATCTTCTTTATAAGTTAGTCTAAGCTAGACTAAGGTTCTAGTATATCTAAAAGGGTTAAAAGTAATAGTATAATAAGAGTAAATATAAAGGTAAAGACTTTAAAATTCTCCTTTTTAAGTACTACTTAACTCTAGTATAGTAAGTATTTATCTTTCTTTTTAAGTAAGCCTTCTAACCTCTTAGTTAGTATATTAAGCTTTATATTTTATTTACTAGGGTAGAATACTATATAGAAATTAAAATAAAATAGAAATTTAGACTAGTAAGCTTATTAGTAGTTCAATAGCTTTATTATTATAAAATACTTTAGGTTCTTATAGTCTATAATAACTTTAACTAAGGATAATACTCTTTTTAGTTCTAAGTACTATTTTTTAAAGTAGTAGATAATAATAAGTAGTTTCTTATTATAAATTTCATAGTTATACTCTATATTTAAGTACTTCTTAGAAAAGAATATAAATAAGTATAGAATTCTATTATCTTTATATTAAGATATTATACTAGTAGAGATATAGTTAGAAGTATTAGTTTTTAAAATAATATTTTTCTTCTAATCGAAGGAGGCTAGAATAAGTATATAAGTAAATATAGTCTTAAAGTTCTAGAAAGCTTTATTATAAGTAGTATTAAACTTAAATAAAGCTCTTTTTTTTTTTAGATAGATTAATAGAGAGATAAGTTTTAAGAGATTATAAATAAAGTAGTAATAAAAGTTATTAAACCTTATAAAAGCTTATATATCTATTAGGTAAGTCAAGTATTTTTAATTTATAATAGTTTTAATCTTCTTTAGATTTATTCGAATATTATTAGTACTAATAATTAGTTCTAAGAAGATTATTTCTTCTATAAAGAATTTATATTTCTCGATCTTAATAAATAGTTTAGCTTTCCTTAGAGTAGTTAAGACTAAGTAGAAGTACTATTTATATTTAGAGTAAATATAGCTATAGATTAAGATATTATCTAAGTAAGTAGTATAAAATATATTTAAATATAGTCTTAGTATATTATTAATAAACCTCTAAAAAGTAGTAGATATACTTATAAGTTTAAAGAGTATAACTAGAGACTTAAATAAGCTAAAATAAGTATAGAAAGCTATTAAGTATTCTTCTCCTTTATAAATATAAATATTATTAAATATAAAGATAATATCGATTTTCAAGAAAAACTTTATTCCTTTTAGATTATTTAAGGATTCCTTAGTTAGAAGTAAAGAGTATTAGTCTTTTACTATAATATTATTTAAAGTATAGTAGTCGATATAGAACTAAATGCTACTCTTAAGCTTAGTAATAAATAAAATAAGTAATATAATATATAAAGAACTTAAGTAGATAAACCTCTTCCTTAGGTTCTTATCTAGCTATTACCTTAGAGTAATAAGCTTATTATAGGATATAGTATATAGTAGTTTAAATAATAAGACTTTACTATCTATAAATTAAATATAATAGTTATATAAATAATATAAGAGTAGTTTCTTAGCCTCCTTAGAGGAAAAAATATTAATAAAGTCTTTAACTTCCTTAAGTAGAGTAGCTATTATACTAGAGGTAAGTATATCTCTTAGGATATTATTAATCTATTCTAAAGTAATAGAGAATAAGTAGTATTTATTCTTCTATATATATATAGTTATAGTATATAAGGAGATAGAATAGATATTATAGTCTTTTAAAGTATTAAGGTAGTTAAGCTAATTATATTAGTAATTTGCTTTCGAAATATCCTATAATATTCTAAGCTTTATAAGCTTATTAAGTAGGTTATAGTATTATTAGTAGTATTTACTATCAAATATAATAGTATAAGAAGTAAAGTAGATAGTTAAGTTATACTACTTTAACTAAGGTATTATAAATATAATAGAGTAATAAGCTAATTATATAATGAATATCTTTATTTCTTTCTAGTAATAGTTATTTATATAATAAGTAATTAATATATAGTAAGTAATAGAATCCTTAGAACTATATCTATTAATTACTTTTAGCTTAAATAGTCTCTTTAAGGAGAGTATTAAGATCTTCTTTTCCTCGACTTAACTTTTATTAATAAAAGCTTTCCTTTTAGCTCTTATATTAGTTAGAGTATAAGTAGGTAAGTCCTTTCTATCTACTATTAATGCAGGGAATAGTCAATATAGATAGGTCTATAAGACTAGTAAAGGATAAGGGTTTTTATTTCTTTTTTATACTTTCTTTTTAGATAGCTAGATACTTACTATAAATAATCAATATATATAATGCTTTTTATATATATATAATCAGACTTAAATTACTAAAATAAGTACTATTATAAGAAGATAATACTTAAAATTATATCTATAAACTCTTAAGTAGCTAGCTCTTACTTAGAAGTATAAGTTATTTAGCTTACCTTCTAATTTATTAGTCTTTAGAGCTAAATATTTCTATATTAGTATAATAACCTTAGCTTAAATAAGTATAATAATAAAGAATACTATTCTAAATAGAAGAATTATTTTACTAAATAATAAAATATAATAAAGACTTAAAAGCTATAGAATATTAAAATAGGAAGACTAACTAAGATCAAGTATACTATACTTATAGTAAAAAGGTAGATAGTAATCTAGTTAAGTAGCTTAAAAATATAATAAATATGAGTTAAAATAAAAGAGAAGATTTCCTATATAAATTAGCTAATATAAGTAGAAAATATATAAATATTACTAAAGATAAAAGACTTAAATCAATATAGAAAGATAAAGAATTATTATAAATCAGCTTATTTATATTTATTTAAGCTTAAAGTATATTACTTTTATAGAAAAAAGTCTCTAAAATATTATTTAAGTAGATTCAAAGAGTAATATCTAAGCTATTACTAAAGGATATAAGTAGATTCTAATATATCTAGTAAGCGATATTACTTAGTAGGGTTATTTTTAGCTTAATTAAGGCTATTAAACTTATAGGAAAGAAAAATATAATATATCTACTATAGATCTTAAGAAAAGTTTTTATCTTCTAGGAGTAACTTTTAGTATCTAGAAGTAATACTAGAAATAAATTAAAAACTCTATAAGATAAACTTTATTCTAATTAAGCTACTAGTAATTATTATCTAATAAAGTACTACTTTATAATATCTACCTTTAAAGATAAAATAAGGAATCCTAAGTAAAAATCCTTTATTATTCTATTAGATAACTAGAATATAATAATACTAAGTATCTACTTCTATTAATATTTAATAGCTTAATCTAGTAATCTTAGATCTAATTAACTAAGTATAATTTATAATACTATAATTCTAAACTCTTATAGTAGAAGTAAAAACTCTAATAAAAAACGAAAGATAAGGATAACTTCTTAAAAAAATTATAAAAAGAAAACTAAAATAGCTTTAAGTAATACTTCTAAGATATCTACTTAGTATAAGTATCTTACTTCTTTAAGTACTCCTAAGAGAGTTTATTTCTTATATAAAGATAAATTAGATATATTTAGAATTAAAGACTTTAATAGATATAATACTATAGAATATCTAGAGATTTTAGATAAAACTTATAAAGTCTTAAATATTAAGTAACTTCTAAGAATTAAGTTAATAATAGGATACTATAGTAATATAATCTATAGCTATAAAATTAAGCTCTTTATTACTAGTAAGATAATATAAGAAGAATAAAAAAAAAGAATTCTATAAAGCTTTTATAGCTTAGATACTTATTATAACTAAATACTTAAATAGAAGCTAAATATTATTATTAATATTATATTTATTATAGACTATATTAGTCTAAGTAAGATAATACTCTAGTATAACTATTATTTACTAAAACGAAGATAAGCTTATTAAAACAAAAAGGAGCTAAATAAGTTCTAATAGAAGCTCTTTTTATTTATTACTTAATATATAATTAATAAGAATAGTTAGTAACTTACTTTAAAGAAGATAACTAAGAAAAATTTAAAGTAATTATAACTAATAATATTACTATAGAATATCTATAAAAAGGTATAAACTAACTTTAAATAAGATAAAAGTATATCTTAAGTTTTTTTAGAGCTTAAAGCTAAATAAGCTTATAATACTAGCCCTTATTAAACTAACTAAGTCCTTATTCTTTAATTTTAAGTATACTAGGATTTAGTTTATAAGGAGGACTTATTATCTTAAACTACTTATTATAAAATAGTAGTAATTAATAGCTCTATTATTTAAAGTAAGAAGACTATTCTAAATAAGCTTATAATTAATATAGAAAACCTAATAAAAGAACTTAAAAGTTTGAAAATTAATAGTAAAAAGCTAGTAGATAAATAGTAGACTAAGCTTAATAAGTTTAAGTATATTCTATATAACTATTCTTATATAAGTATTAATTTAAATAATATATCTATTTAATTCTAATATTTCTTCTAGAAGTTATTTAATATTAAATTTAACTTTAGAGATAATAAGTATAATAGTATAAAAACTAATTTCTTATTAGAAAGAATTAATAATATAGAGAATTTTTAATACTTTAGTTATACTAAGCTAAGCTATATAATAAATTAGTATCTTAATTTATAGTATCTAAAAGATAAGAAACTAGTATACTTCTTTAGAGATAATTCCTTTATTAGAAATATCTTACTAAGAAACTTAGAAAATACTACTTTTAGTAGATCTCCTTTTTTATTAGCTTAAGCTATAACTTATTACTATTTTAACTTAAATATAGAGTTAATTAAGCTTATCTTTTTAGTATTAGTTAATTTTATATAAAAAGAAGTCTTATTTCTAGCTCTTAAAAGATATTAACTCTTAATAGAAAAGAAACTTAAGCTAGTAAAAAACCTTTAATATATAAAGAATAAAGTTATTTAGAAAGTAGATTTAAAGGATATTAAACTAAATAACTAAAGCTAATTAGATAAATATTCTAATAAAAATAATAACTATAGAAGAAATTAAAGAGTTAATAATATTTCCTTCTTATACCTATTAAATCAGAAGGCAGGCTAAATAACCTATGCCCCTAGGCAAGAGCTAGCTGCTCAAGAGTTCATAGGTATAATTTTGAGTATTATCCTCTTACAATAGTACTTATTTCAGTAGTTCAGGTCTGATTAGGTATGTATGAAAGGTATCGCATATATTGATTGTCTATAGCAAGTATCTATCTAAAAGAAAGTATGAAAAAGAAATGAAAACCCTTATCCTCTACTAGTCTTATAGACCTATCTATATTTACTATTCCCTGCATTACTATTAAATAAAGTACTACTATAGTTTAGCTATAGATATAAACTTCTAACTATATTATTAATAATAATAATCTCTAATATTATAAATAAGCTTATCTTATTTAAGATTAATAATAATATAGTAAAAAAGTAATAAATAAATAAAAATAATATAGTAAAAAGAAAAGAAGTTCTATTTCTAGAAAACCTTCTATATAAGAATCCTATAAATAACTATAGCTACTTAGCTAATTAGAATAAAGCTAATATTACTTCTAATATTCCTAATAAACTAGCTATAATTAGATATATTATAAATACTATTATAATTAATAGCTTTAAGATTTTACTTAAAGATATTATACTTTGTATTCTAAGTATAAAAGAGCTAGTTTAATAGCTTATTTAGTAAGACTATAATAATATAGTAAAGATTATTAACTTTAAATATTCTAATTTTTAACTTTAGTTATTATAAAAGTTAAAAGTTCTAGCTAATATATCTTTATTATAATAGTCTTTTATAATAAATAATAGCTTTTTAATTAATACTATTTAAGTAAAAAAATATATTTATAATCTTTTATCTTTATTTAATATTAGCTAAATCTTAGTAATACTATAGAAGCTTATATTTTAGAATCTTAGATAAGATAAAAATAGAATATCTAGAAATATTATTATTAAAAATAGATATAATATAGATATATATATTATATTAGCTAAATAAAATACTACTATTAAAATATAATAAAATAATACTCTAGAAACTTTTAGTTAAAGTTTATAAAAAGAAATATTAAGAGAAGCTAGTATAAGAAATATATAGAGCTATAAGTTTCCCTTTATTTATAAAAATTAATAGATTATAGAGCTAAATAAACTTATTATATATCCTTTATTAATATAATTAAAGCTTATATATAGTCTAGCTTAGTTTAAACTAATACTATTAAGGAAAAGAAAAATTTATACTAATATAGTATTATTTTTATTATTTATATTTTAACTAGAATTAACTCTAATTAGAATTATCTTTTTACTATAATATTAAATATTAGAGTAGAACTTAATATTATTATATAATTACTTTACTTAGAATTTAATCTAGTATTTATTTATAGTAAAATTACTTTAAGAATATTTAATAGAGATAATCTTAACTTAGTAAATATTATAGAAATAAATATATATATTAATAGTTATATAAAAAAGGTTATCTTTTATATTATTAATAATTCTATAAAATACTTTAATTATAACTTATTACTAAGTATATTATTTATTCTTTAGATTAAATTAAGTTTTAATTATAATAATCCTAATAAGCTTAAAACTATATTCCTTTTTAGTAGTACTTATTTAATTATTCTAGTTAAAAGCTATATATATAATTTAAAGGATCTTCTTTCTTCTTTTTATTTAAAAAACTAAAGGAGGATAGTCTTTAAAAGGAATAAAAAGCTATTAATAAAGAGAAAGTTTCTAACTAAATATCCTAAGAATTAGAACTAAGAAATATATTAATTCTAAGCTTATCTAATTAAGATATAGTAGTATTTATATAATCGATTACTAATATATTAGTATAATTAGAGTTATTAAAAAGCTATAATAAGTTTAATAGTAATAACTATTCTAAGTACTTTTATAGAATATATACTATTAAATATTATATAGCTTCTTTTTATAAGTAATTAATAGTAATTATTCGAATAGTTCTAAATAAATAGTATAAAATCTCTAATAAATTTATTAGTCTTATTAATATATTCTATAAACTAATATCTAAAAAGGTTAAGCTTATTAATAATTTTAACTTAAATAATTTAATCCTAGAAAGAAAAATTAAATAGAAGCTTATAAAGCTTAAAGTAATAAAAGCTACTTAAGCTTAAATACTAGTAATAAAATATAATAAGTAGATATAACTAAAATTCTCTTTACTTATCTCTAATATTAAGTTAATAACTAAGAAGTAGCTTAAACTTATTAAGACTAATTATAAAGAGTTCTTAAAATAGAAGTTATAAATATTCTACTATCTTCTAATTAATTATAAATTAGTACTTATATAGAACTAAATAGAAATTAAAGAGATTATTTCTAAAGTTATACTATTATAAGTTATTTGAATAATACTATATAAAATCTTCTAAAGTAGATATATTTTAGTATCTTTTACTTTCTAGCTTAAGGTTATTAAACTACTTAAGGACTAATTTTATTAAGGAATACTAGAAGAAAGCTATACTTTATATAGACAGTTTTCCTATATAGGTATTCTGAAGAGGGACTGTATGCTATATGCGCCTTCTTAGCTAGCTAGCTTCGATAGGCTTGCGTGAAAAGAATATTATTATTATTATTATTATACTTTATATAGAAATAACTAATTTCTTATTACTAAAAAGAATAGAAGTCTCTATTTTATTAATAATACTTAGAAGTATAATACCTTTAGTATTAAGGATACCTTTATATTACTTATAATAGATGAATTCTTAGAAGACTTTATTATATATTAGGTTTTCTTCTTATTTAATTTCTTTTTAAGATATAACTAAGTATATTTATACTCTAATAGCTATAATATAACTATATTTACTACTTTAATTAGTTTCTTTTACTTATATATCTTACTAATAAGTACTATAAACTCTATTACTTAGTTTATATAAGTTATAATAAAGTTACTTTATAACTTAATTCCTTATATTTATTAGATATTCTTAGATAATATTATAGTTATTAGTCTTAAAATAAAATATAGTAATAAAGAAGTTCTTAATTTATTTAAAGTATATTATTTTATAGTTAAATATATTTATAACTTTAATTAAGTACTTATTAACTTAGAGCTAGCTAGTATAATTATTTTAGCTTTTAAATCTAAATAATATAAAAAGAAAGTAAATATAATTAACTTTATCTATAGGATAAATAACTAAGTACTTTAAAATAAGAAAATCTAGAAGCTTTAAAGCTAGATAGCTTATAAAGATTTAAAAAATATATATTTATTCTTTAGATTAGCTTAATATTATTTATATTAGATTTAGGTATTTATAATTATTATTTAACTATTATATAATTTAATAAAGAAAAATATAATATTTAAATAATCTAAAGCTTACTAGAATATAATAGATAAATTAATTAAATAGTTATTATTAAGACTAGTTATTATTTTTATTAATTACTTATTAGAAGCTAAGGAAATTATTCTAATAGTAGATATTAGTTTAGTTAACTAGAAAGTAATATTAATATAAATTATAGATAGTAAATAAAAACTAACTAGATTTAAGAGTAATATTTAAATAACTATAAAATATAAATATAATACTATTAAATATAAGTATAAAGGTATCTTATATATATTCTATTAGCTTTATAATTATCTTTTTAGATATTACTTTATTTTAGAGATAAATACTTAAGTCTTTATTAATTAGATTAATAGAGTAATAATAGATATTTCTAGACCTTTAATTAACTATTAGATTACTATTATTAAAGTCTTTAACTTTAAGATCTATTATATTCTAGGTTTTTAAAATCCTATAGCTAATATACTTTTAAAGCTATTAATAGATAATTCCTTTAATAAAGATCTTAAAAGTAATATTAATAATTAGTATAATATATAGCTAAATAACCTAAATAAAATAGAAGAACTAATTCTAAATTATAACTTATATTAGATAGAGCTCTCTTAGTAATATACTATATTTTTAATCTATAGTTTATTATTATAAGGAATATTATTTAAAAGACTTATATTCTTTTAAAAGGAAGCTTTAAAATACTAGGTTATTAACTAAGCTCTTTGGTATTAAGCTAATTATATTTATAAGTAAAAGTATATAATAGATAATAAAAATCTATAATATAAAATTATCTAGGAGTACTATTAGAAATTTAGATACTTTAAGTAAGATTCTATAATTACTTATATTCGAAGAATATATTTTTAGAAAAGCTTATATACTAAAATTATTATAGTTATTTAAGCTTATCCTTAATATATTAAGTTTAATATTAGAATTTAAATAAAAGGAGTAGTCTCTATAGTTTTTAGCTTACTAATATATTATATTTCAATAGATATCTAATATATACTTAATAATAGAAAATATAATCTATTTATTAAAGTATACTATAACTTAACTAGCTAGGTTATAATATACTTACTTAAAAGTAGAATATCTAAAGTAATAAAAGTATTTATTATAAAAGATATTATTTTCTAGTATAGCTATTTTATAAAAGTTACTATTAATAATAGCTTAGAAAATAAAAAAGAATTAGCTAAAATAATATAAAAGCTTAGAATTATACTTATTTAAGTATTAAGTTATAACTCTAAAGTATAAAGATAAGTAAAAAATAGTTATTTTTCGATTATTTATACCTTAGTAAAAATAACTAAAAGAGAAATAAAATAGTATTAATTCTTTAAACTAATACTATTTATAAAAAGAATAATAATTTATAGTTTTTATAGCTATTTACTTTTTTATCTATTATATAGATAAGAGCTTATTATTCTAATTAAAATAGAAATACTTACTTAATAAGTACTTAACTAGTAGATTAAACTATCTAATAAAATAGTATTTAAATTATAAATTAAGATACTTTTAAATAAGTCTAAAGATATTAAAAAAGTAATTAAGTTAGTTACTAAATACTAAGAAAAAGCTATAAATAAAGTAAATAAAAAAGGTCTATATTAAGTAGATTCTTTAATAATAGATAACTTAGTCTTAGTCTATAATTATATTTATTATATTAGTTATTCCTATATAGTAAAAGTAGCTTACTATTAGAAAAGTCCTTTTATTATTAAATAAGTCTTAGATAAATATTCTTATAAATTATAGATATTAGAAAGAATAATACTTTAAGGAATATATTTAACTTCTAATAATAAAAAGTTTATTTAAGATATTTTAAGAATTTAATAGTTAGTAACTCTAATACTATAAGAAGATAGCTCTATTTAAATACTATTTAATAGACTAAAATATAAACTAGAAACTATTATTCTTTATTAAGATAATAATTTAAGAGAGACTATCTTAGGAAATATACTAAAAATAATATAAGAGTAGAACTAAAGAAAAGCTTTTTAAGAACCTTAGTTTAACTAGATTAAAGATAATTAAATAAATAGTACTAGAAAACTTATACTTATTCTATTAACTACTAAAATAAGAGAAGACTTTAAGTTAAATTATAAAAATAACTTAGAATTAAGAGATACTTAGAGACTTACTAAGTCTAAAACTAATACTATTAAAAAAAGTAAATAGTCTATTTATATACTATTAAACTTTTTTATTCTAATATATTAAATTTATTTATTATAGTAGTCTTAGAATAAAGATATTAAATTATTAATAAAATAATTACTATATTATTATTTATATTTTAGTCTAAGAAACTATCTACTTTAATTTCTTTTAATTAAACTAGAATAATTATTAGTTTATTATTTATTCTATAAGAGAGAAAAATATAAAAAAATATAATTATATTTATTATATAATTATATATTTATAAGTAACTATAAAACTTAAGTAATCTATATTATTATTTTCTACTAATATAAATATTACTATATTACTCTATTTTTATTTAAGTTTATAGTAGTATTATTATATTAATAAGTTTTATATTAGAGAAAACTATAATTAGAAATTTAGACTTATAATTAAGACTATCTTATTTATTTAAACTATCTATTTTAAATAGTAGATTATTATAACCCTAAGACTACTATTTAGACTTATTATTAAGATAAGAGCTATTATATATATTATTTTTAATATTATTAAAATAATCTATAAAGTTAATCTTATAAATTTAGCTTATTAAAAATAAAGCTTAAATAAAAAGGTCTTAGAATAAGCTATTTCTTATAGCTATATATATCTAAATAATTATAATAATTTATCTATTAATCGAATTATTTAAATTAAAAGTATTATAATTATAATTATAAAATATCTTAATATAATAGATATAATTTATATAAGTATTTTCTTTAATATTAAAGTAAAAGATATACTTTAAAAAGAGTTAATTAATTTAAGTAATACTATTATTAAAGCTTATAAAAGTTATATTAATATAGTATTTAAAATAGTAGTTATAAGGTTCTCTATTATAATAATTATATATTATAATAAGAAGAGAAATAATATAATTAATATAAATAAATATAATACTCTAATAAAGACTATATAATATACTTTTAATTATATAGATAATAAAGAGCTATAGCTTAAAATAAAGGAAGTAAAAATTAACTTAATCTCTATATTGTTTATTTAAGAAGAAGTTAGCTTAAAACTTCTTTAAAAAAGTATATATTAAGGACTAATAAATATAGAAGTAATTAGCTAAGACTTCTAATACTTTATAATTAAAAGCCTTTATAAACTAGTACTAAGCTAAGATTATTCTATTATACTTAAGAAGAAAGCTAATAATAGAAACTTAAATAGCTAATACTTAGAGACTTTTAGTAAAGTTTAAGACTTTACTTATTAAGAATATTAGAATAATAAGAAACTATTTAGCTTAATACTAGTAACTACTTTATTTCTTCTCTAAAAGGAGTATAATATTTAAAGAGTTAAATAATAAAGAGTTTATAAGAAAAATAAAGTATTTAAGAAAGTATAATAAAATATAAAAAAAGTATTATAGAAGAAAAAAGAATACTTTATAAGTAAATAGATTAAAGAGTAAAGAGCTTTACTTTTATAAAGTTAAAAAGTAGAGCTAAATTAAGAAATTACTTTACTCTAAGTAGTTATTTACTAAAAAAGAAAATTATATAAATAAAACTATAACTTTTATTTATAAATATAATTTTACTTAGTAGAATATATTAACTAGTGAATTATCTAACTAAATACTTCTTATAGCTAATATAAAAAGGTATCTTTTTTCTATTTCTCCCTTAATTTAACTTTTAACTTTTAACTTCTATAAACTTTATAAACTACTAATTATACTACTACTTTAATATAAATACCTCTTATTAATAAATAAATAATAATAATAATTTAATTAAGAATAATAGACTTTTCTAGTTAAAGCTTATAAGCTATTAACCTTAGTAATAAATAATAATAAATAAGAATATTCAATATATATATCTAGTAAGAAGATATTATTCTATAAGATATTATCTTTACTTGCTTTTTCTTCTTCTATATATAGGAATTTAAGCCTAAGAATATTAGTTAGATCTTAAACTATTACTTTTTATATATTAAGAACTATTTCCTCTTTAGTAATAGTAAATTAGAGGGCAAGCTAAATAACTTATGCTCTTAGGCAAGAGCTAGCTGCTTAAGAGTTTATAGGTATAATTTTGAGTATTATCCTCTTATAATAGTACTTATTTCAGTAATTTAAGTCTAATTAGGTATATATAAAAGGCATCGCGTATATTGATTATCTATAGTAAGTATCTAGCTAGCTAAAAAGAAAGTATAAAAAAGAAATGAAAACCTCTATCTTCTACTAATCTTATAGACTTATCTATATTTACTATTCCCTGTATTATTATCTTTAATTATTCTTCTTTATATATTTCTCTAGAGTTTAGAAAGCTATAGTTAAGTATAAAGAGAATCTTAGTCTTCTATAAGAGTTAAGTTTAATTTAAAAAGTAATAGTAAGTATATTCTTTATTACTTTCTTAGTAAGCTTTATAGTATACTAAATAGACTCTTAAGTTATATAAATAGCTTTAGTTTAATGTTTATACTTAAATATTTATATCTACTTAAGTATATTAAAGTCTTAATCTATAGGCTTAAGTAGTCTTATATAAAAGTTATTAATAATATATAGCCTACTTATTTTCTTCTTAGAATAGCTTATATAGGGGATAAAAGTAATAGAGAAGAATATAGCTCCTTAGTTTATATCTATAATAAAAGCTTATAGAATAGCTATTTTAAGAATATATTATACTAAGGTAAAAGTAGCTTTCTTCTTAGCTTTTATCTTCTACTAATAACTAAAGTCTTATATTCCTTTATACTAATACTTCTAATTAAAGTAAAAGAGTACTTAGTTACTTATTATATTATTTTGAAGAACTTAGAAGTAGAAGTAGTATTTCTTAGCCTTAGTAGTAGACTACTTAATATAAAGATAAAATTTTAGTCCTTCTATTTAAGTTATTTACTAATAGCTTTTATAGACCTAGATAGTACTAGTTAAGTTTTAATAGAAGTATATAATCTCTATATAGATATATTTATTATCTAGTATATTATTCTATTAAATTAGCCTTTCTAAGTTATAAAGGTTAAAGAGATAAATAATATATTCTACTTAGATAGTAAAGTTATTATTATTAAAGAAGGGATAGTTCTTAATATATAGAAAATAGTAGTTTAAGATCTAACTAATATCCTTAAGCTTAAATTCTTATATATAAAAGAAAGAAGAATAAATAAAGATAATATCCTATAGAGTAATATCTCTTTATTAGATATATATACTAAATATTCTTATTTACTACTATCTATTACTAGAGTTAATAGCTTATAAGCTTTAATTAAAGAAGTCTATTACTTTTAATTAAGTTATTATTATTATTTATTTATTAATAGAAGGTATTTATATTAAAGTAGTAGTATAGTTAATAATTTATAAAGTTTATAGAAGTTAAAAGTTGAGAATTAAATTAAAAGAAGAATAAAAGAAGAATATCTTTTTATATTAGCTATAAGAAGTATTTAGCTAGATGATTTACTAGTTAATATATTCTATTAGGTAGAATTATATTTATAAATGAAAGTTATAATTCTATTTATATAACTTCTTTTTTTAGTAAATAACTACTTAGAGTAAAGTAGTTTCTTAATTTAGCTTTACTCTTTAACTTTATAAAAGTAAGGTCTTTTACTCTTTAATCTATTTACTTATAAATTACTCTTCTTTCTTTTATAATACTTCTTCTATACTTTATTATATTTTCTTAAATATTTTATTCTTTTTATAAACTTTTTACTATTTAATTCCTTAAATATTATATTTCCTTTAGAGAAAAAACGAAGTAGTTACTAGTATTAAGCTAAATAGCTTCTTATTATTCTAGTATTTCTAGTAAGTAGAGTCTTAAACCTTATTAAAGGTCTCTAAGTATTAGCTATTTAAATTTCTACTATTAGTTTTCTTCCTAGATATAGTAGAATAATCCTAGCTTAGTATTAGCTTATAAAAGCTTTTAATTATAATATATTAAAAGTCCTAATTAATTACTTTTATATTTATTAGTCTTTAATATATACTTTGTTAAAGAAGTTTTAAGCTAACTTCCTCTTAAGTAAAAAGTATAAGGATTAAGTTAATTCTTATTTTTTTTATCTTAAATTATAGTTCTTTATTATCTATATAATTAAAAGTATATTATATAGTCTTTATTAAAATACTATATTTATTTATATTAATTATATTATTCCTCTCTTTATTATAATATATAATTACTATAATAGAGAATCCTATAACTATTACTTTAAGTATTATACTAGTATAACTTTTATAAGCTCTAATAATAGTACTACTTAAGTTAATTAGTTCTTTCTAGAGTATATCTTTTATTCTAATATTAAAAAAAGTACTTATATAAATTATATTTATTATATTAAGATATCTTATAATTATAACTATAATACTCTTAATTTAAATAATTCAATTAATAAATAAATTACTATAGCTATTTAGATATATATAGCTATAAGAAATAGCTTATTCTAAGACTTCTTTATTTAAGCTTTACTCTTAATAAATTAAGTTTATAAGATTAACCCTATAGATTATTTTAATAATATTAAGGATAATATATATAATAGCTCTTATCTTAGTAATAAGTCTAAATAGTAGTTTTAAAGTTATAATAATCTATTATTTAAAATAAATAGTTTAGATAAATAGAATAATTTTAATTATAAGTTTAAATTTCTAATTATAGTTTTCTCTAATATAAAACTAATTAATATAATAATACTATTATAGACTTAAATAAAAATAAAATAATATAATAATACTTATATTAGTAGAAAATAATAATATAAATTACTTAGGTTTTATAATTATTTATAAGTATATAGCTATATAATAAATATAATTATATTCTTTTATATCTTTTTCTTCTATAAAATAAGTAATAAATTACTAATTATTCTAGTTTAATCAAAGGAAATTAGAGTAGATAGTTTCTTAAACTAAAATATAAATAATAATATAATAATTATTTTATTAATAACTTAATATCTTTATTCTAAGACTACTATAATAAATAAATTTAATATATTAAGATAAAAAAGTCTAATAATATATAAATAGATTATTTATTTTTCTTAATAGTATTAGTTTTAGACTTAGTAAATCTCTAAGTATCTTTTAATTCTAAGTTATTTCTATAATTTAACTTAAAGTCTTCTTCTACTTTAGTAATTAATAAGATAAATATAAGTCTTTTAATACTATTTACTTAATTATCTTTAATCTAATTAAACTAAAGTTCTTAAAAGGCTTTTCTTTAGTTTTACTCTTATATTATCTTTAGTATATTTTCTAAGATAGTCCTTTTTAGATTATTATCTTAATAAAGAGTAATAGTTTCTAGTTTATATTTTAGTCTATTAAGTAGTATCTAAATAAAGCTATCTTCTTATAATATTAGAGTTACTAGCTACTAAATCCTTGAAATATTTTAAATAAACTTTTTAATATTATAAGCTAAATATATCTTTTATAAAGTTATTTTTTCTAATATCTATAATTTATAAGAATATTTATCTAAGACTTATTTAATAATAAAAGAATCTTTTTAATAATAAGCTACTTTTATTATATAAGAATAACTAATATAATAAATATAATTATAGACTAAGACTAAGTTATTTATTATTAAAGAGTCTATTTAATATAGACTCTTTTTATTTACTTTATTTATAGCTTTTATTTAGTATTTAGTAATTAATTTAATTATTCTTTTAATATTCTTAGACTTATTTAAAAGTATTCTAATTTATAATTTAAATACTACTTTACTAAATAGATTAGTCTACTAATTAAGTACTTACTAAGTAGGTATTTCTATTTTAATTAGAATAATAAGCTTTTATTTATATAATAGATAAAAGAGTAAATAGTTATAAGAACTATAAATTATTATTCTTTTTATAAATAGTACTAGTTTAAAGAACTAATATTACTTTATTTTTTCTTTAGTTATTTTTATTAAAATATAAGTAATTGAAAAATAACTATTTTCTACTTATCTTTATACTCTAGAGTTATAACTTAATATTTAAATAAATATAATTCTAAGCCTTTATATTATTTTAGCTAACTCTTTTTTATTTTTAAGCTATTATTAATAGTAACTTTTATAAAATAGCTATACTAGAGAATACTTAATATTATTCTTTAAGTAAGTATAAGCTTTCTTCAAGAGGGAAGCAAGCATATGCTTTCTAAGGGTATACTTAGTATATTAATTAATAAAGGGCTTAATATAGTAGGCGTTCTAGACTATTATAGTAGCTTTGCCTTTACTCTAATATAGAGTTATAGTAAGTAAGGTTATTTAGATATTATCCTTATTATTATCGAAGACTAGCTATAAGCTAGAAAATACTATAATATAGATATATAGTAGATAAGATACTAGGCGAAGTATTAGAGATATTAGAGTTACTCCTACTTAATAGTCAAATAAGGGAGAGTAAGAAACTTACTAGAAGAATAAAAAGTAAAGAAGAAAGAAAAGGAAAAAGAGTCAATAGTAGGAGAAAGGTCTAGTTTATATAGACCTTCTTAAAAGTATAGTAACCTTACCCTTATTAGTATTCTTACTACCTACTTAATTAGGAAGGCTTTATTAAGTAAGTAGTAGAATTTTGCTTTCTTAGTAGAGTAGCTATAAGGTATATAATATATAGCTACCCTATAGCTTTAAGCTATATACTCTCCCTAGTATAGCTATAATATAAGTATATAGTACTAAAGTAATAAGTACTCTATAAGCCTACTATAGTATTATAGCTAATATATAGTATATAAGTTTTCTTCGACTTATATATAGTTTTCCTATATAAGTATTCTAAAGAAAGACTATATACTATATATACCTTCTTAGCTAGCTAGCTTTGATAAGCTTATATAATAAAACTATTATTATTATTATTATTATTATTATTATACTAGAGAATAATATTCTTTATAATAAATACTTTTATTATTTTAGATATTCTACTTTTAAGTAAATATACTATAACCTAACTAATTAAATTATAATATACTTTAATAAGTAGATTATATCTCTTATTATTAAATATATATTAGATATTTATTAAAATATAATATATTAGTAAACTAAAAACTATAAAAACTATTCTTTTTATCTAAGTTCTAATATTAAAGTTAATATATTAAGGATAAACTTAGATAATTATAATAATTTTAATATATAAGCTTTTCTAAAAATATATTCTTTGAATATAAGTAATTATAGAATCTTACTTAAAGTATCTAAATTTCTAATAATACTCCTAGATAATTTTATATTATAGATTTTTATTATCTATTATATACTTTTACTTATAAATATAATTAGCTTAATACTAGAGAGCTTAGTTAATAACTTAGTATTTTAAAGCTTTCTTTTAGAAGAATATAAGTCTTTTAAATAATATTCCTTATAATAATAAACTATAGATTAGAAATATAGTATATTACTAGGAGAGCTCTATCTAATATAAGTTAGGATTTAGAATTAGTTCTTTTATTTTATTTAGTTTATTTAGCTATATATTATACTAGTTATTAATATTACTTTTAAGATCCTTATTAGAGGGATTATCTATTAATAGCTTTAAAAGTATATTAGCTATAAGATTTTAAAAACCTAAAATATAATAGATCTTAAAGTTAAAGACTTTAATAATAGTAATCTAATAGTTAATTAAAGCTTTAGAAATATCTATTATTACTTTATTAATCTAATTAATAAAACCTTAAGTATTTATCTCTAGGATAAAGTAATATCTAAAAAGATAATTATAAAGCTAGTAGAATATATATAAGATACTTCTATATTTATATTTAATAGTATTATATTTATATTTTATAGTTATTTAAATATTACTTTCGAATCTAATTAGTTTTTATTTACTATCTATAATTTATATTAATATTATTCTCTAGTTAACTAAACTAATATCTATTATTAGAATAATTTCCCTAGCTTTTAATAAGTAATTAATAGAAATAATAACTAGTCTTAATAATAACTATTTAATTAACTTATTTATTATATTCTAGTAAGCTTTAGATTACTTAAATATTATATTTTTCTTTATTAAATTATATAATAATTAAATAATAATTATAAATACTTAGATCTAATATAAATAATATTAGGCTAATCTAAAGAATAAGTATATATTCTTTAGATCTTTATAAGTTATTTAGCTTTAAAGCTTTTAGATTTTCTTATTTTAAAGTACTTAGTTATTTATCTTATAGATAAAATTAATTATATCTATTTTCTTTTTATATTATTTGAATTTAAAAGCTAAAATAGTTATACTAGCTAGTATTAAGTTAATAAGTACTTAATTAAAGTTATAAATATATTTAGCTATAAAATAATATACTTTAAGTAAATTAAGAACTTCTTTATTATTATATTTTATTTTAAGACTAATAACTATAATATTATCTAAGAATATCTAATAAATATAAAGAATTAAATTATAAAGTAACTTTATTATAACTTATATAAATTAAGTAATAGAGTTTATAATACTTATTAATAAGGTATATAAGTAGAAAAAACTAATTAAAGTAATAAATATAATTATATTATAGCTATTAGGGTATAAATATACTTAATTATATTCTAAAAAGAAATTAAGTAAAGAAAAAACCTAATATATAGTAAAGTCCTCTAAAACTTTATCTATTATAAGTAGTATAAAGGTATCTTTAATACTAAAGGTATTATACTTTTAAATATTATTAATAAGATAGAAACTTCTATTTTTTTTAGTAATAAGAAACTAATTATTTCTATATAAAGTATAGCTTTCTTCTAGTATTTCCTAATAAAATTAGTTCTTAAATAGCTTAATAATTTTAAGCTAAAGAATAAAAAATACTAGAATATATTTACTTTAAAAGACTTTATATAATACTATTCAAATAACTTATAATAATATAACTTTAGAGATAATCTCTTTAATCTCTATTTAGTTCTATATAAATACTAATTTATAATTAATTAAAAGATAATAGAATATCTATAACTTTTATTCTAAGAACTCTTTATAATTAGTCTTAATAAGTTTAAACTACTTCTTAGTTATTAACTTAATACTAGAAATAAATAAAGAGAATTTTAATTATATCTACTTATTATATTTTATTACTAGTATTTAAGCTTAAGTAATTTTTATTATCTTAAGCTTTATAGGTTTCTATTTAATTTTTTTTTAAGATTAAACTATCTAAGTTAAAATTATTAATAAGCTTAACCTTTTTAGATACTAGTTTATAGAGTATATTAATAAGACTAATAAATTTACTAAGGATTTTATACTATTTATTTAAAACTATTTAAATAGCTATTATTAATTGCTTATAAAAAGAAGCTATATAGTATTTAATAGTATATATTCTATAAAAGTACTTAGAATAATTACTACTACTAAACTTATTATAGCCTTTTAATAACTTTAATTATACTAATATATTAGTAATTAATTATATAAGTACTACTATATCTTAATTAAATAAGCTTAAAATTAAAGTATCTTCTAGTTTTAATTCTTAGGATATTTAGTTAGAAACTTTCTTTTTATTAATAGCTTTTTATTTTCTTTAAAGATTATCTTTTCTTAGTTTTTTAAATAAATAAAAGAGAGAAGATCCCTTAAGTTATATATATAGCTTCTAACTAAAACGATTAAGTAAATACTATTGAAAAAGAATATAATTTTAAGCTTATTAGGATTATTATAATTAAAACTTAATTTAATCTAAAGAATAAATAATATACTTAGTAATAAGTTATAATTAAAATACTTTATAAAATTATTAATACTATAAAAGATAACTTTCTCTATATAACTATTAATATATATATTTATCTCTATAATATTTATTAAGTTAAAATTATCTTTATTAAATATTTTTAAAATAACTTTACTATAAATAAATACTAGATTAAATTTTAAGTAAAGTAATTATATAATAATATTAAGTTCTAGTCTAATATCTAATATTATAATAAAGAGATAGTTCTAATTAGAATTAACTCTAGTTAAAATATAAGTAATAAAAGTAATACTATATTAGTATAAATTTTCTTTTCCCTTAATAGTATTAGTTTAAGCTAAGCTAAATTATATATAAGCTTTAATTATATTAATAAAAGGTATATAATAAGCTTATTTAACTTTATAATCTACTAATTCTTATAAATAAAAGAAAACTTATAGCTCTATATATTTTTTATATAAGTTTCTTTTAACTATCTTTTTCTATAAACTCTAATTAAGAGTTTCTAGAATATTATTTTATTATACTTTAATAGTAGTATCTTATTTAGCTAATATAATATATATATTTATATTATATTTATTTTTAATAATACTATTTTTAGATATTCTATTTTTATCTTATCTAAGATTCTAGAATATAAACTTCTATAGTAATACTAAGATTTAGCTAATATTAAGTAGAAATAGAAGATTATAAATATATTTTTCTACTTAAGTAGTATTAATTAAAAAACTATTATTTACTATAGAAGACTATTATAGTAAAGATATATTAGCTAGAACTTTTAACTTTTATAATAATTAAAATTAAAAATTAAAGTATTTAAAGTTAATAATCTTTATTATATTATTATAGTCTTACTAAATAAACTATTAAACTAGTTCCTTTATATTTAAAGTAAAAAATATAATATCTTTAAGTAAAATCTTAAAGCTATTAATTATAATAATATTTATAATATATCTAGTTATAACTAGTTTATTAAAGATATTAAATATAATATTAGCTTTATCTTAACTAGTTAAGTAATTATAATTCTTTATAGAATTCTTATATAAAAGACTTTCTAAAGATAGAATTTCTTTTCTTTTTATTATATTATTTTTATCTACTTATTACCTTTTTACTATATTATTATTAATCTTAGATAAAATAAGCTTATTTATAATATTTGAAATTATAACTATTAATAGTATAATTAGAAGTTTATATCTATAACTAAACTATAATAGTATTCTATTTAGTAAATATAAAAAAGAAATATTATTAATTCTTTAATTCTTCTTATAATTATTATTCCTATTAAAATATCTATTTAATTAGCTTTAGTTATTTAGTTTAATATCTCTTAAATCTACTCTCTAAATAAATTTATTCTTTATATATTAAGGGTTCTTTATTAGCTTAAATTCTTTTTTTATTAAGAGTTAATATCTTTTAAGAATTAGAAATAAGACTTTTTCCTATATAAAATTAGCTAATATTAAAAAGATAAGCTTAATTAACTTTATATTTAAGTCTAAATAGTAATAAATTATAGCCTAGGCTAATAAAAAAAGAGATCTACTAAAAGTAGTATCTTCTAAGTTTCTTAGTAAAATATTTTTAGTAAAAGGATTATCTTTAGGAAAGTATATTAGTCCTTTATCTTTTAAATACTATAAATCAAAATACTAGTTTATTATATAGCTTAGCTTAGTATAACTAAAGTATTAAAAATTCTTTATATTATTAATTCTTTCTAATAAGAAATTAATTTCTATATTATTATACTTATTATTTCTAAGGTTAAATTTAATATCAAATAACTTCTAGAAGAGATATTAGAGTTAAATAGATATATTATTTAAACTAATATTTATATAAGAATAGTTATATAAAATATATTTAATATTATAGCCCTAGGAGTTATAAGCTCTAACTCTAAGGGTTAGAGTTAAGATTATATAATCCCCTTAGTTAGATAAAACCCTAATACTTATTCTTAATTCTATTTTATAGCTCTTCGAGCTATATCTTATTAATAGAGCTTATATCTACTAAGGATAGAGCTTATCTATAGTAAATAGAATTATCTATTTTATTCTACTTAATATATATTATACTACTTACTTACTACTATAATATTATATAGCTCTTATTACCTTATATATTAATAAGATATCGATTTATCTTAATCCTCTATTAAGTATAGATTTTCTAGAAGAGCTCGCTACTTATATCCCTAAATACTTATCTAATTAGCTCCTATACTTAAGAAATATTAATACTTATATATTTACCCTAGAGGTAGAGAATATATCTTAGAGAGAAGAATATACTTTGCTTTAAAATACTATCTAGTAATATAAAGCTATTATTAAGTACTAGGAGAAAAACCTATAAGCTACCTACTAAATAAATACTTAGCTAGAGATCGAGAAATACTAGCTAGCTACTACTACTAGACCTACTATATATACTCTTCTATTTATTCCTAACTATACTAAACCTTTTATTAATCTATCAATAGATCCTTTAGTATAAATATCTATACTTATTCGTATTATAAGTTCTAGTTCTACTTACCTTAGTAAGAAGCTATTTAACTTAAAAAAATTTAATAGTTCTTATAAGGACCTTTACTAATTTATATAGTAAGTTTATACTAAAATAATTACTAATACTAACTAGTTTCTAACTACTTAGTCTTACTTAACTTATATTATTAGATACCTTATAAGGTAAGCTTATAAGCTAATCCTACCTAAGATAATTTATAGTATCCTTTAGTTTATTGATTACTCTATATTATTCGAATACCTAAAAGGGGTATTTAGAGACTCTAATTAAATCTAGAATACCTAGAATAGGTTATACTCTCTAAAATAAAGAAACTAAGACTTTAGTATATACTTTTTAAAGTTCTAATATTTAGCTTTAGAAGGAGAAATACTAGATAATACTCTTATACCTCTTTTATTCTAAGGGATCTCTTACGAATTATAAGATATATTACTATATAACCTAAGCTTATCTAGAGACTTTTAATAGTATACTTACTACTTATAAGAGTTAAATAACTACTACTACTAATACTAATAATAGGTATTCTAAAACTATAACCCTCTTATATTATAGCTTATTACTCTAAAGTCTATACTTAGCTAGCTCTACCTTATTATAACTTATATTTGCTCTACTACTTTAACTTCTTCTAGAGAGCCTATAGATCTTAGCTCTTAGTACTATAATAGTAGCTAATATAAATACTATAAATACTACTATTATAGCTCTTCTACTTATTTTATCGCTAACTACTCTAAGCTTAATTAGTAATAACCTAAGTTATATAGCTTCTACTCTACTTTACTACTTTAGAGTCTAGCTTCTTACTTACTACCCTACTATATAGCTTTCTCTCCTACTTAGGAAAGGAGCTTATCCTTTGTTTAGAGCTCGATAAATAGAGTAAGCCTAAGATAAATCGCCCTTAGGCTCCTATTAAATATAAACTCTAGATATTAACTACTACTACTACTAGATTATTAATTAAGGATAAAGAGAACTAATAATCGAAGATATTAATCTTACTTATAATACTAATAGTAGATAGAAAGGACTTACCTACTTATACTCTAATTAATACTAGAGCTAAAAGGAAAGCTTTTATCGATAAAAGTTAAGTCGAAGAAAAGAAGATCCTAATATTTCCTCTAAAGAGGCTATTTAACCTAGAAATAATTAATAGATATAGTTCTAAGGACTCTATTACTTACTATATATTAGTTGCCTACTATATAAATAACTATTACTAGAAAAAAATAAGGATATTTATTATATAATTTGCTTACTACTTTATTATATTTAGAATACTTTAGTTAAAGTAATATAATCTAATTATCTACTTTACTTCTTATATTATTATATTTGATAGTAAATATTACTAATAATACTATAACTTACTTAGTAAGCTTATAAAGCTTAGGGTATTATAAGATATCCTAAAAGTAAGTTACTAATATAGTTAGCTTAATTACTCTAATACTCTAAAAGACTATAATATCTATTTTATCTCTCTATATACTATAACTATATATATATAGAAGAATAAATACTACTTATTCTCTATTACTCTAGAATAGATCGATAATATCCTAAGAGATATACTTACCTCTAGTATAATAATTACTCTATTTAAGGAAGTCAAAAACTTTACTAATATTTTTTCTTCTAAGGAGGCTAAGAAACTACCTTTATACTACCTATATAACTATTATATTTAATTTATAGATAGTAAAGTCTTATTATTTAGACTACTATATATTATATTCTATAATAAGCTTACTACTTTAAAGGAATAGCTAGATAAGAACCTAAAAAAGGAGTTTATCTACCTGAGTTCTTTATATATTATATTACTTATCTTATTTATTACTAAGCCTAGGGGTAGCCTTTAGTTTTATATCGACTATTATACCCTAAATAATATTATAGTGAAAGACTAATACTTTCTACCTTTGATTAAGGAATTCCTAAATAACTTAAAGGGAATAAAGTTTTTCTCGAAAATCGATATTATCTCTATATTTAATAATATTTATATCTATAAAAGAGAAGAATACTTAATAGCTTTCTATACCTATTTTAGCTTATTCGAGTCCTTAATTATATCCTTTAAACTTATAAGTATATTTACTACCTTCTAAAGGTTTATTAATAATATACTAAGACTATATTTAGATATATTCTATATTACTTACTTAGATAATATCTTGATCTATAGCTATACCTACTCTAAATATAAATAATACCTCTACTTAGTCTTAACTACCCTAAGGAAAGCTAAACTATATACTAAGATCGAGAAATATAAATTCTTTATAGAAGAAATAACCTTTTTAGGACTAATTATTAGTACTAATAGTATTTAGATAAATCTAAAGAAGATTAAGACTATTATAAATTAGAAATACTTGACTTACCTAATAGATATATAAGCCTTTATAGGATTTAGTAACTTTTATTATTACTTTATCTATGATTTTTCAAAAATTATTTCCTTATTAGTCTACTTAATAAAGAAAAGGGTCTTATTTGAGTTTAATACTACTTATAATAAGGCCTTCTAGAACCTTAAGATTATATTTACTTATATACTTATACTAGCTTCCTTCGACTAAGAGAAGGATATTATCTTAGAAACTAATACTTCTAACTATATCTCTACTAATATAATATCTTAATATAAAGATAATAGAATCCTATACTTTATTATATTCTTCTTTAAGAAGTATTCAAATATAGAGTATAACTATAAAATTTATAATAAAGAACTACTTACTATTATCTATTACTTTGAAGAATAGTACTTAGAACTAAAAGGAGTACTATCCTTAGTTAAGGTTATTATAGACTATAAGAACCTAGAGTATTTTATAACGATAAAGCTATTGAACTACTAATAAGCTTACTAGTTTAAATTCCTATCTTATTTTAATTTCTATATAGTATTCTACTTTAGTAAATAAGGTATAAAGCTTAATATATTAATTAGGAGGTTAGAGGACTTACCTAAAGAGAAGGATAAGTACTTACTATACTAGAGTTAAGTAGTATTTAAGAAGGAGAATTTTAAAGTCCTTACTTTTATACTTACTCCTATTATATTATTATTTTCGACCTCCTTAGATATATTAGAACCTTAGCTTAGTCTAAACTAACTTATAAAGAAGATAGTCTACTTTTTAGCTTAAACCTCCTATAAGGCTAAACCTACTTACCTCTATTAGAATAAAGAACTTTCTATTTTATTTAATACTAGTTATTTAGAAGACTTAATCCCTTAGTCTACTCTAAAGGTATTAGAAGAAGATACCCCCTAATACCCTTTATTAACTTTAGCTAAATATAAGAATTATAATAGCTACTTATACTATAGAAACTACTTATATATCTTCGACTTATTAGAGCTAAAAGCTAAACTCCTAGAATATTATTATACTTTCTTAGTTACTAGTTACTTAAGTATCTTAAGAACTTATAAGATCCTAGATTAAGAATACTATTAGCCTTAAATATTAAGCTATATAAAGCATTAGGTTATAAATTATTACTAATATTATTAAGCTAAGCTTAATAGGAAAGCTTACTAAGGATTACTAAAACTTCTATTTATACTAAAATACTCCTAGAAAGACTTATCTATCGACTTTATTACCTATTTACTTATTAGCTAGAATTATAATACGATTATAGTTATAGTTGATTATTTATCTAAGATAAGATACTTTATAACTTATAAAGGTACCTATAACTCTAAAGAAGCTACTTAGTTATTTACTAAAAATATATAGAAACTATATAGCTTATCTATTATAATTATCTTAGATAAAGGTCTATAATTTATATCTATATTCTAAAAGTATTTAATATAGTACCTATATATCTCTATTATTCTATCTACTACTTATTATCCTAAGATCGATAAATAGATCGAGAGGATAAATACCTCCTTAGAGTAATATATATAGTTTTATATTATATACTTATAAGATAACTAAGCTGATTAGCTACTACTAGCTAAGTTTATAGCTAATAATACTATTTTTAAAATAACTACTATTACTTTATTCTTTACTAACTATAGGTTCTACCCTAAGTTAGGCTTTGAACTAGTATAACCTATTAATAAGCTTACTACTTATAATATTAAAAAGTTCGCTTCCTAAATATAGGAAATCACTAAATACCTAAGAATAGAAATACTTACTATATAAGCCTATTATAAGGAATAAGCTAACTAGAAATACTACTCTATTTACTACTACTAAGTAGGCTAAGAAGTCTAGGTAGATATATAAAATATTAAGATATTATACTTAGCTAAGAAGTTTAACTAAAAGAACTATAGACTATTTAAGATTACTAAAGTTATAAGCCTATAAGCTTATTATTTACTCCTACTTAATACTATAAAGATATACTTTATATTTTATATTAGCCTACTATAACTTATTATTAGTGATCTATTGCTTAGCTAGAAGATTAACCCCCTACTACTTATTAAAGTAGAAGGTCTATAAGAATAAGAAGTTGAAGAAATCCTAGACTCCTATTAAGACTACTATAGCTATAGTAACTACCCTTACCTTAAGTATACTATTAAGTAGATAGGATATAATAATCCTAAAGAAGTATTTATAGTATACTTAGAGAATACTTAGGAGGTTATATATAACTTTTATAGAAGGTATTTATTTAAGCCTAGCCCCTAATATGACTTCTTAGAAGTTTAGTCCTAGAGAGGGAAGTACTATTATAGCTCTAAGGGTTATAAGCTCTAACTCTAGAGGTTAGGGTTAGGATTATATAATCCCCCTAGTTAGATAAAACCCTAATACTTATTTCTAATCCTATTTTATAGCTCTTCAAGCTATATCTTATTAATAGAGCCTATACTTACTAAGAATAGAGCCTATCTATAGTAAATAGAACTATCTATCTTATCCTACTTAATATATACTATGCTGCTTGCTTACTACTGTAATATTTAAATTTATTAAGCTTAGTTTATTATTTATCTATTAACTTCTTATTATTAATTTTTAAGTTTTTAAGTTCTTTTATTAGGTTTTCTATATTAATTATAAGCTTACTTAAAATAATCTTCTTACTCTAAATAATAAAGCTATTAGTTACTATTATTTTATAATAAGTAGTTTAAAATAATATATTTTCTTTATAAATTAGATCCTAGTATATTTAGAATTAAAAAGTAAAGATTTAGCTAGCTTAATAAAGGCTAATATTATAAACTTATTTAGCTCTAAGTTTTAAAAAAGCTTAAAATATACCTTTATCTTATTTAAAGTTAACTTATACTTTTTTATAGATATCCTATAGTAATATTATTAGTTATAGCTATTTTAAGTCTTTCTTAGTTATTTTCTTTAAAATAAGTTACTAATTATTCTTATTAATTATATATTAAGTAATAGATAAAAGAAGCTTCTACTAGAATTTATCTAGCTTCTTTTTATCTTAATAAGCTTATTTTCGCTTTAATAAATAATAGTTATATTAAAGTATTATCTTACTTAGACTAATATAATCTATAATAAATATAGTATTAATAATAATACTTAGCTTCTATTTAAATATTTAGTTCTAATAAGTATTTAAGCTATAGAAGCTTTATAGAATTTTCTTCTTTTATTCTTCTTATATTATTTTACTAATAATAAAGAGCTTAATTTTATAGCTATAGATTATACTACTATAGTATCTTATTATTAATTTAATTCTTAGAGGTTACTTAATATTTAGAATTTTATAAGCTTTATCTAAAATCTTTAAGTATTCTATAGTATTATATCTATTAAAGTCTTTAACTCTAAGTATATTTAATTTATTCTTATATAGGAAATAAACTCTCTTAGGAATACTTAGAGAAGTAGAATACTTATACTAAGTAGATACTTTAGAGGTATTACTTAGAGCTATTTTAGTTTTCTTCTTATATTTTTCTAAGAAGCTATTCTTATCTTTTATTCTTTATTAAAGTTTTTACTTCTATTATAAAAGTTTAGAATTATAATATTATAAACTATACTTAGCTAATTAAATCTAAGATTATTAGATTAAGCTATTAAATATTAGTAGAAGTAAATACTTAGTATTATTATATCTTAGTTATTTAGTAGAATAATAAGAGATTCTTATTTAAGATCCCCTACTTTAGCTTTAAAAGTAGATATTATAAAATAGTACTTTATTAGATAATAACTATTAGTAGTTTAATTAGAATAAGGTTTATCTTATAAAATTTTTAATCTATTTTTAATATTATCCTTAAATACTAAAAGTTACTCTTAAAGGATAAGAACTTTTCTTAAAATCTATAATAAATATATTATATTCTTCTTTCTTATAAGTTTAATAGCTTTAATTAGGCTAAAAATAACCCTATTAAATAATATTATTTACTAGATATATTAGAATCTACTTATAGTTTTTAGTAATAGCTTAGATATTATTTTTTAAATCTACTTAAATAGTATTTTAGAGACTTTTTTCTATAAAAGTAGTATATTTTAAGCCTAAATAAGTATAAATAAGCTAATTTATAATAATTCCTTATCTTTTTATATTGATTTAAGTCTTTTATCTTTAATAATATTTATATATTTTCTACCTATATTAGTTGATTTATATAGGAAATCTTCCCTTCTATTTTAACTTATATCTATTATACTTCTAAGCTACTTAACTAGATTATTATCTACCCCTTTACTATAAGTATAGTATACTTAATCTTAATTAATCTTCTTACTTTAGTATTCTATAGCTTTTAAGTCTTTATTATTTTTTATTATTTAATAAAGTAATTCTTTTATCTAAAATAGTATTCTTTATTATTATACTTATTTCGGCTAAAGTCGCTATACTAATATAGAAATATCTAGCTTTAGAGACTAATAAATTAGAAAGTAAGCTAAATAACTTATACCCTTAGGTAAGAGCTAGCTACTTAAGAGTTTATAGGTATAATTTTGAATATTATCCTCTTATAATAGTACTTATTTCAGTAATTTAGGTCTAATTAAATATATATAAAAGGCATTATATATATTGATTATCTATAGTAAGTATCTAGCTAAAAAGAAAGTATAAAAAAGAAATGAAAACCCTTATCTTCTACTAGTCTTATAGACTTATCTATATTTACTATTCCTTATATTAGTAGTACTAAGTACTAATTTCTTTACTATTATATATTTTATAGTAATATAATAAGTAGTCTTATAGAGTACTATAGTTAATAAAGTATTATTAAGAGTAGTTATTAAAGTTATATTTAAAGATAATATATTCTTTAGTATTAAGTACTTTATTTTTATAGAACTATTATTTAAAGTAGCTAATATAATAAAAGTTATATATTTCTTAGTTCTAGTATTTTTATAAAAAGGACTTATTATATACTTTATCTATAAAGTATTCTAAGTATTTATTAAAGATATATAAGATCTATAGGAGAAACTCTATATATTAGCTATTCTATAGTAAAAAGTATATAGCTTCTCTTAGTCTTAAGATTTTAATTATATTTACTTTTATATACTTATATAGTAATATACTTAATACTATAAATTAGTATCCTAATTTATTATAGAGTAGTATTCTAGCTACTTTTCTTAAGTAGTTAGTTAGTTTATAATTAAACTAAGTTATAAATTCTAATAGAATTTTAATAATCTACTTCTTTAATAAAGCTTTTTATACTTTATCTAGTTCTAATATTATAGTAAAGTTTATAGTTTAGTTTTTATTATACTCTATATTATTATATAAGTAGCTTTATCTTAAAGGGTTTTTTTCTACTTTTATAGTATTTATTTTAGAGGTTATACTAGTAATATTAAGTATATTATCTTATTTCTAGAGCTTTATCTTCTAAGGATTCTTTTTGAATAAAAAGTCTATTTCTATTTAAGTAAAGCTATATTAAGCTATCTTAATTATTTATACTATAAAGTTAGTATATTTCTTACTTGAAGGGATTACTTCTTACTTCTTTTTCTTTTTACTCTAGTATTCTTTAGCTAGATATCTTAGTTCTCTATAGTTGAAGTATTTATAGGTTTCTTACTTTTATATTACTTCTAGCTCTATAAGTCCTAGATATTATCTATAGGCTATAGAAAGAATATTCTTTTATTAATTATAATAATTTTTATACTTTTTATTTCTAGAGTTTTATCTACTACTCTTCTTTTCTAAGTATTTCTTAAATAGTTAATTATCAATATATATTACTATCTAAGTATATTCTAGGAAGAAGTCTAGCTAATTAAGTTTAATAAGCTTATCTTTAATATTATCTTTAAGTTTTTTATAAAAGTATAATATAAGTAGTTTATCTTATTATTCTAAGTATAAGACTATCTACTAGAATTCTACTAAGTAGTCTATAACTAACTTAGTTTATCTAAGTATACTTAGCTTCTATTCTATTAGCATTTTAATATCTAAGTCTCTAAAAGCTCTTTTAAAAGCATCTTTAAAAATAGAATAATTATTGAAAAGTTCTCTAATATATCTCTTTATATTATCTAAGCTTTTTAGATTTCTAATATAGTCTCTTATAATAAGTTTAAACTAAGTTAAAGTACTATCTTAGAATCTACTACTAATTATAAAGACTTTCTTATATAGAGTATCTAAGTCTTTAATAAAGTAGATAAAATAGACTTAGTTAAAAGTAAGAAATTCTCTTAAAGTCTTATATTTATTTATAAAGTATAAAAGCTTATTAACTTTAAAGTAATAGGAGTATTAATCTTTAAGTAATACTATTAGAGAGTCTTCTATCTATATATTATTAGCTAGCTTAGAAGTAGCTATACTATTATTAGAGAGGGTATTACTATCAAGAGTTTTATATATATTATAAGTATAGTAGAATTCCTACTTGAAATCTTCAATATTAGCTTTAAATAAGTTATCTAAATTTAAGAGAGTTTATTATAAACTTGAGCTTATAAAGTACTTTAGTATTATATAGAAGTTATATATTAAACTATCTAGATAAGAATAATTAAAATATATTAATTATAGTAAGAGTTAACTAAAGAGTACTTTCTATTATACTTAGAATCTATATTAATAAAGAGGTTTAAAGTATTCTATATAATATAATTACTATAATTAATTAGAGATTACTCCTATTAATAGTAAGATTAATACTTAGATTAATTACTAAAGAGCTAACTAATACTATCTACTATTAAGAGAGTATTTTATTTATATATCTAGCTCTTTATTGATAGCTATATTAGATATATTCTAATTTAATATATCTTAGATATATTAAGTATATTCTTATCTAATATATTTAGTCCTACTAACTAATCTTATTATATAATTTAAGTAAGTCTTATATTATATCTTATATACTATATTATATATTAGTTTTTTTCCTTTGTTTCCTTTTATATAATCCCTAGTACTTTGACTATAGGTTATAATATAGAGCTCTAATACTTAGAGCTACTTTATAGCCTATTTATATTCCTTTAGCTATAGGATATACTCATTGATTGCTTCAAGTATACTTAAAGGTATAGCTAGTACTACTTTATCTACTGATTATATAGGAGCCTTATATTTATCTAAGAATTCCCTAGGGTAAAAGTTACTTCTCTCTAGGTAGTTATCCTTGAGTAGATTACTACCTACTAGCGATTTGCTATAGGGTATAGATTATTTCTATATAGATATTACTCCTTAGGTAACCTTTCGAGAAGTTTCAAAATTATAATATTTCCTTATAGGAGGTTAAGTAGGGCTAATATAAGTACTCTCTTTTATTTAGACTAAAACTTAGATAAAAGATAAGATAGTCTTAAAAGGGGGCTACGATAGATCTACGACGTACTATAGCTATATAGCGCCTTGTAAATGTATAGTACTATTTATAGAATCAGATTCCCTATTATCGATTAAATCGTTTTATTATAAATGCATTATTATATAGTAATAACGTAGAGGTCTAGCTGATAGACCTCTAGGTAGATGAACCTAATAAAGCGGGAAACTATAGCGAGGAAAACTCTACTAAGGGGTAGGATCAACCCGATTTATAGTAGATAATCAACCTTACTATAGAAGATATGATATAACTGAAGATAACCCTAAAAAAGGAGATCGAAATAATAGAATAGATTGCTCGCTATATCTCTAGGGGGAGAACTAGCTATATAGACCTAAATATAGAGTCCCTTTAGGACCTTCGTATCCTACTTATACTTATATACGACCTCTTCGAAGTATAGGGGCTTCTCGAGTATATTAAGCCTATAGTAAAGGAACCCTAAGTAAGGGCTATAACTAACGACTGACTAATTACTTATAGAGAGCTTAAAGCAATAATAAAATAAGCGTTCTCTGAATACTTAGTGACCTTGATACTACCTAGTAGTTATACCTCAGTAGTAGTATAAGTAGTAGGATAGGTATTACCTACTCCTACTATGAAGGTAACCCTAGTATAACTCTCGAAGTAGCTCTTACTACTACTAGGCGAGATAGATATAGCTAAAGCGAAGTAGACTATCCCTAAGACTATCTAAGCTATAAATACAAAGATAAAGTACCCTAGGGTAGTTATTACTATGAGATAATACGAGGATAGAGCTATATAACTAATATTCGATATAGTAGAGGAGAGGGAGTAGTATATAAAGAACTAGAAGTAGATTATAGATATATTCAGTAAGACTACTAAGATTAAGCTATAGTACTTTACTATCCTCGTAAAAGCTATCCCTCGGGGTCTAGCGAGAGCTAGGCTATTAGAGGATATAAAGAAAGCTATCAAATAGGAGAATAAGGTAAGAATTAGAAAACTTCGACTATAAAACTAGAAGGATATAGTAACTATATAGAAGACTAGTATTATTATTGACCTTTACGATATATCTAAGGCTAAGAAGCTCTATAACTATGAGCTTATATAGGAGTCTTAACTTTTCAACTATAAGCTATATAACCTAGACGTTACTACTTAGTAGTACTACTACTACTATCGATAGAGCTATAAAGCGAAGTTCTATAGAGCTTAAGCTATATATAGTAAGTATAGAACTTATACCTATAAGGGTAGAAAGTAGTACTACTCTATAGTAAAGGATAAGAGGAAGTAGAAGTATATAAACTATAATAGTATATATATATCGTTCTAATAGCGATTCTACCCTATAGCGATTATATAGAGGTAGAGGGCTTCTATCGCTTACTTAGGAAGAGCTTTGACCTTCGTAGAGCTACTACCCTTACTTAGTACTACCTTAGAACGACTAAGAGCTAAGGATAGACTAACTAGCGACTTTATAGTTATTACCCTATAGAGAAAATAATTAGCTAGAAGAGCTAGAAGAAGCTAAACTATAAGCTTAGATATTACTACTACTATTATAACTCTAGCTAGGCGAGGTATTACTGAGATACTATAGTAGATACCTACTAGTACTAAGGGCTTAAGATAGCTAGAACAAAGTATATACTTTTAGTCTATATAATAAGTATATAACTAGTTACTTAGAATATATAGGGGAAGTATATAAACGTAGTAGCAATATACTAAGTAGTTGAGTACTTTGATATCGTTATAGTATAGGAGATAAGTATTAATGCCTATATAGGGAGCCTATATTACTCTTAAGGGGGTAGGTATTACCTCCTCTAGGAAGAAGGCAGCTAGGTAGCCTTATATATAAATAAGTGCTTCGAGCTATAAGAATAGTCTAGGTAGATAGGAAAAGACTAGGCTATAACTATACTATAGATAGTAATTAGGGCTATTATAGTTATATCTATATACGTCTAGTAGTATATATATAAGGAGGAGTAATAGATAGCCTTATATAACCTCGTAGGCTAGCTATAGCCTAAAGGATAAATTATATTAATAGGGGATATAAATCTATACTTACTGATCTAGGATAGATTCGATCGAATAAATATTAAGGTCGAAGTCCTTTATTAGCTAGCTAGCGACTAGGATATATTACTCCTTACCTTATAGGGGGAACTAACTAGGGTCTAGAGAAGGAACTAAGAGGAGAAAGACTCGATGATCGATTATATTTAGGCGGATTTAATACTAGATATTACCTATAATAGGCTACTCGACCTACTAAGATCTAACTACTTCCTATAAGTAGCGATAATATAGATTAGGGATAGCGATATTAGGGAGAAATAGATACTAAGCTTTAGCTAGTAGCTCCTCGACTAAGACCTACTCAAATATATTATAGTTAGTTTTCTATAACTTAAGAGGGTCGAGATAATAGAGAACTATAAGAAAGAGTAGTATAACCTTATAGTATTCCTACTATAGGTAGCTACTAAGGCCTACCTATAGAAGAAGAAACTAAGCAAGAGAAAAGTAGTATAGTAGACTAGAGAGGTTATAGTTATAATGAGAACTACTTAGAGGGCTAAGTAGCATTAGTAAGCAGCGAGAACTAAATTATATTATAGCGACCTAGAAGAAGCTCTACTTAAATAGAAGAAGTATATCGACTTTACTAAGGCCTAAATATAGAGGAATATAATAGCTAAGGTAGCAAAGGATAAAAAGAAGCTCTAAGTACTCGCGAAGTAGGCGAGGCTATATAGCTTTACGCCTATAGAAGTAGTATATATCCCTAGCCTATAAGCTATAAAGGGCAGGAGGCTAGCTTCCCTATACTACGAAAAAGCTAAGATCCTAGCGAAATGATTCTTCCTATGCATTAAGGCTAGAATAACTCTAGAGTAGATTAGTTAGCTAGGATAAGATAGGAATAGACTTAAGATAAGCTTAGATATTACGAAGGTCGATATCATAGAAGCCCTATAGGATACTCGTAGCTAGAAGGTAGTAGAAGACGACTAGATAAGTAGTAGGTTCTTCAAAGCATATAGGGAGCCTATCTATAAAGCGATTACTATATTAACTATAGCTAGTTTCTGCTTAAGATATTTCCTAGAGTAGTTTAAGCTAGCGAAGGTTATAGTACTATAGAAGCTAAGCAAGTTAGTAGAAGTAATAAAGTAGGCTAGTAGCTAGAGGCTAATCTCTCTACTCAGTTGCTTTAGTAAGGTTATAGAGAAGATTATCGCCTAGAAGGTTACTTTATATATAGAATAGTAAAAGCTCCTCCTAGATAGTCAGATAAGAAATAAGGTATATAGGAGTATAAAATATATAATATAGGTAATTATAGATATAGCGAGGATAATATAGAGCTATAATAGTATTGCTTTACTACTTCTCTTCGACTTTAGTAGGGCCTTCGACTAAGTCTACTATAGATATCTTATTTAGACGATAGGGGATATAAAGTTCCTAGAATAGGTAGTAAAGTTTCTATAATCCTACCTTATAGATAGAAAAGCGAAGCTTATCTTCGATAGAGCTAAGTCCTAGATCTTTGATATTCCTACTAGAGTACTATAAGGTTTACTCCTCTCGCTGATCCTCTTTATTCTCTATATTACCTCCCTCTATACTTCGCTATAGGAAGGATATAGAGTTATAGTCATTAGCTTTACTAATGATATAAATCTACTTATATATAGTAGAATAACTGAATAAGCAATAAAGTATCTTTATACTATATAGAGTATCTATAAATACTAGGTAGAGGAGAGAGGGATAGTCTTTAATATAGAGAAGAGTAAACTTATATACTTTATAAAGAGGAGGATAGTACTAATGATGAAGCTTACTCTTAGTAAGATTATACTTGAACTATAGTAAGGGGCTAGATTCCTTAGGGTATAGCTAGATCGATAACTATAGTAATATATATATATAGAGAAGATTATTATAAAGATAGCTATATAGTAGTATATATTCACTTATATTATAGCGAAGATATAGAGCTCTAGCTTCCTCAGGGCAAGAAATATATATATTATATATATTAGAAATATGATAGTATATAGGGCCTTAGTATAGTATTAGCTTACCCTACTCGAGAGCTAACTAAGGGGACTAGTAAGGATACTTATAGTTATCTAAAATAACTACCTATAGGTAATAGCTAGAGTATATAAGAAGATAGCTATCTATAACCTCGAAATAGAGATATTCTACCTACTACTAGACTTATACTTAAATACTTAGGTTACTACCTTTGAGAAACGATTTATAATATCACGTATAGTACGATTCCTCTACGAAGAAACTATAAAGATAGGGAGACTTATTATAATACATTGATATCAGTACTAAACCTAATACCCCTAAGCCCTAAGGCTAGGGAAACCCTATTATAAGCTGAATACTTAGTAGCTTTATAGTTAGCTCGATGAAAGGGAGGAGATCCCTAGTATACTATAGAGGGAATAGATTCAAAGGTAAGAGATAAACTTCATAGCGAACTAGAGATTAGGACAAGAAACCTAGGCTATTGATTTCTCTACCTTTGCTACTGAACTACTATCTCTATAGGGTAGCCTTACTAAGGCAGAGAGCTTACTACTTACCTAGGTTAGAACTAGAAAGATAAGCCTATAAGCCTTTCTATTCTAAGCGAAGGTCCCTAATATTATATCGCTTTAATACTTCTATATAGAGGGTAGAGAGAATATATAATATCTAGCCTTTAGTTGCTCTAATATAAATCTAAAGCTTAGGGCTATCTACCCTAGGGTAATAAATAGGAGAAGCTTATAATAGAGGCTCTTAGACCTAACTAAAATAGGAGCTATTATATAATAGCTACTAGGTATAAATCGTCTTATAGAATATTAGCTATATTAGTATATTATCATAGTGAATACTACTAATAGGGAAGAGGTTACTAATAATATAGACTAAAGAATAGGGATAAACCTAGGATAGATATAGAGAAGGATAAGGAGGTACTATAAAGATATAGGGTTATAGAAGAGATACTAAGAGTTTACTCTACCCTAGGAGTAGGATCAAATATATTATATTAATCGATAGTTACTATAAGAGATAAGGAGAGTAGCTACTATATTATAGCGAGGCTTCCCTAATATACTACTTTCCTATCTTAGACCTAAACCTTATCTTTCTATACCTAGTAATACTCTATACTACTCTTAATACTTCTATTTCTATCCTCCTTATTAGTACTAATACTACTACTCTTCTATAAAGCTAATATAGGGGTTCTATAACTATCTAAGACCCCTATAGTATTAGAGAACTCTATCTCTAAGATAGATAGAATATAGTCGACCTTAGACTCTAGGGTATTAAGATAAGTAGTAGTAATATTACTACCTAGCTATAAACCTATAGTAGAACTAATAAGAGTATAATATAAAAGTATAGTAAGCTTATAGCTACTACTAATATACTTCTAGGAGTTAAGTATAGTCTTAAGCTCCTACTAAGCGAGGATATAAGTATTCTTAGCTTATACTAGGTTAATAGTAAATTAGTAGAAAAGAAGACGAAGATACTTATTAACGAGCGAGTAGTAGTATTCTAACCCTAATGCGAAGTAGTAATAGACTATATAAGGGTCTTAAAGATAAAAATTACCTTTATAGTATACTTACTATCTATTTTCGAGGGGTTAGTAGTATTAGGGTAGACTAGTAGTAATTATACCTTAAAGTAGTCCTTACTATAGTTATTTATACTATACTATAGGTATAACTCTATATAGGATACTAAGAGAGTTAGTAGTAGACCTATCGAAGGCTAGTAGTAAGAGTTTACCTACTTAGAAGCTAGATATAGGGGATAGTATTATAATTAGTAAGGAACTTCTTAGTATAAATAGTATAGAAGTTCATAGTAGACTCAAGGTAGTATACCTATCTAGTTTTAATACTATTCTCTAGGTAGGTATAAGCCTTCTTTGAGAGGGAAGCAAGTATATACTCTCTAGAAGTATACTTAGTATATTAATTGATAAAGGGCTTAATATAATAAGTATTCTAGACTATTATAGTAGCTTTGCTTTTACCCTAGTATAGGGTTATAGTAGGTAAGGTTATCTAGATATTATCCTTATTATTATCGAAGACTAGCTATAAGCTAAAGGATACTATAATATAGATATATAGTAGATAAGATACTAAGCGAGGTATTAGAGATATTAGAGTTACCCCTACTCGATAGTCGAGTAGGGGAGAGCGAGAAACTTACTAGAAGAATAAAGGGTAAAAAGGAAGAGAAAGGAAGAAGGGTCAATAGTAGGAGAGGGGTCTAGTTTATATAGACTCCCTTGAGAGTATAGCGACCTCGCCCTCGTTAGCGCCCTTGCTACCTACCTAATTAGGAGGGCCTAATTAAGTAGGTAGTAGAATTTCGCTTTCCTAGTAGGGCAGCTACAAGGTATATAATATATAGCTACCCTATAGCTTTAAGCTATATACTCCCCCTAGTATAGCTATAATATAGGTATATAGTACTAAAGTAATAAGTACTCTATAGGCCTACTATAGTATTATAGCTAATATATAGTATATAGGTTTTCTTCGACTTATATATAGTTTTCCTATATAGGTATTCTAAAGAGGGACTATATACTATATACGCCTTTTTAGCTAGCTAGCTTCGATAGGCTTATATAAAAAGAATATTATTATTATTATTATTATTATTAAAACTTAGATAGCTAAGTTTTAGACTCTACTAGGCTTTATACTTGATCTCTATATAACTTACTAGTAGGTCTATTATATTAACTTTAACCTTAGCTAAGCTAAGCTCTACTCTAAGCTTAACTATAATATAATACTACTACTTATATAGCTATTACTAATTTTAGTACTTTATATTAATAGAAATCTTAATTATATTAGCTATTAGTATTTATATCTATAAAGCTAGTAATATTTAATATTTTAAACTATTATAGTAAAACTTAATATTATAGCTACTATAAATATAGTATAGACTTATATTCTTAATATTATATATATAGCTATAAGTCTTAGTAATACATTCAAAAGTAGAGCCTTATCTATTTTATTTGATTTAATAGGGCACTATGAAATATAGGCCTTTAGTATATAAATCCCTAGCCCGTCTATCAGGGTGGCCCATCGTGATGAACTTTGGAACTAAGCGGCCTCGTGTCATGCGCTTGTTGTGCTCTTAGCTTCTCTGGTCCTCCGTCCAACTAGTCCTTGTCTCCAGCGGTCGCGACAAAGTGAACCATGGCCGAGAAAGTGTCCACGGTCCTGACGACTCAGCTCCCAGCGGGAATACCATGGCGTCTCAAGACAGCAGAGGTCATCTCGGATGACCAGTGGCGGATGTTGATAGCTCTCATAGACACCGTTGTGCCCAGCGTCGAGCGGGAGTCTACGACGCCGAGGCGAAAGTCATTATCCACGGCCTATATCTCCGGGACCCGTTTTCGGGAAGCAGTATCGCACCTTCAAAAAGATACCGTTGTCTTTGATACAGCATCCGAACAGGATCTGGACAGGTACCTGTCCGAGAAGCCATCGGACAATTTACTGTTCCAGCAGGTACTGAAGGGCATGCTGCACCACCTCCCGCCGGAGAAGAGGTCGATGTTATTTCGTGTCCTGTCTATTCTAAGGTGGGCAACTCCCAAGGATTCCCTGTTAACAGTTCCTTGATTGAGACGCTCACAACAGATCTAGTACACGAGCTGGGGCTTTACTACTAACCAGCTACGCCACACCCATGACGAGACTGTCCATCGAGGACCGTACAAGAGTGCTAAACAGATGGGCCAACAGCTACCTCTACCAGATACGAGGACTCTTCAGACAAGTCACCATCCTAGCCAAGGTCGTCTTCACCGCGACCGACCCAGCCTTCCACGCTCTGTCCGGACTGCCCATCACGCCCACAGATTGGAAACCAAACCCCAAGCACCCCTACGAGTTCGCCCAGTTCCCACCGCCGCCGCCTCCCCCCTCATCCTCCCAAACCAGAGCCCCGCCCGCCGCCGCCGAGATCGAAACAGACGTCGTCATAGTCGGCTCAGGCTGCGGCGCCGGCGTCTGCGCCAAGACCCTATCGGAAGCAGGCCACCGGGTCCTCGTCCTCGACAAGGGCTACCACTTCGACGGGCCGTCGTTCCCCATGGCGCCCGCCGAGGCCTTCTTCCACCTCTTCGAGGGCGCAGCTACCCTGTCCAGCGACGACGCCAGCGTGGCCGTCATATCGGGCTCGTGTTTCGGCGGCGGGGGTACGATCAACTGGGGTGCCGCGCTGCAGACGCAGGGGTTCGTGCGGGATGAGTGGGTGCGGGAGAGGGGGCTGGGGTTCTTCGGCACGCAGGACTTTCAGGGGTGTCTGGACCGGGTGTGTGGGCAGATGGGCGTGCATGATGAGTTCGAGGTGAACCATGGGAATGAGATTTTGATTGAGGGGGCGAGGAGGCTGGGATGGTCGGCGAAGAAGGTGCCGCAGAATACGGGAGGGGGCGAGCATTTCGATGGGCATTGCGGTCTGGGGTGTGCGTCGGGCGGGAAGAAGGGGCCTGTGGATGGGTGGTTCCCCGATGCTGCGAGGAGAGGCGCAAGGTTCGCGGAGGGTTTCACGGTGAAGAGGGTTTTGTTTGATGAGAAGGTCAAGTCAAATAGAGCCGTGGGCGTCGTGGGAACATGGACGAGTCGAGGGAAGGATGGCCAGCTGGACGGGCCGGATGACGAGAAGGTCGTGAGAGAGGTGGTCGTGAGGGCGAAGAAGGTGATCATCAGTAGTGGCACGTTGTGGAGTCCTATTATCTTGAAGAGCAGTGGTTTGAAGGCAAGTACAATTCGAATTCGAAGCATACCCTCTATTGTTATTGACCCTCGATGTCAGAACCCCCAAATCGGCCGGAACCTCTATCTTCACCCCGTCAGTGTCCTCCACGGCTTCTTCAAGGAAGACGTCCGGCCATGGGAGGGTGACAGCCTCACAAGCGTGGTCAACACCTTCGAGAACCTGGACGGCAGAGGCCATGGCGCCAGACTGGAGTGTCTGTCAATGATGCCCTCATTCGCCTTCCACTTCCTCAACTGGTCCGATGGCGTAGACTTCAAGCTACTTGCGCTCAAGTACCGCCACATGAACAGCTACATCGCCCTGGTCCGCGACCGCGATCCTGGGCATGTCTACGCGGACCCAGAATCCGGCCAGCCACGGATAGTCTATACTCCATCCGCTTTTGACCGCAAGACCGCTATGGTCGGCTTGGTCGCACTGGCAAAAGTCCTATACCTCCAAGGCGCCCTGGAAATCCATGCCGCATTACCTGGGATGCGCCCCTTTATCCGCGACGAGGCATCTCCGTCCACGTCGACCACATCCGCCGAGGACGACGACATCATATCAACCGTATCAGACGCAGGGGTGGCCGACCCGCACTTCCGAGCCTGGCTCGGCGAGCTCGAGGCCCACGGGAACGAACCGCCGCTTGCGACGTTTGCCTCGGCGCACCAGATGGGAACGTGCAGGATGAGCAGTGCCGAGAGGACCGGTGTGGTGGACCCGCGGGGTCGGGTCTGGGGAACAGAGGGGCTTTATGTCAGCGATGCGAGCGTGTTCCCCTCGGCGAGCGGGGTGAACCCAATGGTGACGACTATGGCGATCAGTGATTGGATATCGAGAAATGTGGTGGAGGATCTGAGGCGCAATGGGAATAGGGGGAGGGCGCAGTTATGATGTGGCCGGCCTGTATTGGATATTCTCTAGGAAAGCCGATGCGTCATTTGAGGGAGGTCTATGCAGCCACGTTTTACCTTTTCAATGAGATTTGCTTGAAATATGTCTTCATATGTCCCTCAAAGCCCTTTAGCCTCCGGCTTTCCTTTGACAGCACACGCCGGGGCTGAGATGGCGTTGGAGACTATTGAGCGTGGGCGTCAATACACATGTGGAACAAAGTTGATTATCCTGTCTTCTCGAATAGTCACCAATACTTGAGGCGCTCATGACGCATTGATAGGAATCCCTGCACATTCGACACGCCTGAGATGCCTCACAACTGCAATATCGAGTCGGTCTGCATCACGAATTGTATGTGGCGTCCTGAGCTCGGAATCTCTTGTTCAAGCTTGCACATGTGTCCCGGAGTTGTACCAGACCCCAGGCCCGGAGTGGTCCCGATCCCGAGGCCACGCTCTTGATGCACGTATCCAGCTGGCATCCCCAGAAGCTTATTTGGTATACGACCTGCGGAAGAGTGTTCTTCATATACAGTACATGTGATTACCCACTTTCAGGCGACATATCAAGATATCTGTGTTATATTGCTATGAAGTTCTCGCTGTAAGACGCATGTCTCATGAACTTGTGCCGCCTTCTCGGGGCCACTCAACCCTCTCCGAGCATCCAAAAGAATCCAGGGCAATCGTTGGAAATAATTCAGGGGTTGGGATTACTAGCATATTCTTTGAAACAAGCCACGGTGTGGCTTCATGTGTTGACGAAATAGTGAGTGGTGTTTAAGTGACACCGAGTCACTTCCTAACGTTCGAAAAAGCACGTACAGACGAAGAACACGCGGTGAGACCGCTTTTTCCATTTTTGAAGCCGAGCACTTGATGACGATCGCAGCGCAAGCCATGAGACATGCATATATGACATGAGCCGCCTTACCAGTTGTGCGAGAGCCGCGCTGACAGTGTCAAGTTCTTGGGTACCTCGGGACAATCTGGCACATGGCACCCATACCTTCGGCAGTGGCTGGGGATACACAACAGCCTTCTTGATTTCTGCAATTACCGAAGTGAAGCAATTCCACAGGGAGATGCTGCATAGAACCAGTACGGATGGGCGACTTCTCAAATTTCAGTTGAGTCAATGACAGCATCACTACAGAACCTGGCGCAGCAATGGGCTTCAAAATGGTGGGATTGTTGAACATCGTAGCCTTCAACAACAATGACGCCTACATACCAACCTAATAGTAGTGTGTGTACTATGTAGATAGGTAATAAATCACCGCCGGGCTCAGATAGATTGAGGTGTAAGGCCTTCTCAGAGATCAGCATAACGTCTTACTATACAGCATGCATTAGGGTCTGCTCGTATTCTGTGTGACGTCTCACTGCGTCTGCCAGCAACCACACCGACTGAGCTTCCTTCTCATATAAGTTCATCACAACCCTCCCAAAGGCTCTGAAGAATCGAGTATGAACAAGTCCAACAGAAGAACGACAGAACTATCCAACTGGTCAAAATGCATATCTCGACGATCACAGCTGCTTTCACCCTCGCCGCCGGCGTCCTCGTACAAGCATGGGACGGCCCGAAGGGCGCACGACACCATCGTCACTCTTGCCTGGATGCGGCCGGAGTTACAACTCTAGTCGATGGCTATACATACCTCCTCGAGCAGCCCGGCGGCCCTGACTTCAACAGCACCGCGGATGCCATTCTTTCGGACAAGTTCTTTGTGGACTCTGACTCCATCCTTACGCTCTCACAGAGACCTGTATGTGTGACCCATGCGCTACATGATTCCATGAAGATGTTGACGCGTGCTGACATGTCACCTATTATGTATGAGTACAGCTCGGCGAGCTCGCCTACCCGAGTAAGGAGGCCTATATCGCCAGCCAGTTCCAGACGCCGCCGCTCCCCGTGGTCGAGACACTGGCCACTTTCCACACTTGTGACAAGATCAACTGGAGGTGGAACGCTTCAGGAATCGGCAGCAATGCGTATGGGGTCAAGGGCATCATCGAGTTCGACGTCAACCCGGAGACGGTGCAGATCGATGCTGTGTACTCTGAGTTCAACACTGCGGCGTTTGAGGCCCTTCTTGGGGGTTCCTGATGACCTGGAGCCGTAGGGGGGGGGGGACTGAACTTGTATCTCATGATCAAGTTACCTGAGCTTTCTGTTGGGATGTTCAAATGAGGGGCAAGATGTTTTCTTGATCAATCCCGGTTACGGGACAACTGATGGTTTATAATGTATTAAACTTAATGAATGCAGCAAGTCTTAAGCAGAATGCAAGAGGTTATCTCGAGTTGCCCTCTTCCGCACTTCCAACCATGTGTTAGTAATAAGGGATTCGAGGTGCAGGTGGATACTTAGATACCTAGTACTTAGTGTACACAGGTGAGTTCCAAGGTTACCTAGGTACTGTAAGGAAGCAACCTTAGAAAGTGGATGAAGGGTAAGGGTTACTCTGAGCTTCCATTACGGAGATACAAAATTTGACGTTACATTCGCACTGCGGGACCTCTGGAGAAGACTCCACGCTTCAAAGTTCCAAGGTTGTCAGCTGCCAGTTGGTTGACTTCCCCGAGCAACGGAGTTGTGGGCATCGTCTGGGGAAGGAACCTTGGAAGAGGTACCTGGAAGACGTACCTGGACTGCTGGAGCATCACCCCCCAGTGGGACCTGCCCAGGTGAGGAGCACTGGCCGATCCGGGGGCTCCACTGCGGCAGGAGGACCACATTACTTTGGGTACTTAAGCATCAGTGGACCGTACTTGGGCCATCAGGTACTTACCTAGGTACTAGCATCCGGAATTCGCCTGTGCGCCTCCACAAAACCCCAATTAACCTTGCACAAAACACCAAGCAGATGCCAGTGTACGCATCCAATTTCTTACTCTCTCCATGCTGATTTTCAGGACTTAGGAATTGCGATTTTCTCAGCTCCATCATGTGACTCACATCCCTTCCCAAAGGTCTGTCTTTGTGCGACGGACGGCAGCTAGGAGCTGTGACGGGTAGATCGCAGAGACACAAGGCCCGGTCTGTCGGAATTAACGAGACCGATCCCAAAACCGAACAGTACTACTGCAACTGAACTACTACCTACCACCTTTCTACCTAGCTTAGGCACACGTGCAGCGTGGTCTGACCTTGAGCTGAAGTGCATGAGATTCTGGCTCCGGCTTGACTGTTTTGACTTCTTTCCCAAGCCTGGCTAGTTCCATCACTTGATCCTCACCTCATCCCACCCACCATCCATCGCCTCCTCACTTATAATTGATTAGCGAGCCGCACTGCAACCACAACCGCGCCTGCACCGCACTGCGCCGTCTCGCCTCGCCGCGGTTTCTTTTCCCTTCTATCATCTCCCTCGTCAAATCAACGTAAAGCAACATTCTGGAACAGGAGCTCTTTGTTCTGATTAGTCAATCATCCTTTCGCTATATATTCTTCCTCTTCTAGATCCCCTAGACGATATCACTGGCTACAAGTACGATTTGCTCACGCCCCCCACACGCCCGGGGCTGCCTCCGCAATGTCTCGCGACGCCCTTCAGAATGGCCGCGCCCAGTCGCAGTCGCATTCAGAGGCGCAGTCGCAGTCGCAGTCGCAACAGGAGATTGAACATGACCGGGAACAGCTTGGCCGCCTCGCGCAACTGCCCGACAAGCTGCTCCTGATGATCTTCGACATTGTTGGTCACAACTCGAGGCGCGATCTCTGCAACATGTCGCTCGCCAATAAGAAGTATCATGCTCTGGCCGATCGTATCCTCTACAAGAGCATTCTTTTCGAGTCGCCAGAACATCACCTCACCTTCAGCGAGTCACTGCACCGTCGTCCGCGCCGCGGTTCGCTGATCCAGGATGTCAAGCTCGAGTACCCTTCCTATGAGCTGTCGCATCTCATCCTGGACAGTGCGCTCGAGCAGTCCAACACATCTCACTACTCGCGCAAGGGCATCGATGGCCTCTCGCGCACCCTCTCGGCCATGTCGAACCTCGAGACCCTCGACATCGCAGTCCCGGTCAAGCTGCTGCATGGCATCGGCGCCCTGTTCAACGGGCCCTTTGACCTGGCCTGTCTCAAGTCGTGCACCCTGCTCTTTCAGTCCCCCGATAATGCTTACTGGGACCTCCGGGAGAACATCCACATCTTCACCCACCCCACCCTCGAGACGCTCATCATCAAGAGGGCCAAGCTTGATGAGAAGGGCTTTGATTTCATGGAACGCCCGCACAGTACCGCCCTGAAGACACTGCGTCTTATCGAGTGCGACATCAACGACGATTCACTCGCTGACATCCTGGAGTTCCCCGAGGGGCTCAGAGAGTTCTACATGTACCACACCGCCGACCCGCAGCCAGAGCTCGAGGAGAGCTCCAATGAGATCAACGAGCACATAATGGCACTGAAGGACCAGGCCGAGACCCTCGAGTCCATCACAATCGACCACCCCACCCTGGGCGGAAGGAAGGTGCTGCGGCTGAGGGACTTCCAGTCGTGCAAGACGCTGCGCCTCAGCCTCGACACCCAGCTGTTCGGCAAGACGGGCAAGAAGCCGAGGATGCACTCCGCCGGCCTGCCCCCTCAGCTGGAGACTCTGGAGTTCTTCGAGCCACTTGGCTCGGACGAGATGGTCACGGAGCTCTTCAGCATGATGATCGAGAACATGGACTTCATGGCCCGGAGATTGAAGACTCTGATTGTTGCTGAAGGGCCTAACGGGGTCCCCGAACAGATCCTGGAAGCATGCAAGGGAAAGAATTTCGAACTGCAGATTAGACGTTATGGAGAGAGCGGGCTTAGACGACCAGAACACCTAGATGGCGCCAAGACGAAGGCCAATAGATCAGAAGAGATGGGACGCCCCACGAGTCGGACTAAAGGCAGCGAAGTCGTTCCTGTCAAGGATAGAGTGCGCTGGAATGCCCTGTCAGAAGAGGCATGGGGCAAGTCGGTGGAGCGGAAACCTTTTGATCCGTTCTAGAAATAGAGTGTTAAAAGAAGACGATAGATAGAAGCTCGAGAGTGTTTTGCGGCGTTCGAGCCTTGTGGGCTTGTTTATCAGGCGATTGGTGGTCCTGGGCAGTAAACGAAGAGATATACATTTTGGAAATAGATAGATAGTTATATGATAATGCTGGTTGATACCCGGACTGTATACATAGTACACTAGTGGTGTCGAATTCGTGATGGATATCTTCCGTCCCGTATACACCCCTGCACGCCCCTTGCATAGTATTGAGTCTCAACGTTGGTCCCCAGGTACATCTCCGAAACGGTCTCTCAATATTCAAGACCTCTCGTGTATCCTCTTTCCCGTGCGTAGTGGAGCCCGGCCCTTCCAAGTCTGTGACCCCTGGCTCACGACTCGACCCGAATAAACTCGGTTCACGGCTCGACTCGTCCACACCCGGATATCCACAACGGCAACATCATCATAAACTCCACTTAGAATGGCTTCTCAACAAGCACAACAAGCCTGATTAGCTCATCGGTAGAGCGCCTCACTAGTAATGAGGAGGTGGCTGGTTCGATTCCAGTATTAGGCATCACAACATCCCAATGTTCTTTCTCTTTTGCTTTTTGTTCCTTCTGTCGCCTCGTCTGAAATACTTTGTATTATTTATGATTTGCATATGAATAGAACAATGTAGATTGTATGGGATATATGTTATACCATCCTCTATTTGCTATGTGTGTTTCGGTATGCTTCACAAATTTATATATCAGATGAGCCTCGTTTGCCAGGTTGAGGGGGGGGGGGGGGTTGTGACAAGGAGGACTTGATATTCCTGCATAGTGCTTCAGATCTCGGCCATGGCACGTTTCTGGTAAGCGATGGCGGTCTCGGAACTTGACCTAAGGAGAAGGCCATATTGTATATGCGAGATACCTCACGTTGATCAATATTTGACCACTTCCCGGCGTGTGGCCGTTTTGCAGGCAAATGGCGGAAGTCACTGCTATGTGAAGATTGCATCTTCCAACCCTTACAAATACCAAGTAATTGCTTGCAAACAATACCGATGACTGTGCGTTTCAGACATTAGATCATTGGACACCATATCGCTTGGTAGCCCAACAATTTCCAGAGATGTGGCGGCATCCATATCAGAAAACTGTCACAGCATCAATATGTGCAAGCCAAACCTTCTCAGGCCCCGGGGGCGTCTTGATGCACCTGATGAATTGTTGACACTCCAGTTGATTGTGATTCACTACTGCCTGTCACAAAAATTCTTTGAGGTTCTATTTCTATTTGCCTAAGAATTGATGGTATGGATGGTGGTGCTGTGGTGTGGAGGAGCTCCAGATGTTTGACGATCTATTACCGTTCTCTTCTTCGTCTGAGCTACAAGATAGAGCGTCAACGGACGAGGTCAGGTGGAGTTTGTCAAAGTAGAGGCACTGCTCAAAATACAAGCCTGCCCAGTTGTTAGACTAGATCAAGTGATGCAGTCACAATCATTCCTTGTGGCTTCCAAGGTTCCACCTGGGCAAACTTATTGGATTGGTTTGCTGTTCGCCCGCATAATGGAACTTTGCCAAACAGCAAAGTTGAGCTGACTATTACAAGCAATCCAGCGTCTCTTAAGTAACAAGTTCCAGATTGAGATCGGTATATAATTCAATTGTGGTTTCTCCATCAGCAGTGATCCAAAGGCCGTCTCCTATATCTGGTCACGTCATCCATTCCAGCATTTCGTCAGCCTCAAGCTTGAGTGCTGTAGCTATTATATATACCAACCCATTACACAATTGCTGGTGGAATCCCAGGCCCCCTATCCGGGTGAAGTAGTACCAAGGCATGACATCTGTTCATGCTACGAAAAGCCAACTAAAATGCAATCCTGATCAATACGTTCTTGCAACAGGAATATATCGCCTGCCCTCACTGCTCCTATCCCAGGAGACCGAGAAGAGCAGAGCCAAGTGTAGGGGAACATTGGCACGGTCATCATCCCCCCGGGCCTATATGGCTCTTGGTTAATTCATCGATATCTCGATTTTTCTTAGCCCATCCTTCTTCAACATGCCTGCATGTCGAATTAGCAAGGAGCTGCTCCTTGAGATCGTGGAGCAATGCGACCAGAAGACGATCGTAAGTCTGATGCAAATATTTGAGGTTAGTCACCTATATTGAACAAGTTATATAACTTCTTAAAGATGCCTATGGCGCAGGCCTGGTTGTATTTCCACGAGCCCGAGGACAAACCCGACTTGAAATCATATCCAGATGTCGGGAAACTCCACACCTGGGATTCCAACGCCTTCATAGTCCTGTGGGCATTGAGCTGATATAGACCTAGTTTGACGAGAGCCGACCGCGTGAGAGATCTTCAGTCTACTTGATTACACCTCGACACCCTCATCAAGACCTGAAGTCTTCCTTTCTCTCCATCCTATCTTCACCAATCTCGACATTCTACTACCTCACCTGATCCATCCCTTCCTATAAGCATCGGCGTTCCAGTACCGTACCTGGTCCATTCTTTACCACCAGCATCGACGTTAGTAATAACCTTACCTAAACGCACTCTTTCTTCAAAGCGTCGTATACTACCCATCTCGACATTCTCACTCCGTTTTAAATATGACAGTACCTACAATAGCCCTTGGAAAGCGGCTAACCGATGCCCTCTCGCGTGATAAGAGAGCGGCTAAGCGTGCTAGACACTCCATCGCGGTGTCCGAAGACAACATCGCGGTGTCCGAAGACAACATCGCGGTGTCCGAAGACAACATCGCGGTGTCCGAAGACAACATCGCGATGTCTAGAGACGATGCCGCGGTGCCAGATAGCGGGGACGCCGTCTGCCTGCTGAAAGTCATGTCCGCTGACGAGGACGACAACCCGCCCGACGCAACGCCCGACGCCACTCTCATAGTTAAGGCCGGTAACCAGCAACAGGATGCCGACGACAAAGCACAGCACAGGGGCGGCAGCCTTAATTCACCCAAGAGCCAAGCAGACGAAACTAGCGAGACGGACAGCAATGACATTGACGACGCCATACCGGCAGCCAAGCGCGGCCTCCTCGATTTTACTAAGGAGATCCCGCGGTCTCGATCTTGGTGGACATGAAAGCCTCGAGACATGTTGAGAACATGATTCGTAATGCTGTCTCTGAGCTATTCAACAATACTATATTCTATAGTAACGGTATCGTGTGTGTAAAGGATCATCCGATATCAGCTCTATGCTCTTTTGGCGGGGGAGATGGGAGCCTTCTATACCCGTGGGCTACACACAATTTGAGATGGACAACCCAGGCAGATCCTGTATTTCGAGACAAAGATTATCACTATGCTCTACAATAGCTACTTACACAACGGTCCGGGCCATGCATGTTGATCGTGGGCAATCCGCTCATGGGCAATGAGCTGTCGAAATGGCAGTTACGGATAGACTTCTCGGACCAGTGCGGTTTCGTCAAGCACAAAATCGTCTTGCCATGTGTATGTGGGTGTCCTAAGTCCCGCGAATGTTGCTGCTGTGTGATCGCGCACCGTCCGGGTTGGCGGCCGAACAAAACATGTCCTCTATCCAGGTATGACCTTTTCGTATTCAGGTGACAGTGACATTGATTCCAAGGATGGGCGGCGGTGAAGGCTACGAGTGGGGAGAGCGAACTGTAGCGACGCAGGACGTCCTGGGCTGCGATAGTCATGAGGAACAAGTCATCTTCACCCCATGGCCAAGGAGAAACGCTATGTACCTGTCTTCTCCGTGACATACTCGCTATCCTGTTCTCTAGTTCCGCATTGCATTGTTATCAATCGCTCCCTGGTATCCCAAACACACACAAGTGAGAAATCCGGCCCACACAAGTCGCTGAAGTCTGGCCGACCCGCCAAGACGAATGCATATACCTATAAATGCTCTGTAAGCCGTACCCATGCGGAAAACACCTCTTCCCGCTGGCCCCTGAACGCCGTATCACTGATCCCATCATATTTTCCTGCGCAAACCAAACTGACCTCGCTTCTCGATTTTGTGCCCTTTCCTTCAGTTGCCTTAGCGCCTCGGCTTCTGGTTATACGGGCTGATTGCCTTCAGACTCATGTGAACGGAGTCCTGGTGAAATTCTTTGGTCTTGGGGTGGTACCATGCGAAAACGTCAATGAAGATACGGCCCTTGGGCGAATCAAGAGAGACCATCCCATGAACGGCAAGACAGCCCCGCGGGGGATAGTGCTTCAACGGCTTCCACAGTCGCTTGTACTGGGAGGCGAATGCCGCCCATGGACCCTTGCCCTTCTCCACCAGGTCCGAGTAGTTAGGAATAGCATCCTTGATGATAGCCATCCTGTCGTCCTCCCCGGATGGTCGTTCGGCGCCCTTGGTCACGGCTTCTGATTTGCGGGATTCGGACTGACGATCATCAGCATTCTGCTCAGACGACACCCCATGGTCCGTCCTTGAAGATGTCGAGGCCGCTGCTGATGATGGGCTCGCTGCATCACCGCCGGTAGCGATTTGACGGGCCTCGAGCCGCTTGAGCGTCTTAGTAATCTCCGGGTCGAGGTCTGTCGTAGAGATCATTGAGCCTTCTGATGAGTACCCAAAAAACTTCGCAACATCCGAAGTACTCTGCTTGAAGAAGGTCTTCACAAACGCATATGTGGCGCTGGCCATTGGGTATGGTTTCAGGATGCGATCGAGGACAGCCTTGGTTCTCGGATCGAACTTTCGAGTTGTTATAGCGATGGTATCGTCGGTTATCTCGATGCTGCACATTGGTCAGCACATGGCTTTGGGAAAGAGCGGACTGTCACAATATCCCTACCCAGCGCGGACCCATTCGGGCGGTGGCCTCTCAGGGAAACTTATAATCAACCAGGTAGGTCCCAACTGAAAGTCCTTTCCACTTTTGCCCCATTTCTTCGTTACTGGATTGTGCTCGGCAGCCTTCTTGACCAGCATGCTGAGATCATCCTTGACTCGTTGTCTGTGTGCTGTGTCTTTGTTGAACTTCAAGAACTCTTGCCATTCCTCCTCAGCACCGGCATATGGCAAGGGCTGGACCTGAGTCTCGGTAAAGGGGAATGGGATGAAGAACGGTTCAACCTCTTCGTCGTCGTCTATTTCCGGTAAAGCTTTGAGGTCCAAATGCCTCAGGGGCAGGGTGGCAACATAGACCCAGGTGTAGTAGCAGAGGAGTCCGGTGAGGGTGCCAACGGCAGCCCTTCTGTAGATCAAAGCAGCGTTAGCGAGAGTCGTTTGTACGAACAAGGCGGAAGCGCACAGTAAACAAAGGTACACAGCACATACCTAGACCAGTCTCGCCGAGATTGGAATCTGACCCTGTGTACGGTGACCTGGTCGCCCGAGGCAGCGGCGCCCGGCAGCCTTTTGCCTCTTAGCCATGTCGAGGCCATACGCCGGCTTGCTATTTGTCGCAGCATGGTCGGCAATCTGTGATGTTATGTACAGGAGGAGATCAAGGCCGAGGAAGGGACCTTAGAGAAGGCGGTCGTAAGGGAGATGGTGACCCGAGATAGGCGCAGTGGTCGGTCGCAAAGGGGTCCTTCGTAGCCACTTTCGATGATGATTATTAAACGCGATCTAGCATGTGAATCCTGCAGTCACGTAGAGAAGCAGCTGGAACAGGTGATGGTGCGCCTGGCGCATCAGAGAGAAGGGAAGGCGACGAAATGAATGACCCTGGCAATATGCGTTGAACCTGAAATATTGTAAACAAACTGGAGGACTGCGATGCGCAATATCGACCGCAACTTTGTTTGAATGTTCGATGTTCGACGTTCCCGACAACGCGGTGGCGGCGACTTTGGAATCAGAACGGTAGAAACGGTACGGTACGGTTCAGTCGGGCGGGACTCAACTCGTTGACTGCCCACGTTGGAAGGACCAATTGACGTTAACTTTAGGGCGGAGGGACCCCTGTGTTCCCGGGTCATGTTCTGATCGCCTGAACCGCTTCACTAGCGCATGAAATCCCGTACCGGTGCTGTACTTTCGAGGTGCGTATGCCAAGGTACTTAGGTACCTACTTATCGATACTACGGGCAGTGCGGGTGGGGACCGATACAACGTCTTCGAGTACTCAGGTACCTAGGTACCTACCTAGGTATGTAGTCTGTATTATCACCGTAATCGATAACGGACCTGGATTATTTTGGCATCCGGGCGCTGTCGAACAGGGATCCGCGCCAGCCGTCATACAGCAGCAGCAGTAGCAGCATCAGCTTGGAAGCTCAAGTGCTCCATCGAACGGATCCATCCATCCAAAAGCCCGCTTAAACGTCGCATTCCTCGATCTCTGGAGACAACAGCTGCCTCGTCAACTCCTTCCGGCGACAGCAACCGCCTTAAGACCGTCAATCATCAACATAATGAGGCTTCTTAACGGGCTAGCACTCGCTGGCCTCACAGGCCTCAGTGTCGGCGCAACATCAGAACCCGCCGAAGTCTACATTCTCTCCTCGACTCCATACCGCTACAGCAGCTCGAGTTCCCAGCCGACACTGCAGCTCCCCCGACAACTAGTTCGCGATATCCTGTTCCAAAGAGTTACGGATGGGTCCCATCTATCCAGCGTTGTCGATGACGACAAGGTTTTATCACACATCTCGAAGTATGGCGGTACCCCAAAACCACTGTTCGGAGAGGAATCCGAGAGCATCGCTCCCTCCCAGCTGGTAGTACTGCTCGAGGGCGCCACGGAAAAGAACGTGAAGCCTCTGAAGGATCAGATCCAGCAGAAGGGTCACGATATTGCGTTTGAGATCTCGGACGCACCTTCGAGGAAGGCCAACCAGCACCTCGTCGACATCGAGTTCGCGGCAATGGGTGTTTCTGGGTCTTGCGATGTCGCAGCTGCCGTCAATCCCTACGACAGTTGCTGGAATGGCATGTCCCTTGTTGTCAAGTACGATGTGACTAAGGTATGTTCTGTCCACCAGCTTCACACTCATATTACTCGGGCAATGCGTGCTAAACCTTGACAGCACCCCGACGCCCTCGAGACTCTTGTCGATGAGTTCCCCTCCCTTTCCAAGGCCATCGCCTCTGGCACCCTCGAAGCAACCCTGGTCTTCATCCCCGAATCGACTCGCTCCTCGAAACATGCCTACTGGACCAACGCCACCCCCACAGGTCACCAACGTCGACTCGATGAAACTCCCATCACCGATATCAAGACCGACCCCAAGACCGACAAGGTCGCCACTTCCCCGGCCAAGTCTCCCGCTAGCGAGGCTATCGAACTCACCTACAACGCTGGCGCCGCCGCCGACAAGGTTAACCTGGGCTGCTTCACTTCGTACAGCTCTTGCGTCACAGCAACCAACAACTGCACCGGCCATGGCAAGTGCCTGGACAAGTTTGCCATCCCTGGGAAGGAGTTCCAAGAGGGCGACAGGCAGTGCTTCACGTGCAGCTGCCTGAGCACCAAGAAGTTCCCTGAGCAGGAAACCAGCAAGCATGTTCACTGGGGCGGCGCTTACTGCCAGAAGATTGATGTTAGCTCGCCTTTCTGGCTGATCGCCAGTACCACCGTCATCCTCGTGGGTCTCGTCGCGGGTTCCATTGGTCTGTTGTTCAATGTGGGCGAGGAGAAGCTGCCGGGTGTCATTGGTGCTGGCGTCTCGAGGTCAAAGTAAGAGAATACACTTGAGAGACCTTGGAGAGTTGGAGAATGAATATGCGGGGAAGCAAACAAAGAGTTGGCCGAGCGTTGGGCGACAGTTGGGCCACGTTGAGTGAGCGATTGAATGAATGAGTCAGCTGCGGAAAGTAAGGGAGATGTAGCATGTTTGTGCGTGTATTGGTATTCTGGCGTTCGCATGGAAGGGCATTGTCATTTACAACATCCTGTTTAGATATGGAAATATTGCGGTCCCAAAGGAAAACGTCCATAAGGGGGAGTCATAGTCGGAATTGACCATGTGCTGTGCATTGGGTATCGCTACATCTACAACTTCAGTCCGCCATATCCTCATCCAGGTCATCCTGCCCCCGTACGGGCGTAGTGCCAAAGCTCTCAAGGCCCCTCCCCGCAGATGGTATCGAGGCGGTCCGTAGGGGCGACTCGGCAGCCAACTTCAACGGGTCGACGTCCTCCTTCTTGATCCCCAACGCAGCTTGGTATTTCAAGCCCTCCTGGTTCAACACCTCCTGCACTCTCTTCTCCTCGTCCAGTACCTCCTGTTTCTCCTTTTCCAGGCTCTCAATCCTCTTCCTCTTCGCCGCGACCTGCTCCTCCATGGCAGTGACCAGCCCACGCATGCGGGCCAGCGACTCGCCGAGTTCAGGCAGGGCCCTCATCCTCGGTATGACGAGCCCCGTGCCCCCGACCGTGCCATCATACCCACCAGCGCCGCCGCTGCCGTCATCGAGGCGCCCGCCCATAGCAGCCCTCGTCTGCGCCGCCTCGTACGCGGCCTTCCTCTCGGCGTCCGAGTCCGAGTCCTCATCCTCGGACGCGCCCTCGGCCGCGTTGATCAGCTCCGCCATCTCGCGCCTGTGCCGCCGCCGCGCCTCCTTCTCCCCGCGCTTGCCCAGCTCCAGCCGCGCGTCCTCGACGTACTCGTCGTACCCCTCGCCGAGGTCCTCGTCCTCGGCTATGAGGCGCGTGTTCTCCTTCTCCTCCTTCTTCCTGGAGGTCGACAGGGAGATGTAGTTGCCGTCCTCCTCGTCTTCGTTGTAGGCGTCGCCCTCCTTGGCTAGTCGTGCCCGCCGCTCCTTCTTCTCCCGTATCTCCGTCGCGGAAAGGATGTGGCCGGCGGCCGTACCGCCGATTGTGGAAACGGGCAGGTCGGCCTGCGGGACCACGACGGCGCCCTCCAGCTCTGAAGGGTCGAGGTCCATCGCGTCTGTGCCTGCAAGTGCGATCGCGTCGTCGCCATCGTCGTTTATGCGCAGGGAGCCTATGTCCTGCGGCGTGTTGGGCGTCGAGGACTGGAGCTCCTCGAGGTACTCCCTGCTGTAGGACGTCGACTCCTGTTCGGGGCCGAAGGACCGTGTAGGGAGTTTCCGTGTGGAGAGGGAGGCGCGCAGGGCGTTGTTCTCGGTGGCGCGCTGGCTGAGCGTGGCTGGCCTCTTCGGTGTGGACGTTTGGGTGTCCCCTGCTGCTGCGGGGCCTGATTCTTCTGTGACCCCGAATGATAGCCTGGATGATGGGGTCTTCTTTTTGGATCTCGTAGAGCCCGATCGGCTGGTAGCTGGTCGTATTACTGCTGGTCCCCCGTCGTCGTCGTCTTCCTCTGCGGCCGCTGACGTCGCAGGTGTCGTGCCGCCCAGACCAGCTTTCTCGTCGTCATCGTGGATGTTGACGGTCTTCCGTAGCGATGAGCTTTTGAGGGGCCGCCTTGTGAATTTTACGGACGTCGGACTTGATATGGGAGCTGTAGAGGAAGATGCGCATCAGCTGTCTTTGTTCGGGCCATCAGCAAAGGTGGGCTGGATCGCAGCGGTCTTGGGAAGGGCGACTTACCATCGTTCATGGGCTCCTCCGGCGCAGATGAGGCCTGGTTAGGCTCTTCATTGTCCTCTGACACTTGAATCTTCCGGGCCTTCCTTTTAGCGAACATGATTATCCTGAATTGTTTGGTGTACTCGTGAAAAGAAGTGGTGGTTTCCGTGCGAATTCACCGAGTTGTTTCGCTGATTGAAGCTTTGGGCGGCGACTTGGCAGGCAGTGTCTTATCTTATCGGTGAGTCCGAGGATTTGCCGGTTCCTGCAGTTTTGACCTCATTCAAAGTCGCGGACGCGTTTCCCGTCCGCAGGCTTCGAAGGTCCGTCTACCAGCCAGCCATTCAACCAAACCTTCTACACTCCCCCTACCACAAATATGGCTCCCGCTCAGCCAGAACTCAAGAAGGTGCGTTTGTCTCTGCCATTTGGCGTCACGATAAAGCTCGACGTCGACTGCCTTGTTACTTGTTGCCGCAACAATTATTCCAGCTGGAACCCTTGGATGCTCGTCCACTCCAAACACGATTGACGAGCCTTGTTCGCATACCTCTTGAACTACTCATTCTAACACGGCTCCATTCATAGTATCTCGACAAGAGGCTGTTCGTCCAGCTCAACGGCAGTCGCAAGGTCATCGGTGTCCTCCGCGGCTATGACGTCTTCCTGAACATCGTGTTAGACGAGGCGGTCGAAGAGAAGGACGGCGGAGAGAAGATCAAGCTTGGCATGGTTGTATGTCTATGGCACTCCCCCCCTGGCGATGCGGAAGCCCAGACTGACAGGGTGTCTAGGTCATTCGTGGAAACTCTGTTGTGATGCTGGAGGCCCTCGAAAGGATTGGCGGCGACGACAGGCAGCACCGATAAATGGCGAGACGAGCAAAATCAACGACCGCAGTTTCAGAGCTGATATCGCTTGTGACCGGGGTAAGGGGACTAAGGATGGGCGTATTGGCGTTTGGTCATGTCAAAAAGGTTGGCATACCCCTAAGAGCATTCGCCCAATATCCAGACCGTATGCTGAGACAGGACAGAGATGAATATGATTGGTTATAGGGGCCAAAGTCATGATATTATGGAATTAATCATAACGAGAATTCTGCTGGATTCCTAAGCACATATTATGGTATGCCAATCGAGACCGTGATATCGTTCCGCGTTGACTTGCTCACCGTGTTGCTGATGGAGCTCAGGTCTCGGGCTACTCCCACCTCCGCTGCAGACGTATATTCTGGAGCGCCTCAACATTGCCCTTGTTTATCTCTATACCGCATCTGGCCGTGATCTGTGCTTCCATATACAAATGCCTCTTCTTCCAAAGCTCCCATACCAGAAAGCTGTAGGGAAGCCAACTGGTGTGCTGGAAGTCTATAACTGTCAGCCGGCTCGCCGGATTGCTCGCATCTTCCAGCAGGAAATTGCCAAGGTGGAGATCGCAATAGCAAAGCCTGAGCCCCTCGGAGACGAGGTCAGCCGTGGTCGAATAAGGGTTGATTTTCTTCTGGAGACGATGTTAGCTTACATCATCAACCAGTATCACTTGCTGGCGACCAGTATCATCAAGCAGGGATGCGGCTCTCGCGATACTTCTGACGTACCTTCTCATTTTCCTCGTTGACCCATTCCTCGAGGTCACCCAGGGTGTCGAAAGCACGAGGTGCGTAGGAGTTCTCTCGGCCAAATACGAAGCTTTGAATTCGGCCGCCCCCGACAGGCCCTGGGCGGGCGTCGGACGGTGGTTCAAGCGAGAGCAGGAAGCATAGCGCATCAACGACTCGGTCTTCGAACAAATGGATCCTACCCTCCTTGGTCTGAGAGTCTATATCACCGGATACCTCAATGTCGCTCGTGATGTGGCTGACGGGTGTCCCTTTGATGAACTCCATGATGATAAAGCTGTAAGTGAAATCATTGATTCGGATTTCTGCGTAGTCGAAAACCTTGGGCACATGTAAACCCTTTCTGCCGGGCTCATCCCGTTTAGTGAGCTCGCCGTACACGTAGTGCTGCGTGCATGCCTCGGCCTCTAGCGTGGGACCTTCATCTTTATACTTCACCCAGAGGCAGTCTATCCCGGGAGGTAGGACTTTGGGCACGAAACGAAACCCTCGGATGTTCTCGTAGAAATATCGCTTACTGCATATCTCTATCTCTTTCTTGACCGCGGCGGTAAGCTCGTTGATATCGACTGTCCATTCGGGTTCGAGTGTGGAAGTGCTGTCCATGGCCACTTTGATTTAACTCGTAATCCAGAAAATCTGTCTGGTGTGGGGGGATAGTTGTTGTTGTTGCTGTGGCAGAATACGGGCTGTGTCTGAAAGTCATGAAATGGAGAGCACTTGGGCAGTGAACGAGGTGCAGCTTCCCAGCCTGAGACCACCACTGCACTCGATTGGTCAATGACTAAGCATACACAGATAGGTACCTCATCTGACTTGCCGCCAGCCATCTTCCATGTTGGTGCACACAGCCTTGAAATCCACCAACATCTACTCTACCAACAAGGTGAACATGGTGGGAGGCTGTCCAATGATATTATCCAGGGGCACATCATAGCCTATCATTCTTGGGCACTACATGTGCCGCAAATAAAAATGGAAAATCCGAGGCCTAGTAAGTAGGTCTCATTTAGCCGCCTGCTTCAACATCAGAATTGATATCACCAACTTCGAGGTAGTTCTTGGGTTTTATTATGATTTCCCATCGACGGGCTGACGGCATCTTCCTCTGGCGGTAAGACTTCCCAATCGTTGCACTCGATCTATCGCTGTTGGGGCGCCTCACCTAAATAATGTGGCCCATCCCATGGGCCATGGCGGTTGTATCATCATCTCTCCTTACTTTCGCGGTCTCTGACTGATGTCTCTAGTGAACCTGTAGATGTACCTGGAAGTATCAACCGGCATGCTAGCATGACACTCCACTTTGCACTCATGTTTCGGGCTATAAGAAGTCACAGGCTTCCTCCCCAAGTGATTCGAACTTGATGTTGTGTTCCCAATCATTCCCTCCTCCGAATTCAGCTCAAACAACCTTCCAGCTCTTCCTGATCGCTATCAACTTTTGACTTTCAGTCTCATTACCGCTCATACTTGAACAATGCCTTTCGATAAGAAGACGACCGCCGGAAAGAAAGCGGCCGCGCCCACTCCCACGCCACAGGCGGTCCTTCACAAGTCGATGGAGTCCGCAGTGGTGATTGGGGTTGTGATCGAAGCTCTTGGAAATGAAGAAACTCTACCTGCCGATCCGGCCAAGGAGGCCCTGGGAAAGAAGAAGAACCACTGGGTCCTACGCTTGTTGATCAAGAACGTGTGAGTTGTTCGAAGACGATATGATCTTTTCCTCAACTGATTTCCTCTTCCACTACATAATCATTATCTGCATCCTCCCAGGATAACACCTGGGCATATCTAGCCCATCCCATACCTGCTTCTTCCCCCCTAGCCCCACAGCATCTTGCTAACAGGAGGAACTCGACACAGATTCAAATACATCAGTCAAAACGGCGAAGAGAAGCGATGCGCAAGTGTCAGGGTATCTGTCGAGACTGATGATAATACTAGTAGCCTGAAGTGTCCAACACTGACACTCAGGCCGGTGGCCAACAGCTACGAATTCTCGAGGAGTGCCCTAGCACACTTCAACTTCAAGCTCCTCAAAGGCACGTTGACTGTTCAGCACTTCGTGAAGGTTGCCGAGCCTTTACTGCCGTTCGAATATGTCATTGTCGCGAAGTCGATGACAGCTTCTTCAGCCACTGCTGGCAGTGGGGGTAGAGGCGGATCGCGGGATGTGGAACTCAATCTGCATCCGAATGGTTGCCGTGACTTCGTGTAAGGCTTGATTTTATCCTATCCTCTGTTGTATCAGCCATGTTGTGCACTGGACACCTTTCCCTCTCTGAACCTCCCTTCTCCATCCGACCTGGAAAGAGCCTCAATTAACGAGTGTCACAGTGCTCAATGGTTCTATCTACTTCACAAAGCCGGTTATGTGGACTGGCAGTGTCTTACCGCCGACCATCCCCACCCAAAAGGTCAGCTGGGCGGAATCGGCGGAGTCGGCAGAGTCGCGCCTGGTGAGGAATTTCACCGCATCATCGGCAAGCGCTACAGCGCCAAACGTGTCGATCTCTGTCCAATTTCGATGGCCAGATTCCCTACGAAGTACAAGAGACAAATTCAAGTGGACGTAATGATGGAATCGGTCGCAAGCGATGGCGCCCAGCCTACACGCATGGACCCGAAGGGGAAATGGTACGAATACCGGTTCGAGCTTCCCTATGAGACACAGAAAAAGAAGGTGGAGGTCTTCAACAAGACCCGTTGATGGGCAACAAAGGTCGCCATATTACAAATGCTGCAGATTGAATGTATGTTTAGGTGTCAAAGTCTGTTGCATTGGCCGAGGGTGGTAGAAGAAGGGGTTGTGGGACGTGGTCGCTTGGATTTCACATGTATGATATCGAAGGTAACCTTGGAAGAGCCTCTGGCTACATTAGCGCCTTGGGAACGATTCCCTCCGCCTACTAGTGCTAATGTCCTTGCGCTGATGATACCTTTTATGGAAGTCTAGACTACCCAAATAGGGTACCCTAGTATAGGTAATAAGATGTAAGCGACTTAGTGTAAGCAGCCTACTTTTCTAGTAACTATAATACTTATTATCTGTTAGGTTTACTGTTTTATGATAAATAGTATAGCTTAGGGGTATAAGGAAGGGCTATCTAAGGGCATAGGTTAATTAAAATCTATAACCCTACTAAACTATATATATACTACGATATCGTTCATCATATACGGTATCATAAGAGCTAGAGTATCGTATGATATATTAATTTGACGATATCCTTTACTATGAGGAAGATATCATTAGGGCTAGGGAATCATACGATATATAGGATTTATAATGAGGGCACTAACGTATCTAGTATCTCCGGTATTATGCTTTGTCTCTAGCGTCTAACCTATCTCCTATATTTAGCTTGTTTCTAAAGAACCGCCGAGAATATAGAAATCGGCTTAGAAGCACGTTATATTTGCCTATAGTAAGCAGGATATAGAGACTATAGAGAAATAAAAGTAGCCGAGAACTATGTTATAATCGCCTAAGGTAGGCAGAAGAGGGATAAGTAACCCTAGCTATACCTAGCCTCTAGCCTATCTCTAGTATCTAACTTATCTAGAGAACTACTATCTTTACCTATACTAAACTGATATCATAGTAAGCCTATTATACCCCTATCTCTATTAGAAATATCCTATTACTATTCTACTACTATATACCCCTTTTACTATAAATCCTTATTATCTATTATATTACTCTAGGTACTTGCCTTCCTAGTCGGTATTTATACTTAAGTCTTCTAGCTACCTTGATTATAACCTAATATTATACCCTAGTACTAAGCTATAGGCTTCTTTCTACCTATAGGTAAAGAGAGACCCTAGGTACTAGGAGGGAGTAAGTCTAGTTATCAGGGTTACTAGGATATTAAGTAACCTAGGGGACTATATAGTTATAGCTAAGTATTATACCTACTAATAGCTTATAATTATAATCGAACCTTGATACTAGTTATAGTATAGTTAATATTAGGCATATAGTCTATTGCTAGAGTCAAGGCTACTCTATGAAAAGCCTAGGTAGGTAATCTATAGGTAATATTCCTTTAGTAAGCGTTCCTTTGTCTTTAGCTACTAATTTACCTAAATCAAAGTGATCTATATACTAAGAACCCCTTAGTAACTATCCTCCTTTTTTATATCTATTTATTTACTACTAGATATAGAGATATATAGGAATAGTACCTTGCCTTATATCATCTAGCTACTATAGGATACCTATACTATAGAGCATACTACTGAGTTATTATAAGGGCTAGATGAGATTTCAAGGTTAGATGAAACTAAGGAAATAAAGTACGACTAGTACCTATATATATTCCTTTACTTTTAAGTTAATAAGTCTAGGGAGTTCTCTTACCCTAAGACTTCTTTGATTATTACCTGCCTTCGGCTTAAGAATATATGAATATAGCTTATAGTAGGACAAAATGATTGTTTATTTAGTGATTATAACTATTCTAATCCTAAGTTACTATATATATATATGTATTATATTACTCGTCTTTCGAATAGTAGCTATCTGCAAATCGCTTCGAGAAACTATATAGGGGGTAGGCCTAGGGGGGCCTAGATTAGATGCTATCGAAGAATAGTAACTCTACTGATAGTAAACTAGGATACCCTTAGCTCTATAGATTCTATCTAGTATTTAAGTAGAATAAACTAGGGTCTAAATCAAATTATATCTGAGGCTAATATTGAGCCTATATTAATAGCGTTCGTATAAACGGAATTAGTATATAAGGGTCTCAGATAGTAAGGTACTAGTGATAGCCTATAATAGGTTATAGTCAAGCTTAGGTAGCTCTTACAAGATATAGGTAGCTATAATAACTACTAGGATCCTGAGACTTATAGAAATATATTATTCTGCCTTATATAGTTATAGTAGCCTAGGATCTATATATTAACTAGTATCCTTGCCTACTAGATCGAAGGTACTTTTTAGTCGAGCAAGCTAAAGTAAAGCAGTAACTCAGTAGATATTATAGCTATTATATATCTAGGGAGCCTATATCTTCTGATATATTACCCTTACTATCCCTCTAGATAAGTATAAAAGTAAGTAAAGATCTTAATCTATTAGATAGGTAGTATCGAGGAAATTAGTCTTAACTTTCTCTAGTTATCGAATATAGCGTAGTAAGTAGAAATATACCCTAGGGTAAGCAGCTAGGGTATTAAGGGGGCCTAGATATATTATATTAGTACCCTTATCGAGACTAAGAGGGTAAGAATAGCGAAATAATAATTAGAAGCCCTAGATAGTATAGGGCTATAAGTAAAGCTGCATTTTGCGAGTAGGATTTACGAGATAGGTAGGAACTAAGGGTAGCTATATAGGTTATAGTTAATACCTTTGATCAAAGAGAAGTCTCTACCTTAATAGTTTAAACTTCAATATACTCATGAAATCAATAATATAGTAGAGAGATTCGCCTACTTGCGAGTAGGACTTTACTCTAATTAGCGCTTAGGTATATCTATTAGCCTAGCTATATATTAGTACCTTAGTATGACTAATCGGTAATTTTTACTATAAATTACTTTGATTCCCCTTTCTTTGATTCTATATACTCTGCTTAAACTATACTAGTCTTCTTTAACCTCCTTAACTAAGTACTACTTCCCTTTCAGATATAGAATAATAGACTTATAACCTCCTTAATTGCTTCCCTCTCAACTAAGCTCTAGTATAATACTACTCCTTAATATATAACCTCTATTAACTGCACTAAAAGAGGCTATAGATAGCAACTTTAGTAGGAATTAGAAGTATTATCTCCTATATACTACCTTATACTAACTTAGTTCAAGTAGGATTTCTTCCTATCAGGTAGCTTTAGATTTTAATATTTCAACTTTTACTGAAGTCTAACCCTATTATAAACCTTAGAAGGGTTATATAGACTATTGAAGATATACTCGTAGTAGATCAGTATATATTTACTACTTTCTATAATAGCTATAATAGCTAGGTATATTTCTTTGTAAATAGGTTTCGTTTTTATCTAACTAGCGTACTATAGTACCTATAGAATAAAATACTTAAGGAATATAAGATCTATAAGATCTATAGTATATATATATAGGAGAACTAATAGCTAGTATATATCGAGGTTAATATTATATTGATATTAGAGGTCCTAGAAGATTATATAGACCTAAATAAGGAATATATCGCACTAGTACTCAATATCTTTTAGAAATACTAGAAGGCCTCAGGTAAAAATAGCAAAGTTAAGTAGAAGGTCTTAGGTAGTAAGGGTAAGCATTGAACTACTACTACTATAGAAGTAGAATAATTGTAGTATAAGATATTAAGAAATAAAATATTTTCTATTTATAGAAAAGTTCTCCTACTCCTGCTTAAAGCATAAGATGAAACTCATATTGAGAATTAGTCTTCCCTAGTAGTCTTATACCTTTAAGATTTATAATCAAGACTTACTACTAATATATATATAATATTAGTTATACTTATGCTTATTATAAGATATCTTATAATTATACCTAATTTTCGAATGCTTATATAATAGATATAGTATATTATACTAGTATATACTAGGGGCCCTCCTTATATATAGCTATAGAATAATGAACTTAGTAGATAGGATATAGAGATATAACTTATAACCTAGGATAATAGCTAGCTATATGAAAGTTAATAAAGGATTAATAAGGTTGCAAAGGCTTACGATAATATTATATATTAGAATTATTCGAAGGAAATAATAGACCTAGACGGAGAAATATATAAGCTCAGATAGAATAGAGGTAATCCTATATTAAAGACCTTAATAAACGTTATAAATGAAGATCTTCGCTAAGCTATATAATGAGCCTTAACTAGGTTTTAGTATATTAACTATATTATCTATAGTATACTAGAAATGAATTACTAGGAATTTTCCCTTAGCCTCTTATTAATCTTATAGATCGTTAGAGATTATATCTAGGTGCTATATACTCTCCTCTATACTTATACTTCTATTGATTCTCTAGCTAGACTATAGTATAATCTACTATATTATTGCAGTAAAGACCTTCCTAGGGTATAGGCGACGATATATAACTGATAGGTATAGTGACTTCTTCTCTAGGGGCTAAAGGGAGCTAAGTAGTTAGTAAACTTAGTAGATATAGTAGTAGAGAAACTTAACTCGAGGGTGAAGTAACTTCACTAGTAGGCGAAGGGGCTTAATAGGTAAGCGAGAGTAGTAGTCTCTTAGTACTATATTGAGTATCCCTAAGAGTAGGCGATAACGCCTATAAGGAACGAATTATAAGCTATAACTCATATAGGGTCGAATCTTTCTCAAGGATAATCATATAGCTATCTTGATCTATATATAAGACGATCTAGTATCATCCTATATATTCGATATAAAGATCGACTATAGCTATATAAAAAGAGTAGTTCAATAGGGCCTAGTATAGGAGATCAAAAGCAATGTACTAGCAGCTACTACTAAGTAGAGTAATACCTATCGATAGTCTATTAGGATTATCTATATAATACTAGATATTAATCTAACCCTATCTATCGATATACCTATTAAAGCGATAAGGTCTATAGTCGAGGTATAAAATATAAATTAGTATCCTATCAATGATGCGATTATCTACTATCTCTACTATATATATTAGGCTAGATATAATCGATAGACTAGTTTTTATAGATGACTTAGGTCAAAAAGTTGAGGAGTCTTTATTTCTTTAGATTCAGAGATAGGAGAAACTAGGGGAATAGTTTATAACTAAACTTAAAGCGGATTAATATTTCTAAGATTTAGAGATAGGGAGATCGAAGACTTTAGAGTCCTATTACTATACGAAATCACTAAATAGATATAAGACCTATGAATAAGTAACTAGTATCGATTACTATAGTAGAAGTATAATATTCATTACTAATATTCGATTATAGTATGCAATAGTTAAACCCTATACTATTATATCTATTTTTAATTAGGTGACCTTTAAGATAATATATCTATAGGAAATAAACCCTAGTTACTAGTATGAATAGTACCTGCATTAGAGCTATATACCTATATAATTACCCTTGTAGTAGTTAATAGATATATCTTATATTAGTATATCTATTCTCAACTAGTAACTTCTAAGATTTTTGCATTTATAGGAGATAAACTCTAGTTGCTAGGCTCGAGCAATTGATACTTATAGGGCTATAAACCTAAATTCGCTAGGGTAAGAGATATTATTTTGATACTATACTAATAGAGCTTTCTATCTTTGTATAACCTCTCGTAACTTCGGAGGAAGGATATATCGTAGAACTAGTCGGATCTAGCTATAATATCAACTTGCTACTTACCCTAATCGTACTAACTTGAAGCAGAATAGAATAGAGTTATCCTCACCTTTGATGATATAGCTAAACTTAGTAGGAGAAGGTTAGTAGATTATCTCAATAGACTACCTAATAACGTATAGGATACCTAGAGAGTATTTCCTCTCTAAAAGAAGCTATATAGCTTCCTAAGTAGGTACTAGAGCATAGGGCTGATATTATATTCCTTAGCTTAAAACGAATAAACTATAGAGTAGCCTTCCTTATTAATTTTACCTTTGCCCTAACGCCTGAGGATCTTGAAGTAGATAAAACTTTAGGTACTACTATCGTATCTATACTTAAGCTTACTACCGAAAGGTAAGTCTAGACTCACCTATAGGACTAGTAGTATATTCTAGGATATTATTAAAGCTTATTATACTAGGGTAATATCTACTTCGTTTTATAGTTCTTCCTTAGCTGATTACCTATAGTAATATCCTTATATACTTACGACTATATATGCTTATTGATTCACTTATCGTAACGTAGTAATATAGAAATCTAATTGACCTAGAGACCTTCGGGGATATAGTATATAGTACTAGCTACTAAGAATAGATTGAGAAATGAATAATATACGCTATTAAAGTTGCTGAACTAAACCTCTACGAGTTATTGAGAGAAGGGCTAAGGCGAATAATATAAGGTTAATGAGTTTAGTAAGCTGCCTAGCTAGAGTATCCCTAGGCAAAATCTAGCGCCTGGGGACCCTATTCCCCCTGCCTATTTCTACTGAGTAATGAAGGCAGTATAGAAATAGCCTTGCGTCTCCCTATAAATTCAACCTTTTGAGACTTATTTATTCTTAGCCTCTAAACCTTCCTCTAGAAAGGCTACATTATATCTCTGAACTACTAACCCTGCCTTACCTATAGCTAATATACTAAGAAGACTATTATCCCCTACTAGTACTACTTACTAGCTAAAGCTAGCTAATAATCCTTGATATCGATGAGGTATTTCCTCGGATATAAACGATATATATAGTATAATAACCTGAGTAGCACACTAGAGTATATAACTCCTCTAACCCCTGAGCAAATATTAGGTATAGCCTCTAGCCTCCTATATTATATTCTCCCTAATAGTAGTTCTAGTACTATAGGAGGAGGTTACTACGTCTTATAGTAGATTAGTAGTCCTATATTAGTAAATATAAAGCTTGTTATTATACTAAATATAATACCTAGGCTTAATAGTAGCTATACCTTAGTCAGTAGGTAAGCTATTCTAGCTTTCTTTGATAGTAATACACTGATAAAATGAAGATTTATAGGAAGTAATGAAAATATATATTTTAGGAGATAATAAGTTCTTTTAGGAAGGGGAAGTATCCTCGATCGTTATATCTATCACTGATATTAATTTCATAGATATAGCTTATATCAGTGACTACTTTGAGACCTTGAATTCGTGAAATAGATTCAACTCGTAAGTAGGTATAAACTAGGAAAAGCAGAAAACTTTCTAAAGTTTTCGAGGAATGATATTCCTAGTACTATATTGAAATATATAGTAAAGGATATATTTATAGAGGAAGATAAGTTATTCTAATTGATTTAAATATCAGAGCTATTATAGTGCAATTGAGGGTAAGTATAACTTATATAGTAAAGGCAGTAAAGTATAGTCGCAAGTTAGACTAGACTCAAGAAACTATATATAGGTTCTTACCTAATACTTATTTTTAGATAAAGACTATAATTAGTAGGAGCTTAGTCGACTTTATAAGAGGCCTATTTTCTTTCGAAAGGACGATATATAAGGGCTTATATCCTCCTAATAATAGAGATAATCGCTAGCAGTAGGCTATAGAGTTTTACTCCTTCTAATTTAATAGACTTAGTACTTATACTGTATAGAAATTAAGAGATAGTCTATTAGGGATATTCACTATTATTAAGCTACTATTTATATGATCATTTTGATAATAAGCGGATAGGTAGGGATAATAAGCAGATAGTATCTAGATATCTTATACTACTATCTAAGCTACTAAGGCAGTTTGCTAGTAACTCAAAAACTTCGATTATTTTAGAATAATCAGGGGAGGTTCAGGTTATATAACTGATAGCCTAGAGATTATATAGGATAACATACCCCTATCTCTATTTCAATATATAATGATATAGCTCTAGTAGTTGTTATAATAGTAGATATAAAGTTCTCTATAATATCGACTTACTATTCTCTTAGTAGTACTATACTATTATAACGTCCTACGAGGTAGCTTAGCCTATGCCTACTAGTACCTAGGACTTATTAGGATCAATAATACTAGAAGATAAGACCTATTATCTATCTAAAGCTAGGAGACTTCCTAGTACTACTACTATAGTCTAATGTCTAGTATAAGGCCTCTATATTAGGGCTATTCAGTTGCTTATATAAGTAGGTATATCCTATCGTAGGTATAACTAGTCGTCTATAAGATAGGCTTTCGTCCTCGCTGAAATAGTCTTAGATACTTCCCCCCCTAAAACTTTCTTCTATACTAATAAAAATAATCCGAAGATATCCTTAGTCTCATTATAACTATCTAGATATAGAGTGAAGAGAGATTTCAATGCATTCTCTAACGTTTCAAGGACCTTATCATAAATACCTAAATATAGTGCTAGGAGAAAGCTTAGAATGATCTCAGACTATTCATATATAATAAGTAATACTATAGCTTCTCGTAAAGATATTATTTCTTCCTTAGATACTTCTAAGCGTATTCGCCTAGATAGTAGAAACTCAGAGGATTATAATACTAGGGACCCCCTAAAACTCAAAGGTAAGGTTAGGTCCCTTAAAGCGCTTGCCTAGTCTAATATAAATAATTATAGTTATAGGAATAAACCTACTGAAATTTCAGGCGGAATAGTAAGGTGCTTTCCTTAGATAGTCGGATATAATTATATTCACTAAGTCTAACTTTAAAGTATTTCTCAATGATTAGCTAGAGGGTTAGTTCTAGGATAAGTTTGATAACGAATCTATCTCTATCAAAGAATTAGGTTAGCTACTAGTATAGTAGAGATAGGCAAAGGTTTCTACTGATTACTTAAGAGTAAGAAAACTACTAGGCAATATTACTATGAATATAGACTTGACGTTTGAATTAGATTTAGAATATCTTACTAAAGATTATACTCTAGACTAAGCTATCTATACTATACTTCGTCGCTATAGATTAGATAGCGCTTAGTAAACAGATAATCTAGTAGTAGTAGTACTACTTAGGTTAATGAAAATAGTTATCTCTATTAAATATATGCATTTTGAAACCTAATCCTAGGTCTATAGTATCCTATATAATTGAATATCTACTAATCTAAATAGTACCTGCCTAGTACCTAGGGTTTAGTATATATATATATCTACTATCTAATACTAGTGCTTCTCTAGATCTTTTATAAGAAGGTTGAGAACTTAGAGTATCTACTGATCTTTCAGGGGGGTTACTGAAGTATATACTGATAGTGAATAAAGTTGAAGGGATAAAGTAGTCTCTCTAAAATATTTTATTCAGCTATACTAACCTGCCTCTATACCTCCTTATAGGAATTTATAATGCAGCTATAATATTAGGTATAAATAATAGTATATTAATATATAGTTAGTTATCATTTTCGACGTTTATAATGCATTAGAAAAACTTAGAAGCATTGAGTATACTAGTTATTACCTGAATCATAAAAGACGTTGAGGGATTCAGGAAGTATATATAGCTATATAAGTAAAGTATACTCTCTATCAAAGAAATATCAGAAATATACTAGACTACTAGAAAGATACTATTATGATATACTTAGTAAGACCTCTTGAGCCTGCAGGCCTTATCTGCGTCCTTATACTATCTTATAGGCCCTATCCTACTATGACTAAGAAAGTAGAGACTAAGATATCTCTATATAACCCCTTATTTTCTGAGAAAGGGAAGGCGCCTTAGCCCTACCTTCTACCTAAGGTGCTTTTATATAATGATTAACTTACTAAAATAGGGATAAGGGCTGAGGGACTAAGGTATAGGCCTAGTGAAGTAGAGTAGGTGAAAGATATATGCTTTAATGTAGATTACAGGGAAGGGAAATCCTATCTAGGGTATTTAATAGGGAGGAAATTATTAGCTAGAGTAACGAGAAGAGGAGAATATTAATATTCTATAGCTGCCCCTATTGATGCCTAGTTGACTCCTACCTGATATCTTATTGCCTTATTAACTACCTAGTTCTTGCCTATATTACTAAGTCAGTAGATCATAGTTTTATAAAACTCGAGAAAATGAAATTTTTGAAATTCAATGCCTTAATATATTCTACTTTCGATGTATATATACTTTCTTTATCTTTTTAGGGTTTAGTACTACTGATATCAAGAATTACTTCTTATCTATGATAGAAAGCAATTCTAACTTAGTGACTAGGATAACTCCGAAAAGATTTATTTCTATCGTATCCCTCGACTTTCAGAAAGTATCCTCCTCCTTATTATCTTCCCTACTTATATTGCTGATATTACCCTTTATATCAGGGAAGGATAGGAATCACTATATGCAATCAAAGGAGCGATTTCAACTTCGAATCCTTTCAAGCTAGGTATATACTATTTTATAGGTAGGAAATTTAGCTATAGAGGAGGTAGTATATTATAGGTATCTATATATAGCTACTAAGGTTTCTACTTTTCAGCTTTAGAGTGAATATCTCTTTATAATATTCTGCTTCGCTTGTTCTAAGATTAGTTAGATCTCTATATATACTACTATTATTAGATCAGTACTCTAGGGGCGAGGGCTACGAAAAGTCAGTAAAGTCTTATATATAGCTTTCTATAGCCCTAAGCGAAGTCAAGTATTCATAATGAATCAATATATTGCAGGTTAGTATCTAATAGTAGAGTAAGGGGGTTTCTAAGGCTAACCTATATAATATGATTTCTATAGGTATATAGGCGTCTGAGCTCGCGAGAAACCTAGCTTATATAATAAGAACTAATATACGAATTATACGAGTGATATAATCACCTAGTCAAAAGTATAGAGTATAAGGAGTACTAGGGATAGACTAGCATAGGTGCCCTCAATTACTTCCTAAAGCTAAATATTAGCTTACTTCTATATCTATACTATTATATTTACTTTCTTTACTCCTAGAGGATCCTCGCAATGTTTCATATAGTAATAGCAGTATAAGGCCTTACTATATATATATTGACCTTCTTTCGAATTATAGCCTACTAGTAGGCTTCCCTCTTATACTAGATTTATCCCGAGGTCATAGTATAGATATACTAGAAAGTATACTAAAGAGCTAGTGCCTAGCGTCTAATTCATAAATAGTATAGACTAGTATATACCTAATTATTCAATAAGGTTTATTCTCTAATCTAGTAATCCTAGCCTTCCTATATTACTGATCTTCCTTCTTCTTGAATCAGCTAGTAGTTACATAGTACCTTTTAATCCTAGTCTATATATTTTCCCTATTTCAGTAAGTTTTTAGATATATAGATATACCTTATGCTTTTCCCTTTCTAGTAAGTAGGTAGTTATATAGAGATATCCTAGTATCTACCTTTCTTTTTTCTAGCGAGGGGTATATCGCTTAAGGTACTAATTCCTAACTACTTAATGCAGTAGCAATAATAGAGGTAGGTGATAGGAGTAAAATACCCCTATCAATAGTGTATTAACCTTCGGATAAGCTATAGTTCCTCTTCTACTAACCGGATTAGCCTGATCACCTATTCTTAGCGCCTACTAAGCTACCTAAGAGAGCGAAATAAGAAAAACTCGCTGATCGTATTAGCCTCGCAGCAATACTATCTAAGCGCCTAGATCTATCTACTTTCCTAGAAACTCTCTCGCTATATACTAGTGATACTACTTTAGAGGTAGCTTTAAGGCTAGCAACTAATATATCTCCGGTTGAGAAGGCAAATCGAGAACTTATCTTAATAAGTATTTATAATATCCTATATAATTCTAGCTGCGTATCTCTAGAATAGCTTGATAACCTTATTAAGATAGTTATATAGAGTTCCCTACTATCCTACTTCGATAAGATTAAACGAGGCATATAGGTAGCTAATCAAATTATCGCTAGTTAGGCTAAGCGTTATATAAAAGGAGACCTCTTTTATCGACTCGACTAAGTAATATAGGCTATCTTACGAGGTATTACTTCTTCTGTATATTCTCTATTAGTCTTAGAGTATTAATTTATTTGATCTAGCTTATTTTTCTATTTCCTAGTAGGGTATTTTAAGCGAACGCAGTAATCAAGTAAAAGAGCGAGTTCTATCTTTCCCCTTACCTAAGGTATCTCAAAAAGATATACTAGTAGTACTTATTCTACTACTTATTAGTTCTATTACTAATAGATATATCAAGTATATAAGCTTATTATCTCAGGTCTAATAAAAACTGATATAATATATAGGCTATCAGAGATCTGCTCCTATCTTAGATATACTTCTCAAATAGTATTATATATCATAGAAGAAGATACTAGGTATATAGTTGAAGACTCCTAAGATATTTCCTAATAGGGGTCAGTTATATATATCCTCGAGATATTGAATAGCTCGAGGTCGCTACTATAGTTGAAATCATACATTTGTAGAAGAAGTATAATAAGAGGAAGACCTTAGCCTATTGAAACTCAGTCTAAATATCCCTATTCCTGCAAACTAAGGGCTATAAAAGATAATAGAGTACCTAGGTACTTAGATAGATAAAGTCAAAGGCTAAGTAGGGAAACGATGAAGGGTAAAGACTTGATTTTCCTAAGTCGATATAAGATCGAGTGATTATCAGAGTTCTTTTCTATATTAGTATTTTAGTACTTCCCCTAGGCTATCTGCTTATGATCTTAGCTAAGTTTCATCTACTTATATACTATTATGCATATAATAGCTCATAAGTATATACCTACTAGCTTACTATAGTCGAAAGTATATAGTCTATTCCTATTATAGTTATTAAATTATCCCTTAGGGATAGAGTATCTAATTGCTCTAGTATAAGACTTAACTATATAAATAGATTAGCTGAGATAATCAATCTTAATATTACCTCAGTATCTATAGATGCCTATATAGGTACCTATATAGTTACCTACTAGTCTCTAAAGGAATTACTAATATAGAGCTATAAAGAGGATATAGGGTTATAATTTCAAAAGCCCCTCTACTAAGCTATATACTTATGATAGAGATATAGGTAGTACTTCGATACTAAGTATAAGTATTACTACTATAGTAAAAATAGATATAGTTACTGAACTCTTCTCTATACGAGCTGATATAGCTACTAATAAATTATCCTCTCTACGACCTAATGCAATTACTAACTGAATCGCTTCTATACGAGACTATATAGCTGCTAGTCGAGTTCTATATATAAGATAATATAGAGGTAGATACTTAAAGCCCTCTCTCAGCTTAGTAGAAAATTCAAAATATATATACTAAGAGGAGACTAATGAAAGAATAGATACTGCGTTAGTTAACGTATATATACTTTTAGATTGAGACGATATATAAGCGACTACTCAAGACCCTATCTATTCAATATAGAAAGTTCAATACTACTAACTAAGATTAGGGCTAAAGACCTATATCGAGGCTTTCATAGTAATAGCTATACTCAGTCTAATAAAAGATAGGGTAGGAAGGGGAGGGTATCTTAAGACTACCCTAGGGTAGGTTTTAGCTTGAATAGAGTAAATATATATATTATACTATAAGATAGGGATTCCCTATACTAGTATATAGCTAGTTCTAGTCTATAGTTAGAAGTTAAGTTTATTAGCCTTATCTAAGAAGGGGAATTTTATCTAGTAACGAAGCAGTATAGCTCTTATGCCTTCAACGGGGCGAGTTAGATAGAGGGGGTAAGGAGTAAAGCAGCTTTATATAGTGATAACTAGTATTGAAACTTAAATATATCCCTATAGGAGTAGTTCTGAAATATACTTTACGATTACTTCTAGTATATTAGATCATTCGATATATACTCTTATTAACTTGCTACTACGAAATGCTTCTAAGATATAAGAAATAACACTAGGATACGATATAGACTTGAGGGATCTAGTGCGTAACTAATAGAAATAGATATATAGAAAATACTATTAGGTCAATATAAGCGGAAATCAAAGGAGTATTCTCAAGCTAGAAGATTCTAAGTTACTATAGAAAGTAGTATTATAGATCTAGTAGATATATATCCTAAAAATAGTTAAGTCTATATTAGTACTAGCGTTATATTATAGTGATTCCCTATAGATATAATAGCTCTAATATTGATTCTATAGCTGCCTAATCTAAAACATAAGAACTATATAGACTATATTATAAGTCGAAGTCCTAGCTATAATAACCCTAAAGGTATATAAATCCCCCCTATCCCCTAAATATATATTTCCCTCCTATATAATAGTAATAACTATCTTAGTCTCCCGAAATAAATACTAGTATTATCAATATATCTTTTTACCTTCATAATAATAAATAAGCCTATCAATTGATTATAGCTAGGGTGACTAGGGAATAGCAAAGTTAGAGCTAGAATATCTAGATCTAGGTTAGTATAAGCCTTAGGAGGCATATAGCTAGCATTTATCAACGCGATAGCCTACTCCGAGTCTCAGACTTAGTATATAAGCTCGAGTTATATCTTATCTTCGATAAACCTGATGATACCCTAATGCAGCTAGTGCTTCTTCAGAAAGCTACTAGTCTTATATACCTTATTATTCTAGATGATTAAGATGACTCGCTCTTTCTAATGCTACTACCTAATAATATCTAGGACTATCTCTATATTCTATACTCTTCTTAGTATACTAGTAGAGAATTATATTCCCTTATAGGTATATAGTATCTGCTCTTTTATCCTAGCTTATATGATAACTAATAGCATCTAGAATCCTATATCAGATGTATAGTAGTACTAAAGCAGTAGGCTGACCTATAGTATTAGGAAATCGGGAAGTAGTCTTAGGACGATAGGCTTGCAATAGTTCTACTTCGTAGGTTTATAACCTTGAAGTATAAGAGTATATCTACCTCTACTATATATACTATAAGTCTATTACCTGCGAAGATATATAATATAGATGAGCTAATACTAAAGGTTATTATTTCTCTAGAGGTAGTATACCCTTATATCAATGACTTCTAGTCTAATATCCTTACTAACTCAGGTACTTGCATTATTAGTAGCAAGGGTAAGTCTTAGTTCTTAGGCAGGATAGTTAGGCTTAGTATCAAGGCTACTTATATTATACTATAGGTTCAATAGAGTATATATCTGATCTATAATAATAGCTATATAGCTGATATTAATAAGGTCGATGAGCTATAAAGCGCTTAGTTATCTATATAGGAGTAAGTACTATAACTTACCTAAGCTGATCTAAACTAATAAGGACTATAATACTTCTAATAGCTTTCTTATACTAAGCTACTTATATAAGTATTTTAATATATAGCTATTTTCAATCTACCCTAAGATGCACTTTATTCGAGCTTTTATCAACTATGATATTATAACTGAGTTCTATAGCTAGGTAGTAAAGTTACTGAGGAATATCGATTAGTAGGCTCTCTAGTACTACTAGGATATATACTATCTCGAAAATATACTGACCTCTTTGCTTCCCTTTCCTTTAGATATACTTAGTAATATACCTAAGTTTCTAAACCCTTCTATAGGTAGCGCTATATCTTAAGGGGACTTATCTAAGGATTCCTTTTAATAAGCCCTAGGCACTCAAACACTAGATATATAATAAGCCTTTCTATCAACCTCCTACTAGGCTTTAGGTACTATAGCTCGTCTACTCTCTCTACTGCTTAGTAAACTAGGTTCAGAGGTTAGTATACTATAGTACTCTAGAAGCGAGGTAATAAAGGATTCAGTAAAAGCTAGATAGCTTATAATATAAGAGCTGAATCTTGAGAGCTTTAACGACGAGTATAGTTATAGTTAGCCTAGGGGTAGGCATAAGTTCTAGTAGCATAGGCAGGAGATTATCAAGGATAGGGATAAAGCAGAGTAGCTACTAGGGGAGGGCTAATTACTCGAAGAGATCAGTAACAAGAAGTATAGTCGTAGTCGTACGCTAGCTAAGAAGCGATATATAGCTACTGAAGAAGATATAGAGAATAATAGGTTTGATAGCTTGAGCATTTAACTATAGTATATATAAGTTGATAAAGTAGAGGCTTATCCTTTCTACTAATAGTAATATAGAGACTAATATATATAATAACGACTATAAGATGAAGGGACTATAACTTTCTTTTCTTTCTTCTTTTTCCCTTACTATATAGTTATATATATAGATTGATATAATATATGCGATGCTTTAGGTTATTCTAGACTAAACCCTACTAAATGAAGCTATTATAAAGCTCTTATAACTAATTTTATACCTATAAACTCTTAAGCAGCTAGCTCTTATACTAGGGTCTTATATACCTATCCTTCGATTCAAGGGTATATATACTAGGTTATAAAGTATTCTATATTAAGGTAAAACAATTATATATTTTCTATAGAGGATGAAAATATACTCTACTAATGATATATATAACTTTTTATATAAAGCTTGAGATCATTACAATAGGTATAGTTAGCTTCTTGCTATCGAAATTTATAAAGTATAATTATAAGGTAGGTATTAATCTAATATAACTTTATTGAGGAAATCTAAATATTAGTAATACTATATTATATAATATAATAAATATCCCTCCCTTCTCTATCTAGAAGATTATTAGTATCGCTGAAGTAGAGGCTAAAGTTATTATTAAAAAACTAGATAATAATAGTAAAGGAAATTCAATAGTAGTCTATTATATTTAGTATAGGTCTATCGTTTCGACTACTAAGTACAAAGCACCTAACTTAGACTTAGATAATACTTTAGTACTTCTACTTCTATATACTATGATTACTTATACGATAACTATCCGCTTTATAAGAGTTTTATACGATATATATATATTAATAGCCTGATAGTAATAGTAAGTAGTTTAGTAATTATACTCCTTAATACTTAGCTGCAAAATATTGATGATACTAAATAAGCGTATTAGCGAGGCTCATTATGAATATAGTTTACCTCAAAGATATAATGATATCACTCAGCTAGATATCATCTATTGAGGTTTCTATTGCTCTAGAACTATCATTCTAGCTACTACTATAGTAGGCTAGCTCAAGTTATATATACCTAATACTGAGTTACTGACTGCTCTAGGGACTACCTAAATCTTTGCAAAAGGAGAGTTCTGACGCCTAGAGGGCTAATCTCTATTACTCCTAACGAGAATATAGAAGAAATCAATCGACGCAAAGAAACATCAGAAGAAAAAAGCATCGCGCTAAGCGCGTTATATATACAAAAGAATATAGATACCTTAGTCAAAAAAGCAAAATAATATAGCTGGAGCTCTTATAGGCTAATATACCTAGAAGGTTGCTATAGATACCCCTATACTATATTATTTCTTCCTCTAACCTATTAGCTATAGAGGGTTAAATATAATAATCTCTACTAAGATTTAATAGCCTATAAGGTATCAGTATATATCTAGTTAAGGTTATATTAGAATATAAGGTCTAGTCTAGAATCTAGGGTCTAGGGTATTCATTAGCGATAGAGATAGCGATTATCTTACTATACCTAAATAATATGCGCTTTATATAGCAAAAGCAAGTTCACGATATCGTTGTATACTAAACTTCTACCTAATTTGGGTATAGGGTTAGTAGGGTATATATGCCTGCCTAGTAATGCAACTAGGATAGTCTATATTCGAAGAAAATAGGCCTATAGAATAGTATAACTATATACTCTAGTACTTACGCAAGCGATATAGGGGTTCAAAGGGAAAGGTTAGGATGTTTTTAGGATAGACCCTTCGCCTAATACTCGAACTTATAGTAGCTGCAAAGGAGTCGCAGCCCCTATAGCATATATCACAAATAGTATAGCTTAGGGGTATCAGGAAAGGCTAGTAAGAGCATGAGTCAAGGAAGTCCTACTACCTATATGAAATCATATACGTTCTCTACTATAAAGTATATACCTTTAGAAGGATCTTTACCGTTAGATTTATAGGTATAGATAATTCTTCAATATATTCACCTAGGGGGCCTAGTTCATAACAACTTGAGTATTCGATCAAGTACCTAGGGACTTCAGTATTATAATGCAAAGGATATAGTGCCTATGCTATATTAGGAATAAGGGATAGTCTATTGAGGAAAGGACATTTATATATTATTAGCCTACTATAATATACGACTATTTCGATAGGGCTTATACGAATTCCAAAGTACAAGCTAGTATTACTTGAGTTCAAATATATATATTACTATAAGAACTATATAGAAATAGTCTATAGTATAAAGCTAAGGGCTTAATTAGCCTGATTAGGAAACTCTATTGCAGTAGAATAGAACAAAGGCTAGCTTAATACGAGGGAGCAGCTAAGGAAATAGCGCCCTGCTGCCTTATACTATACTACTCTAGATAGAAGTATATAAACTTACCTAGGAAGTCAAAGTAAGCAGATATAATTATCAAAGAGCCTTTTAACTAAATATTCAATACCCTTGCGTTACTAAATGCTTTATTTATTACTAAGTATTCCTTATATTGCCTAAAGGTTCCTTTTATTACTAAATGTTCCTTATAATCTATAGAAAGCAGCTTATATAGAGTAGTAAAGCCTAAAGCTCTAAATATATGCGTTTTTAGAACTAGAGAGGTAAGTCTCTATATCTGATTATTCTAGGGATATATAGAGAGGTATAAGTAGAGATACCTACTAAGGTATTTAAAGTTAATAGTAACTAATACTTGAGAAATACCTTATAGATATATTCGTCTCTAGCCTTATTATACTACCTTATTTGCACGTATATTACTACCTAGGTATAGACTATCATATACTATCTAGTATAATAGATATCAACCTTACTCAATACGTCCTAGATGGACTCTATAAGTATACTAATAGCTAAGATATAGATATAGGAAGTCCTATTTCCTAGGATATAATAACTAAAGAGCAGCTTGATACTTGACTAGAATAATTATATCTATAATTCTAGCTACTACTAAGTATCAGACTTTTTATATTCTATATATTTCCTATATATGCTATTATTAACTATAGATATATAATTCTCTAGAATATATAGTTAGAACTCTCCTTAGTAAAGCTATCTCCTTGTATAATAATAACTACTTAACTTAGCTATATATATCTGAGAATATTTAAAATAAATACTACTATTAGAAATACTTTATTATATTTCGTATTAGGGTTAGAGATAGCTTCAGTATATTATAGCTATATATATTAATTATCTATATAATAAGGAAACGAATAGTATGAAACTTCTTCCTCCTTCTATTAGCTCTCCTATCAGCCTATTCTCGGAGTATTAGATCTTATCCCCTCCTTAATCTTATAGAATATCAGAGACTATTTCCGATCTAGTAAGATCCTAAAACCTTATATGCTTCCCTACTCTCACGGTTATAAGCTGATTCTAGCTAGAAATATCGATACGAATCGTAGTTAAAAGGGTGAGTCTCTTGCTTTATAAATTACTATAACTCGAGAGAAGTAGTATATAAAATAGTCTCTAGTATAATGAGATACTATAGATTATTATTACGAGATATCGTTTCTACTAGCCTATCATTATTAGTCTGAGAAAGAGTCTCGTTCTAGATGAACTAGGTTACCTCGTATCTTGCTCTAAGAGGTATATTATCTGAAGATAGCTCTGATATATAGCTGCAAGTATTAGACTAGTGCTCGTAGGCGTTATATTGAGTGCTTTAAAGGGTAAGTAGAAAAGGAGGGCTACGAATTAGAAAGATATTATAATAGATAGTATAGCTATTAGGATCGATTATTAAGGTAATCTAGTATATACTCCTAATATCCTTCTAGAATTCGACTGAGATCGAAGGGAAATTATAGTCGTATAGGGTTTAAGACTAGATATCGAAGTTAATATACTAATGCGACTTTCTAGCCTCCTCAATTATAGGGAGAGGAGTATTAGAATCCCTAATAGTATTCTAGGTAGAAATCTCTCCTTCCTCGTCGGAAATCCCTTCGAAAGAGTACACTAGATTATTCATATAGAGCAAGAAAGCCTGTAGTCTTAGTACAAAGTCTTATATAGGGGCGCTTATATAGTAGATAACCTTAGTCAAAACTCTTAGTAGGGTAAGGTTAGATATATTTTCATATAGATAGATTTCTTTGCAAGTACTTTATTTACTAAATGAGAATAGTATAATACGAGGAATAATATTGAGTAATAATACTTAGTATCTAAATAAAATAATAGGATATATAATACCTATATTATATAGGTATGAAATAGGAGAAATATATATAGGAGCCCTAGCTAGAAATCCTTTTCTATATAAGCGAATAAGGTTTCAGGAAATAAATACCTTGAATATCCGAATTAATATTTAGTTTCCTAAATAATATATAGTCGCTAAGCACTAGATCCCTGCTAGCCTCTACTAATATAGGTACTATAGTATCTATAGTAGGTTAGTTCCCTATAGGTACTATATATTACTTCGACTAGTTGCCCCTACTAGTAGACCCGAGGTAATAGCACCTATAGGTCTAGATTATACTATATACTCTAGGATAGCTATATATACCCTAGGGTACTAAGGCTCTACTAAAGTCTAACGATAGGTAGACTCTTGAAAATATTGAGCAAACTATATATCTAATAGACCCCTACTAACTTTCAAACAACTAAGAAGCTAAGATATTCTAGATTAGGGATTATAACCTAGGGATCTATACCTAGTAATTATATAAATTTAGATATAAATAGCTATAAAATATTATCTCCTTATAAAGCTATCTCTATCTACGACGTCTATTAGCTAAAGGTAGCTATGAAGCTCAATACTATAATCTAGTAGCACTTGCAGTAGTAGCTACTACTATCCCTGACTTCTCTAGTAACTCTAGTATCCCTAGCATCTATAGTAAATCGTTCTTATGCTCCTATGCTTTATAGTAACTTTGAGATTATACTAGTATAGACTTTATAATATAATAGAGCTTGATTTCTTAGCTAAGGATCTTCTCAAGGAGATTCATAGGTATAGGAGTAAGTAGGTATAAAGGGGTAGATATTATATAGGCTAAAGAAAAGGATTTCAAAGAGTACTTTATATAAGCTAGTATTAGAATCAAGTCTAGATAATCAACTAGCGATAATATCTATAGAATAATACCTAAGTTTATATATGATTTAGAAGTAAAATGATAAATATATAAGGATCCTTTCTATTAGAGTAGAATATAAGTAGAGCGAGGTATAGTATAAGAGTATATATTATATTGCAGAAACTAGGGCTTCTAGGAAGAAGCATAGTAGGCAGGGCTATTTATATATATAGGTGAATACTAAGTATACTAGTGCAGGTTATATAATCAATATCCCTTGATATCCTTTACTCTCAATACTTCTAATACTTTCTAGCTAATAATCTATATCCCTTACTAACTATACTCCTTAGTGCTTGATCTAGGCTAATCAGACGATATAGCTATCAAGGCAGTAATAGTTGCTATAACTGTACTAGTAAATATTATATTAGGTAGGGATCTAAGCTAGGATCTAGCGCTAGATATAAGTCTCAGTAGCGCAGCTATCGAGAATAGGGATAGATCTATTGCATTATATGTAGTAGTAATATTTAAGCTAATATAGGAGGTTCCTTTTATTATGCCTATAACTATATATATATCTCCTGAGCTAATACTATATGATATACTTTGAGTAGAGAAACTAGTAGTATTGCTTATAGATAGAGATATTAGGGTCTCGATAAGGCTATTTATCAGTACTTACTATAGTAGAGCAGTTTACTATAGGCTTAATATATCCTAATGCTCCTTCCTATACATTAGTAATAAGGTCTAGATAGTTAGTACTATTAGATATAATTATATAGCTAGATGCCTCTATAGATTATCTAGTATATCGTCTAATAACGTATTAGTATAGAAGATGATTTATCAAAGAAATCTATATATAGGGTGATAATTAATATACTATTAGGTACCTTGAGTAATACGATAAACTATACTACTTATATCCTCCTTGAATAGACGATATTCTTGAAAAAGAAAGTAATAGGGAGGAAATCCTTATCGTCGAACCTTAGTATCGCCTCGTATATATTGTCAAGCGGGTTCTCGATCCTGAATCATATTAGATCTATATAAATATTAGTTAGTATAGTAGTTATCTTACTCGAAAGATATAAGTGCCCTAGCCTATAGTTAGAGAGGAGGCTATATCAGATATAATCATAGCTAGGAGTTTTCTGCAATAGTAAGGGCAACTTATACTAGAATCATTAATATATATATTATTATATCCCTAGTATTATATATTTATATAATATATTACTACTGAATATATATATATAGAATAAATTTATATAGATAGATAAGTCCCTTATACTTCTTTTCGAGGAAAGGGAATAAATAGCTTAGCTATTCTCCGATATAAACTTGAAGAGGTAAATCCTTCCTATTAGTAAAGATTTACTCAAACTCTAATACTGAAAGTTTATATGAAAGTATGATATACCGACTAGAATTGCTTGAGAAGGAGATTTCACGAATCAACTAATACGAGCACGGATTTGACTATATCGAGAAAGAGATCACTAGGAGCGATTACTTTAAGAAAATAGATAGGGATCTCAGTAAAGTTATCGAAAATATAAATAGGCTAGCTATAGATATGAAAAGTTTCTCTATAGATATAATATTATATATCAAGCAAGTAGAGTTATTTTCTGAAAATAAGGGTTGATCGAAGATATAGATTCCCTTTAAATAGATCTTAGTTATAAGGATTCAGATTATAATAGATTCTATATAGAAAAAGAGTCCTTAACCCTATAGTATTACTACTCTAGGCCTATACTCAAATCTTATCACGGAAGGTATAAGAAGGAGCTATAACTACGTAATAAGCTAGTTGAGGAGATCACTAATACGATTATCTACTAATTTGATTATTATAAGCAGGCAGTCAGTAATGCATAAAGTTATAAGGATATTATAGTTTTCAACTGCCTTGATTAGTACTATAGGGTTAGTTAACCTCTACTTTAGTATAGTATCTTATATATGAATTATATAATATTATATATTTTCTCGCTAGAGACCTGCTTTGTATTATACTAATAGTCATTTAGTTGACGTATATATTTAGATAGCTCTGCCTGAACCTAGTTAATATAGACTACTTTTATATAGGAAGAAGTCTACTAGTACTAAAACCTCGGGTCTAGCACTATAGGGGTTCGTTCTATAGGCATATATATATATATACTAGGCGTCTATAGATGAGGTTACTAAATAGGGTCTAGTTTCTAAGCGATTAGTTATTATTTTTAGTTCTGAAAAGATAGGAAGCCTTAAGTTAACCCCTCTAGATTTAGCTATCCCTCCTATTTAGCTACTCTATTTCTATACTAACTACTTATATTTCTTAAGGCTCTAATAAATCAAATAAAATAGCTATTAATATAAATCTTTTAAATTAGATACTATTATATATATTAAATATATAACTAAGTAGAGTTTTATAAAACATTATATTAGTAATATTTGAAGCTTTTAAGTAAGAAAGTTACAAATATTTAAGATTACTTAGAAATTAGGTATTAATGCAGGGAATAGTAAATATAGATAAGTCTATAAGACTAGTAGAAGACAAGGGTTTTTATTTTCTTTTTATACTTTCTTTCAGATAGATACTTACTATAGATAATCAATATACGTGATGCCTTTTATATATACTTAATCAGACCTAAATTACCGAAATAAGTACTATTATAAACGGATGATACTCGAATTATACCTATAAACTCTTAAGCAGCTAGCCCTTGCCTAGAAGTATAAGTTATTTAGCCTGCCCTCTAATTTAGTATATATACTAATAATAATAATTTAATTTATATAAATTCAAATATAATAAGAATAATATATATTATAAATTATATATATTCTTTATACTTTATATTAATTATAAATTATATAATATTATATATAAAAGCTTTATTATATAATATATATAGATAGCTCTATTTATTCTTATATATTTTATATAGAATAAAGTAATATTTATATATAGCTTATATATAGTATTATAACCTATAGTCAAGGTACTAGGGGTTATATATAGAATAGAAAGAGGGAACTAATAGCTGCAGCGTAGTAGCTAGAAAAGGACCTAAGGACCTACCTAGTCAGGTGACCTAAGGGTTAGGGGTTCGATCAAGCGACTACATAGACTATAGACGTAGTAAATCAGAGGGCAAGCTAAATGACCTATGCCCCTAAGCAAGAGCTAGCTGCTTAAGAGTTCATAGGTATAATTTGAGTATTATCCTCTTATAATAGTACTTATTTCAGTAATTCAGGTCTGATCAGGTATATATGAAAGGCATCGCGTATATTGATTATCTGTAGCAAGTATCTAGCTACTGTAGAAAGTATGAAAAAGAAATGAAAACCCCTATCTTCTACTAGTCTTATAGACCTATCTGTATTTACTATTCCTTACATTAGTAGTCAACGTAGTCAGGAAACGACTACGTCAAATACAAACGTAGTTAATGTAGTCTATCGATGAAGAGCTAGATATATAAGCAGAATATTCCCTTCAAGTAGATAGCATTAGTTAGCTCTTCAGCGATCAATCTAAGTATTAATCTCACTATTGATATATTATAGGCCTAAGCCTAGGGGCTCGTGTATTAAGTAAGCAACAGACCTAGTATAGGTCTATACTAGGCCTAGTCAGATCTATATAAACTACTAGAAAGAGGTCTATTAGGGACCTCCCCTCTTCCTTCTTTATACTTTAGAATATATCCTTATTAGTACCTACCTATAGTCGTATCGTAGGCTAGCCCCTTATATGATAGGAGTAATCTCTAATTGACTATAGCAACTATATTATATAGAATACCTTGAACCTCTTTATTGATATAGACTCTAAGTATAGTAGAAAGTACTCTTTAGTCAACCCCTACTATAATTAGTATATATAGACTTAAATATAGTATAATTATATAATAATTAGTAATTATAAAATATATAGAGCTGAAATATTATTAATATTTCATTTATATAGTAATTTTAAGTATAGAGGAATTATAAGTTTAATTATTAGTAGTATAGTAGAGAAGCTATAGTAATCCTTAATATCTTAAGAATACTTTACTTATAAATTAATATAATATTAGAGGTTTATTATATATAGTTATAAACTCTATTTTTATTTTAGCTAAGTATATATATATAGTATATAAGATAAACTAGACTTATAGCTATTTTATTCGATTTATTAGAGCTTTAAGAAATATAGGTACTTAGTATAGAAATAGGGTAGCTAGATCTAGGGGGTTTGACTTAAGGATATAGTATATATAGTATAGGCTGCTAGATTTCTATCGCTATTAGCTGTTTAAGTTAGTTCCTAGGTATATATATATTAATCTATAGAGAGCGATAAAGTTCTTTTTCATACTAGGTACCTCTATTATTATTATCGTAGTAGGTAATAGGTAGTAAGGACTAATATTATATATCAATAAGCAATTTCTCTAAAGTATTATTATGAAAACTGCGAATTCTCGAAGGATATCTGTATTTTCTATGTAAACCTATAAATCTATATCTCTATACATTAGCTGAACTACCTAGGCCGAATAGGTTTTTCTAACTAGGACTATTGCCTAGAATATATAAATAGCTAGTACCCTATGTTTTCTTTTAGGTCCCCCTTTGTTTCCTGCGACTATATCATCCTACTTTGCCTTTGTCTGCTTCTACTAACCCCTACTAAACCCTGCTAAACCCTACTAAACCCTGCTAAACCCTACTAAACCCTACTAGCCCCTACTAGTCCCCCTATCTACCCTATATTCTTCGTCTATTCGACTTCTTACTAGTATAGTAGTAATATTATTAATTACCTAAGTAGAAGTATATTATCAAGCGCTATATAGGGTATCTATTATAGGATTCTATACCCCTATAGTCTGATATTAGTAAGGACGACTAGAAAGAACTATTCTAGAAGCTACTAGTATGCCTCTATGAAACGCAGAATATAGGTATTACTAATATCATCGAGGACTATCTAGGACTTACGTAGACCTATTTGTAATAGAAGGTGAAGTCTATGCGATATTATCAGCGAAAGAAGAGTAAGTACTCTATTATATACCCTATTTAGAACCCTAAGGTCTAGTACTAAGTAGTGACCCGATAGAATCTAGATTATAGTACTGACCTTAGACCCCTAATATACTTGCGGGTTATAATAGTATATTAGCCTATTATAAGTATGAAGACTTTGAATTATAGTACTAGTATTAGGAGTAATAGCCTAAGAAATTCAGTAGTATAGACGATATATTCAACGTTATCTTTAGTTCAATAGCCTATATAGCTATCTAGAGGATAGGGGCAGTAGTACTAACCTAGTTGCTCCCCTATATAAGATAGGTTCTAAGGCTATAATACCGTTAAGTTGCATTAAAGAGGTATATTAGCTAATCGAATAATATCTAGAGGATCATTTGTTTTACCTCTATCTAGCTATATAGTTCTCCTAATATCGAGGCCTTATCTAGGCCTTGATTGCTTTTACTAGAGTTATACTACCCTATATATTTCCGAATATTTATATAGCTCAAGATAATACTGCAAGTATTATAGTAAGATAACGATAGCCTATACTAGCTATAGGTTATAGAATATATGCCCTAAACTATAGTAGCTAGTATAGGTATAGTAATAAAGGTATATTTAAGATTTATATTGCATTAGCTATAGTAAGGCTATTTATACTAGAGTCAGGATAAGTGAATATATTATTACTCTTAGGAATATATAGACGAACTATATAGATATATCTAGAATTCGAAGTAAACTAAAGATCACTCTTATATAGTAGGGCTAATGATACCTAGTCAAAGTCAGTAAGTAATATTATATAACTATAGTAGAATAAGTATATATGAAGAGATTTTCGCTTTATACTGTCTGAATATTTCTTCTAAATATCGATATATATATATTTTCTTCTAGCTTCTATAGTAATATCTCCTTATCTACGAATCACTTGAGATCTTAGCTTACTCGCTAGTAAGCTTCGTCTGATTTAGCCTCAGTAGCAAATATATAATATATCTCGTCCTAAGCCGGCTCGAGACTATTATCTATAATCGTTATCTATAACTGATACTCTCCCCTCTCTATATAACTCTACTTCCTAGTATATATATAAGTAAATATATATGCCTATAAACGTTCTACTTTCTAAGATCTACGAGGTAGAATTATACTAACTACCCCGATAATATCGTATTACTAAGCTATTATATGATATCTAGATAGGCTTCAGAAAAGTGATTATTAGTAGGTCTCTTATATATATAGTGATCTTTGATTGAATTAGTTTATTTATTGTTATTATTTGTAACTATTCTCTGCCTAACGCCTATAAGAGGAAAGGCTAGGTAATCAATAGCATAAGGCTGAAGGAAGGTATAGCCTAAACAGCCTATGCAATAGTCGCAAACTAATAGTGATAGAATATATCCTAAGGTAGTTAGGTAGACCTATTATATAGTAGCTCTATAGATACGATATTAGTAGATAATAGTATAAACTATTACTATTCTATCAGATAATAGTAATAAGTATGAATATAAGCTAGTATAGTTATATCCTTGCTACGTATACTATATGATTCTACGGGCTTAAGCTTAGCTACTAGTGTATTTTACTCTCCTTCTAGATATATTAGCGACTCTATCTATATACCTCTACTACTATAAGCCCTTTAAGTATAGCTCCCTATATAGTAGAAGTTCTATCTCATTAAGAGCTATATAGTCCTGCTATAGTCGTCTGAGATAAGGGTAGATCTTATCTACCCTTTTTAAGATTATCGAAGAGTAGTTAGAGATAGCGATTTATCTCTAATAGAGCTTAGTAGTCCTAATTGATTTGTTTGATATGAGATTAGACTTCCTTTATATTCGAAGTAAAGGACTTAACTCTACTATATTTAGTATATTATAGAAGAAGGTCGTTAGGGAATCTACTTACTATTCTAGTTCGTTTCGAGTAGCTATAATGAAGACTATAAGTTCCTATACTAATATTCTTGATATATTGAATATTCCCTAAAATTCATTTATTATCTCCTTATCTAGTCTATATTCGTATAAGTAATCGTCTTTTATACTACTAGCCTTTTGAAATAGCCTATATACGAATATAATATCTTCTAGTAGTAGAGATAAATCAGATTCATTGAATTAATAAGTCTTAGTCCTAAGCTAGTAGACTTCTTTAATTTCTAGCTCACTCCGATTTATATGCTATCTAAAAGCCTTGATTATAGCCTAGAAGCTTTCCTAGACCTTCAATAGAGTAGCTTAATATTCGTTAGCTCCCTGAATAGTATTCGATAGTATGTAAACTTTATATACCTTGAAATCAACCTATAATATAATCTATTCAATTCGGACTTAATTGTAGGTAGTAAGCTCTAAACCTTGATATTCTACGACTATATCCTTATTCGAACTAATAGAGGAGATTACTCTATACTATAGTTCTAGGCCTAAATATAGCTAGGAGCTTAGACTATATAGTACTTCGTCTATAAGTAATATACTGAAGCTAGATAACCTTGATACTACCTCCTATATATCGATTAGTAACCTCTTGCAATAGTTTAGTAGGCGTTTTCTCTATTAAATATACTTTCTCTACGAGGTCGTAATATCACTTTAATTCTATTAGCTAGTTCGTTTCTTATACTTAATCACTTTATAGATTTCTAAAGTATAAGAAATCTATTCCGCTTGATTAATATAACTCCTCTAACCTAGTATATATATAATATATATTTACAGTAGGGGCCCTAGTAGACTAAAGGCTATAGACTTAGCTAGAGATATATAGCTAAGTAGAAGTCAAATATGCTTTGACGTATACTAAAAAGCAAGTGATATACTATAGTAATGAACTATCATCTTCCTGATACCTGAGCAGGAAAACTATATATATACGCTATAGCAAAAACTTATCCTCTTTTAGATCCTTACCTATAGGTACTATATATTTATACTATAGCAAAAACTTATCCTTTTTCGGATCCTTACCTATAGGTACTATATATATATGCTATAGCGAAAACCTTCCCCCTTTGCATATAGTATATATACTAGGTTGTTTATGCTATAGAGACCTAACGATAGCTTACCTAAAATTTCGCTAGGAATAGGTAAGTAGTAGTCCTCTTCTTGTTTTCTAGTAGGCCTTTAGTTGTCTATCTCTTAGATATAAGGGTAAGGCTCTATACCTTTTCTACTAAGTCTTCTATTACTACTTTCGTTGTTACTCTATACCTAGGTATATCAATATGATGTAGGAAAGTACTAGGCTATATACTATAATATACTTATATAAGCTTTAGACTAGTTCCCTAATAGTTTAGTATTAGTGTAGTTAGTCTTACGATCAAGTCTCGATATAGTGCCTGAAATACTATCGGATATAGTAATATTGCTGCCTTCGTCTTACTCATTCGTAGAATGCCTTCGATTATTATTGTTTATACTGTCTATATATATACTTCATTATTCTTCAGCTAACGATTACCTAGCTCGTTACTATATATCTAGTTGACTAGTACTATAGGAGTCTATGATTTATTGTTCTAGAAGTTAGTTGTTGGAATCTATTTCTAAAAGGGGACTACTAGGTCTCGCTTAGAAGCTGCCTTCGGTAGTTTAGTCTAGGATATATCTATTAGCTTACTTAGCATTAGCTATTTTAAACTTCCCCTTATCTGATTATACTCTTATTTCTTTCGGTTATATAACCTAAGTATTTATAGGACTTTTATTTACCTTACTACCTTCCTCCTCTATACTAGAACTTAGTAAACTATATATAATAAAGTGATACTTATTTAAAGGATCTCCTATTAGATAGTACCTTCTAACCTATATAGTATATCTTAGTAAATCAAATCTAATCTATAGCCGAATATTACTATAGTTATTATAGCTATAATAGCTGAACGTATATATAAGACGTTCGAATGCATCTAAGTTATAGAAGAAATATTAGCTAAAGCTTTAAAGCTCTTCAGCGAGAATTATAGGGTTTAGGGAGATCGTTCGGCTACTCTAGGTAGGTTCTTATATTCTTTTATAATAGTTTCCTTCGTCTAAGTCACTATCTAGGTCGACCTATCAAATTGAATGCGCGATGATTTCGAGACTAATATCTTCCTGATAGAGCTATATATTTCTATACTATAGTTCTCGTTGATAGAAACCTTACTAGTTAAGCCTTTTCTTGCTACTAGACCTATAATGGAAAAGTAGTCTACTAGGTTACTTAGCTCGTAGTTCATAAGGGTTACTATGAATAGGGGCTTATATAGGGCCTCCTTATATCTCTAAAGAAAGATATAGACGATATATTTAGTATAATAAGCTCTTATATAGCTATATACTTAGCTACTATAGTATACTATAGTAGTAAGTCTATTCTTCTATATGATATTAGACTAAGTATTAACCTTACTAGGAATAATCGAGAAAATCTCGCTTGACTTTATATATAATAATGCTAGGGAAATCATAATAGCCTCGCCTATACTATATATTAGAAGTATAATACTACGTAGCTCAAACTTCGAGCAAGATTATTCGATTAGACTCGTTGCAGGGGTAGATACTAGATTTTTTATTGATTATAGGGAGCTGTTAGAGGCATTAGAAGACATTCGAATAGTCTAGGAATAGCCCTTAGGAGACCTTCTTGATAGGTATAAGTTTCTCCTTATTGTTCTAGCTATACGCTGATAGTCGGGTTTCTAATAAGTACTCTATTCTAAGCCTCGCAATGAAGATATATCCCAATTCCTAGTAATAAAAATTAGTAAGTCTTCTCCCTGAAAATATATTCTATATACTGAAGATATTTAGTACCTTCCTTAGCCTGCCCTAGTCTACGCTAGGTAGTATAGAGGAAGAGGTATACTATGCTATAGGTGAAGACCTCTTCTTCTTTATCAGGGTTATAAGTCTAGCTCTACTCTAGAACGTCTTACTACCTCTTTAGTTCATCATATAGTAATATAGGGAGCTACGTAAAGGCGATTAGTATCCTGATATAGCTAAGTTAGTTAATAATATCTAGATATCGTAGGCTACTATAAATAAGTAGTAGCTCTAAGACTAGGCCTTCTACTATGTATAATTTGCCCTTGAGGATTTTAATCTCAAGATAAGATAGTAGTAACTACTAGAACCCTTTAGTATAGGTACTAGATACCCTAAGAAGTTCTATCTTAGGTTCTACTAAAGATTTTGCTTGATCTAGGTAAGTTTATTGATACTGAATATGAGATAATTCGTAGTAGATATCAGTAAGTACTGAGATCGCTTAGATATATTTATACTAGTATAACCCTAGGGTCCTAGTATACTTTGTAAAGTATACTGCTGCTTCTTGAAAAAGCCCTTCCCCCTAGAATATATGACTAAGGCAGTAAATTTAATCCTAAAGAAGGCTCATCTATATTATTAGCTCGAACATAGTAGACCCCTATTTCTTCAGCTCCTTATAAGCGTCTGAAAATCTGAAGTAGTAGATATGATTATTTGCTTAGGATTAATAGAGCGCTATAAGGGCACTATTATCTGATAGGCCTTATACTTTTGCGTTGAGCCTTGAAAGACACTTGTATATAATGCGTTTAGAGTCCTTGATATAGCCTTTTAGGCGTAGGGCAATACTCTCATAGTATGCTACTATAGCCTCGGCCTTAGCTGCGATCTAGTTCAAAGCAGTCAGAGCTAGGGGCGCCCTAATATATGCCTTATCGTTTATCGAAGTCTACTTATTCTAAATTTTCCTAGAATGCTTCGATCTAAAGCATATATACTTGCGCTAGTATGACTTTTTGTAGACCTAGTATTATATAGTAGGCTAGAGTTGACCCTAGCTCTCTATCTAGTATCCTATACCTTATATCAGTATGTACTATAATAAGTATCGAATTACTATTATAGACCTTTTCAGAGTACTAAAGCAAGAATAGGTGAGGCTTTCTAGTAAGGCTTTTTGAGGTAATATAAGAGGGATTAGGAAGCAGTACTTTTTAAGTAGATAGCTGCTTCTTGAGTATAATAGGTGACCCCTTATGAGCTAGACTATATAGCTCTAGCTTAGTTATTAAGAAGCGATTAGGTGATTTCAGTGAGGCAATAGAATACAAGTATAGGGTAGGGTAGCCTTCTCGTCTTTTGCATATACTTAAGTCTATAATCTCTTTACTTATGTATTTTTTCATTCTATAAATACTAGCTTAGGAGGATCTGAAAATCTTGATAGGGTTGATATAACTAAGGCTACTAGTATTATAGCCTAGGTTATATCTAACGATCTAGGGCTAGCTATAGTAGCGACTGATCGCCTCTATTTAGGTAGATTAGAGTTATATTCCTAATAGCTATCTTATTAGTCTTCAATCTAATGATATATAAGTAGTGATTATTATTAGAGAAGTATTATAGTATCAATATAGATCTATATATCGTTTCTCTGAGGCTACTATTTTATTAAGGATTACTTCTTTATAAATAAGGCTTTAGTAAGAGAAAATCTAGTTCTATAATACTATATTAGATAGCACTAGCCTTTTATTATATATTCTCAATGACTATGATCTTCAGCTATATGAGTCCTATCTAGGCATCTATAATGATCTTAAAGACTAAATCGATTACCTGAGATAGGAGCACCCTAGAGAAACCTATATACTCTACTATATAATAATACTATACGATAGTCTAGACTTCTACCTTATCAAAGGTCACTGATTTCGGAAGTATCTATACTACGAAAGTATACTACTGCCTGACTTACTTGAAGAATATATCAATATAAGTCATTAACTGCAAATCTACTAGGTTTATCGAAAGGACTATCCTATAACCGAACTCAATGAATACCTTATTAAGTAATACTCCTAGTATTAGTATTACTTCTTTAAACGTATAATAGCGATTATAGCTAAGCTATAGGAATATCTAGGGCCCGAATAATACGCAGTTTGTAGTATCTACGTTCTTAGGGACTTCCTATACAATTATATTAATAGTTATAAGCCCTAAGAATATCAAACTAACTAAGACTCTTTTCGTAGTCCTAATAAGTAAAGTCTATACCTGAGGCAATGCAGCTAAGGCACTCTACTATCTTTCCCTAAGGCTTATAAGCAGCCTACTCGCTAGTCTATAAGCCTAGAAGATAAGTCGAATAGATGAGAGGCTACTAGTGAGATTATATAATATAATGCTTATATATTAAGTAGCGATAGGAGGACTATAGCAACTTACTTCTTCAGCAATTATATATAAGTTATATTTCTCTTGAGGATTTTTGAATATCTAAGTATCGAGTCAAATGACTAATAATATATAACTAGCGATATTATAAGATTAGTAAAGTCTAATATCGATCTATATATAAGTCAGTATAACTAGAGTAGGAGTAAGAGGGTATAGGTATTTTCAATACTTAGATTATAGAAAAGTAGGTATAAGGGAACTAGAAGCATCTCTCTAAGACTACTATAAAGTACAATACTAACTAGAGTCTCCCCTATACTTGCGATATATAAGGCAAGATCTTAGCGTTAAGAAAATATACGTAAGCGTAAATATAGTTAGGGACTAGTAGCTATAGGGGATAGCGTAGATAAAAAATAGTACTATTCTTTTCCTTTTCTTTTTCTATTCTCTATTCTCTATTTTTTTTTAGTCCTCCTCTCCTCCTAGTATATAGGCTATAGTTTACTATTGCAAGTAATCTATTGACTATAGGTAATTCTCAGTAATAATAGGGCACCCCTATATAATAAGTCAGACTACGATAAAGATCGTTAGTTAAACACATAGTAGGCCAATGAATATTCGTTAGGTACTCTTGCCTTATACTTATATAAGCCCTAGGAAATATACTAGCTATAGAGTACTAATCAAAATAGCGCCTTATATTGATGATCTAATCTATATTAGGAAATTTAGCTTTTACTCGAAATGCGCAAAATAGGCCTATATTTGCATAGGTGATTTAGTTAAGAGGCAGTATTCTTTCGGATCTCAGGTTAGCTACCTTCATAGATAACGTAGTACTAGAGGTAATAAGGCATAGTAGAGGAATAGGAAAAACCTACCTAAACCCTGAAATTTATTTTCTATAAGCTGAATAAACTAAAGACATCTGATACTAGGCTAGTATAGGAGAAACTCGTTGATAGGATTAGGAGTATAAGCCTCTCTAAGCGCCTTGAAACTCGATCTCTCTTGAGCCTGCTTCCCCGAAACAGCTATGAAACGCCTATCAATACTATATCTAGACTTGCATTTAGTCTATCGTCTAATCACGAAGAGTATAAGGTCTAAGAGCTCCTTATTTCGATACTTTACTTTTATCTTATATATATTAGAGTATATTATACTAGAGGATCTTGACCCTATAATAAGGGTATTCTCAAATAGCTTAGAGATAAAGTACCTTAATAGACTCAGGAGAGCAGGGAAAATAGTAAACGAGATAATTGCTTAATAGGCCTAAGCTTACGATAGGGACCTTCTATACTATCTTGACTACTCTATATAGGCTATCTTATAAGGTATCTTCCTAGTTTAAGCATTTTATATTACCCTATACTAACTAAAGTTAGCTAGTCTATCCCTTCTATAATAGAGTATTCTAAATAGTAGCTAGGATAATATATAAGAGCGTATCCTTTCTTACCCTCTTCCTAGTATACCTCGTAGTACTGATATTCTACTTTTACTTCTTTGTATTATTATTATTCTTACTAATAGGTATATCAAGTATAATGTTTAGAGTAGTAAATAAAAGGCACTTACTAACTTTATAGTCTCTCTAAGATTTGCGAACGCCTTAGGTATAATTCTCTCGCGTTTATAGAATATATAGAAACTATACGCTAGTATAGTAAAGTATATTCGATATAGAATGCAAGTAAAATAGATAAGACCTTAGTATACTAGACTAGCTATTAGTTAAGGCGGATTACTATATATCTTACTACCCTCTATTATAGCCGACTACTACTAGCTTCGTAGCGCAAATACTAAGAAAGGGATAATAAAAGAGTAGTGATTAGCTTATAGGCTTACTGAGTCGATATAATCCTCGAGTAGGGGTTACTTCCTCTAATTATATAAAGCTGAGATGACTATTGTTAGGCTAGGCGTAATATGAATATTATAACTATACTATTTGAAAGAGTAGAGTATTTCATTCTACCTTCGACTAGTTACTCCTATAGAGCTATTCTCAACGTTAGATATCTTAATAAATATCTATAGGAAGGTAAAATATAAGGTCCCTAGGATATATTAGCTCGAAGCTAGTAGAATTTAGAGAACTATTATCTATGATATTATCCTATATATTATATATCTTTATAAGTACTGCTTCCCCCCTTCCCCCCCTACTATCCCTAGAAGTATTTATAGCTAGAAGCTTGCCCTTATTCTGAAATACTTCTATCAAAAGCTAGTAAATTCTGATAATCTTATCCCTCTCAGTAAAGTTATAAGTCTATTGCTTAAAGCAGCAGAAGTATATTAACCCGAGAGTAAGGTTACTCCTATTTATCTCGCTATCCTCATCAGCTTAGAGACTATTATTCCTATATTCTTAGTTATTTCAGTAAATCTCTCTCCTATAATAGAGTTAATTAGGACCTCTAAGGTATAAAAGGCTATTTACTAGTCTAAAATATCTACTTAGGGCTCTAGTACTTCGAGACCTAAGAGCTAAGCGATTACTGTTTAGTCCTTCTCGCTTATAGGCTTCTATATACTGACCGATGTATATAGACTTAAGAGTTCTAGTTAGCCTTACCTTTCGATAATTAGAATATAATATAAACTTATAGGCTTACGAGATCCTTTATAGACTCATTTATATACTATTGAATATATTCCTAAGGGTCCTAGTCTAGCTAGTATTATTAGTTGCACCTTTCTACTTTCTTGAGAATACTAGCAATAAATTCTCCTAGAGGATAGTCAAGGTATAGAGAAGTCTGAATATTATGAAACCTAGTATCCTCTAAGATCTATATGATTATTAGACTTATAACCTCTGAAAGAAGTAGCTATCATATAGATCTAATACTTATATAGTTCCTTATAGTAGTTATCTTAAGCTATCCTCTAGGCTATAGAGCATTATAGTACTACTCAAGTAAGGCCTTGATATATTTACCTATCTCTATCTGAAAAACATTTGTTAGATCCCTAGAGATATCAGGAACTAGCCTAGTAATAGCTAAGTAGTCCTTTCTACTATTGCTCAAGAGCTCTACTTGAGTATAGTCAAAGAGATAGATGCTCCTATAGTATTTTTTCTTAGGTTTTATATCTGTAGAATATTGATCGAGGTTATTCATCGCCTTTAGATATCTATTAGTTATTCTGCTTGAGTGAAGTTAGGAAGGGATATAGCTATTATCCTATGCTTTATAGAATATAGGCATTATTCTCGACTTACTATAGTAGACTAAGCTTATATAAGGATATAGCTATATAATATGAGTGATTGAGAGCTTTTTAGATAGTAGAGTATTATAAGTACGAATAATAAAGTTCACGCTTAGAGGAAACCCTTAGAGATTCGATCCTTAGATAAGAGTATAAGTTTTTATAAATGCTAAGGCCTAGATAAGGAGATAGTTGAAGGTAGAAGGAAGGGTAAAGATCTATCGCTCTACTATAATAACTACTATATATTCTAGATATAGGTACTAGAAAGAGATCAATATCAGCTATATCTACTAGCTATTAGTACTATAGGGCCCCTACTATCACTAGTATTACTATTGATCTATATTATAACTAAGATAGTCTAGTTGATAAATAGGAAAGCAAAGGACTCCTTCTATAGTAGCTGCGATAAAAAGTAGGCTTATATATTAAAGAAATAGTATAGATACTATATAGGGTTGAAGCTAACGATATATAGGTGATATCAAAGACGTAGAGCTATTGATTGCTTAAAGGATCTATAGATACTTTGATAAGGTTCCTACTATAGCTCCCTTGCCTCAATAGTATATCCTTAAATATAGGGTATAGATTTAATAGGCCCCTATAGATATATATATGCCTTAGGGCCTAATGAGTTCCCTGCTATATTAAGGTATCTATACCCTTAGGGGGGGGGGGATAAGCTAAGAGACTCTTCTGAAGTATAGCTTCCTGCTTAGAGTACTTTCCGAAACTCGATAATCCTCTTGTATTCCTATATTTGATGTTTCTCCTCTGATACTCCCTAATAGCTATATTATCTACCCTATTCCTTATAAGTCTATATAATTGTGATCCTTGATACGACTAGTATAGATAAATCAGTGCATTGTAGTAGAAGGCTTTTACTAGGCTGATATATTAAGAAGCTAGGCCCTACTTAGTTTATCACCTAGGATATAGAAGAAAACCTACTCTCTAATTACCCTTAGTAGGAAATAAGTTTACTATGTTATCTGGATGATCTTATATATTAGAGTTGACCTTATAGACTTCTAATAGCTAGGGGTTAAAAGCTCTATCTCATCTGATTTACTTATTCCTACCTAGGAAGACTTATCTTAGGAGAGAAGAGTTAACCTAGATTTTTAGTTACTCTAGCTAGCCTTCTTTCGAAGAGACTTCTAATTCGTCGTCCTATTCTATCAGTTTATAGACCTCTAGCTCCTTTAGTAAGAGATAGTCTACCTAGCTCATATATGCTTACTACCTGAAATAAATCTATATCCTATTTAAGTCGTAAGGCATATTAGTTACTCCTAGTATCTACTCCGAGTAGGTAGG